>JABWTJ010000070.1:0-357664 GCA_016801875.1 Solanum sitiens | reverse complement strand
ATAAAATCTGATTTATTTCAACTAATACGTGAAAGGCCCCTTTTGCCCTTAAAAAATCAGATCTTAATTGATGATTAAATCATCAATTCATCGCTTCTAGTGGGGCTCGAACCCGAGTGACACCCTACTTACAAAAATGGGTCATTCTGGTGGCACCAACCCGAATTGGTCTTTTTAATTAAATTAATTAATAAATTAATTAATTCCTCAGGGTAATTACAATATGACCCTTGGCCTGGAAAAGACCATTTTACCCCTGGACCCTCAAAACTTAAAATTTTCTCTTTTAAGACCGGTAAAGACTCTTTCGATTAAATTTTCATTTTCGAGAGCCTAACATGGTTGGTTCCAACCTTTCCAAGCTCAATTAACTCCCCAAGTTAGTTGGCTTAGTCGTAGTAAGGGATCTGAGGTCTGGTTCTACGCGTATCAATCCTTGTGAACCTTGATTTAATTCGCAAGTATTCTTGAAACCTTAAGCATTTATCTTATTCATTTTTTTGGGTTGTTACATTATCCCCCCCTTAGGAACATTCATCCCCGAATGACACTACCACTACATATCGTAATGCCAGTCAGATCATAACAAAATCACTATGCACAGTCAAGCAATAGCAACAAAATACGGAGAGATAAGGAAACATAGACTTAAAGAGTAGGAAGTCTAACCTCAAGAGCTGAAAAGATAAGGGTAGCGGGATCTCATGTCGGCCTCAGCCTCCCACGTAGCACCCTCAATAAGATGATTTCTCCAGAATACATTCACTGTGGCAATCTCCTTGTTCCTCAGCCGCTTAACCTGTCTGTCTAAGATCTCAACAGGTACCTCCTGATACGACAAGTCTTCACTAACCCCCAAACCTTCGACAGGTAGAATTGATGATCGATCACCTAGGCACTTCTTCAATATAGAGACATGAAAGACTGGATGAACAGAAGCCAGCTCAGGTAATGCTAACTCATATGCCACCTCACCCACACGCTGTATGATCTCATTTGGCCCAACATACCTCGGACTCATCTTCCCTTTTCTACCAAATCTCATCCCCCCTTTCATAGGTGATATCTTCAAGTAAACCTGGTCACCAACATCAAACTCTAAGGGTTGTTTCCTGTTATCTGCATATGACTTCTGTTGACTATAAGCAGTAGCCAACCTGTCCCTAATCACTCTGACCTTCTCTAAGGCCTCATGAATGATCTCTGCACCCAAAATGGATGACTCTCCAACCTCGAACCACCCAACTGGAGATCAACACCTCCTACCATACAGTGCCTCAAACGGTGCCATCCCAATGCTGGAGTGATGGCTATTATTATACGAGAACTCTATCAAGGGCAGATAGTCATCCCAGCTACCTATGAAGTCAATCACACACGCTCTCAATATGTCCTCTAATATATGAATGGTGTGTTCTGCCTGCCATCTATCTGAGGATGAAAGGCAGTGCTAAGCTTTACCTGCGTGCCCAAGCTCTTCTGGAAAGATCTCCAGAAATGTGAAGTAAATTGAGCTCCTTTATCTGAAATGATAGAGAAAGGAATCCCATGCCATCTCACAATCTCATCAATGTAGAGTCTCGCATAATCCTCGGCTCTGTAAGTAGACTTCACAGGGATAAAGTGGGCAGACTTAGTCAATCTGTCCATAATAACCCATATGGAGTTATGCTGCCTCCTAGTCCTCGGAAGACCAACCACGAAGTCCATATTAATGGCCTCCAACTTCCAAGTCTGAACCTCAATAATCTGAGTCAGACCGCCTGGCTTAAGATGCTCTGCCTTAACATGCTGACAATTAGGACACTTGGCCACATATTCTGCAATGTCATTCTTCATGCCATCCCACCAATAAATTGGCTTAAGATCATGATACATCTTGGTGGAACCTGGATGTATGGAATATCTGGAACCATGGGACTCTGCAACAATCCTGGTCCACAAATCATCCACATCTGGTACACACAGCCTGTCCTGATACCTAAGTATGCCATCACCTCCCAAAGCGAAAGACTCATTCATCTTCATCAGCACTGAGTCCTTCAGCTCCATCAACACAGGGTCCAAATGCTGACCCTGCTTGACTTCAACTACCAAGGATGATTCAGAACTAGGATGAACTGAAATATCCCCACTAGTAAAGTCAACCAATCGCACACCCAGTCTGTGTACATCTTTCGCTAGCTCCTTCTTCTCATCCTCAACGTGGGATGTACTTTCCATGCTCATCCTGCTCAAAGCATCAGCTACAACATTAGCCTTACCTGGATGGTAGTGCACATTCATGTCATAATCCTTCAACAACTCCAACCATCTCCACTGACGTAGATTCAACTCCCTCTGTGTGAACACGTACTAGAGACTCTTGTGGTCTGTGAATACATCCACATGCACTCCATACAAGTAGTGCCTCCACAGCTTCAGTGCAAATACCACAGCTGCCAACTCCAGATCATGAGTGGGATAATTCTTCTCATGAACCTTGAGCTGTGTGGACGCATAGGCTATCACCTTACCAACCTGCATAAGAACACAACCCAAAGCAACCCTAGATACATCACAGTAAACAGTGTAATTCTCACCACACTTAGGCAAAGTAAGCACCGGGGCTGAAGTGAGTCTGTCCTTGAGCTCCTGGAAACTCCTCTTATAAGTCTCCGTCCACTCAAACTTGGCTTTCTTCTAAGTCAAAGCTGTCAATGGGGCAGCAATGGAAGAAAAGCCCTCCAAAAACCTGCGGTAGTAACCAGCCAATCCCAAAAAGCTACGGATGTCAGTGGGAGTAAGAGGCTTTGGCCAGTTTTTCACAGCCTAAGTCTTCCGGGGATCCACCTCCATGCCCTGATCGGACACAACATGACCCAAGAAGGTCACTGATCTCATCCAGAATTCACATTTGCTGAATTTGGCATACAGATGATGTTGTCTAAGTACCTGCAAGGTTAGTCTCAAATGTTGTTCATGCTCTTCCTTGGTCTTAGAGTAGATGAGAATGTCATCAATGAATACTATGGCGAAAGAGTCAAGGTATTCACGGAAGACTCTGTTCATAAGATCCATAAATGCAGAAGGTGTATTCGTGAGACCAAATAACATGACTAGAAACTCATAGTGACCATAACGGGTACGAAAGGCTGTCTTTGGGATATCTCCATCCCTAACCCAAAGCTGATGATACCCTGAACGAAGATCAATCTTAGAGAAGAAACTAGATCCTTGGAGCTGATCGAACAAATCATCTATTCTGGGAAGTGGATACTTATTCTTTATTGTGACTTTGTTGAGCTGCCAATAATCGATACACATTCTAAGGGTTCCATCTTTCTTTTTCACAAACAACACTGGAGCGCCCCAAGGGGATATGCTCGGCTGAATGAAACCCTTGTCAGTGAGATCTTTTAACAGCAGCTTCAACTCTTTGAGTTCAGCTGGAGCCATTCTGTAAGGAGGACTGAAAATTGGTTTAGTATCGGGTTCTAAGTCGATACCAAAATCAATCTCTCGAGGGGGAGGGACTCCAGGCAAATCATCAGGAAATACATCTAAGAACTTATTCACTACAGGCATTGAGTCTATGGAAGGAATGTCATGATCAAAATCATTAACACTCACAAGATGACACAAGAACCCCTTGGACATCATTTTATTGGCCTTAAGGTTCGAAATCAAGAGGTTAGGACGACTCGAGTTGTACCACTCCCAGACTAGCTCCTCTTCATTAGGGAAATGAAATCACCACTCTACTACGACAGTCCAAGCAAGCATAACAACTGTGAAGCCAGTCCATGCCAAGAATAACATCAAAATCATGCATGGGTAACTCAACTAAGTATGTACACATAGTCTTACCACTTATCGCTAATGAGCAACCCTTGTATACTCTATCAGTTCTTACATTTTCTCCTAAAGGTGTACTAACCACTATAGGATCATGCAGAACTTCAGGCAATATCTCAAAAGTGATAGCAAGCAAAGGAGTTACAAAGGAAAGCGTAGACCCTGGATCAAGTAAAGCATAAACTGAAGTTGAGAATACTTGCAGCATACCTGTGACCACATCAACGGACTTCTCATGCTCCTCTCTGCCCTTCAAGGCATAGAACCTGTTCCTCTTAGGAGGCTCGGCTGCTGCTGCACCCTGTGGATTAGGCCTAGGCTGAGCATTACCTCCAGCCTGACCTTTGTTCTGTGGGCAGTCTCTAACCATGCGCCCACTCTTACTGCAACCGAAGCAGGCATTAGTGCCCTGTCTGCACTCTCCACTGTGAGCTCGGCCACACTTAGCACAATTCTTTTTAGGACGCTGCATCTCAGCTCCATTTCCCTTTTTGGGCTCAGGTCTGCCTCCTCTAGGTGTTGTACTCCTCTAAAAATTTGAGTTCCCAGAAATCTGTTGCCCCTTCTTGAACCAGGGCTGCTCACGGACGTCAAAATTGTTTCTGTGGCCTCCATGGCTGGGACCTGCCTGATCTTGAGGCCTCCTAGCATCACGAATACCCCTCTTTTTACAGCTGTCCTCTACCTGCTGGACATGCACCATCAACCTGGAGAGGTCCATATTATCATGGAGCATCGCAGACCGACACTCCTCCTCCAGATCTCTATTGATTCCTGTGAGGAACCTGCTCATCTCATCACTGCTGTTAGACACAAGGGAAGTAGCATACCTGGATAATTCAAACTTCAGTACTCACCTTATCCTTTTTGTTAGATACTAAGGAAAGTAGCATACCTGGATAGCTTAAAAAACTTCAGGGAATACTCCCTGACTGTCATAGATCCCTGCTTAAGGTTGATGAACTCCTCAACCTTGTCCTCCCTCATTTCTCTGGGAAAGAATCTCTCTAGAAAGGCTGTCTTAAACAGCTCCCAAGTGACTGGAACTCCGCCCAAAGCTCGGCTATCCTGCCATTTCTTGCACTAAGTCTGTGCAACATCCTTGAGGTGATAGGAAGCCAGCTCAGCCTTCTGAGTGTCTGTGGCCCCCACAGCCACCAGAATCTTATGCACCTCATCCACAAACTCCTGGGGGTCCTCTAAAGTCTTAGACCCTGTGAAAATAGGAAGATTCATCCTTGTGAAGTCTATCAGTCTGTCAGCCATGCTACAAACCGGTGGGTTCTCCCTCTGAACATCCTGCCGGTTGACCTGGGCAGTCATAGCCTGGGACTGCATAGTAATGGACTGTTCCATCTGGGCCTGAGATGCCCTCACCTCAGCATCAGTCAACCCAGCTGGGTTAACTGGCATAGCCACTCCTTCAACTGGAGCCTGGGTGGAACCTGATTGCCCCCAGCAGCTGCACCTCCTCTCCTTTGACCAATAGTCCTACTAGTATTCATCCTCTGAAAATAACAAAGATTGATGTTAGACATGCTCATAACACCAAAAAATTAAACTTTAGGAGAAGCACGATAAGATCAGAAAAAGGGAAGTTTTCCTACGCATCATGCAGTCTCTAATCCAGGATAGTGGTGCACTTCACTACCATGACTTAGAAACTACTCAATATGGTTGATGTGAACTTATTATACTTTGAATTTAACCTAATGCTCTGATACTAACTTTGTCACGACTTGAATCTAGACCCCAGACGAGACTGGCATCGTTGACCTCTTAGAGGTCGCAGACAAGCCTACTTACGTTATTCTTACTTAACATAGGTTAATTTTAGAGAAAATTTGGAACCTTTTGTTTCTTAACAAGCTTATTAAACATTCTCATCATTTCATAATTGTTCACCATCAACCATCTAACATTAAAAGATAAGCAACTGAAAGATATAGTCATAAATATATACTTGCCAAAATGGCACCAATACATAGTCTTAATAAAAACAGGAAAGAAACGCTAGTGGAACATGCTCCTCTAGCTAAACTCTAAAACTAAGCTAGAATATAAAACAGTAGCATCCTCGAAAGCATGAGGACCTACAAACTCCGGATGAATGCGAGACGTGCGGATAACTGCAACAATGATCCTGTAGCTCTATCGTCCACCTGTGCCTGCACCTAAAATAGTAGAGTTGTATAGGGTTAGTACACACTTGTACTAAGTATGGGTATATGCAAGCAAACACCAAGAACATGCATGAGAAATAATAGCTCTTCCCTAAAAACATGATTATGGGAAGTCAAGTCAGTGGACTTACCAAATTTGGATTAGGAAAGTCAGTGAGCTTTCCAAATTTGGATTAGGAAAGTCAATGAGCTTTCCAAATTTGGATTAGGAAAGTCATGCCATGAGAGTAACATGTATCATCATAAATATCATATTGCACCCAGCACATAACATCTTACATATAGCACATATCATAGCAGATAACATAGAACACGTAGCTTCTTTCATATCATTCATTCATATGCCATGAGACCTTGGAATCATGGACTTGACATTAAGACTTTCCAAAATGAGGGCTCAACATATGGGACCTCAACTAGGGAGTCTTCATTAGCAAACACAGAGTCTGCTTCATTCATTCATGCGTACTTCATTTCATTTCGTTCATAGGCCAGTGTGAACACCAGCTATACCTAGGGTGTAGTTTAAGACTTTCAACGGGTTTGCTGTGCAATGATCAAGAATAAACTAGTGTCATTACTTGAGTCTATCTCACCTCTTGATTATCCTATTCTAACATCTTTGATATCATTCATTTCATTATGTGCTTCATTTGAGGCTGGCCTCATTCATTTATTGGGAACTTTAACTTTAACCGACATAGATCATGTGAGCATCATGAATCCAGTGTCTCCCCCACACCGAAAAGAGGTGGAAACACCGGCCAAGGTGACCCAAAAACATGCTAGCGTACATGGGAATTTAACCCGCCAGATCCCTATATTGGCAGTATAGGTTCGAAGACTAGGAGATATAAGAAGACCCATACCCGGCAAGCGGGACAGTCTCATCTCATGAGAGTTACGTGAACCTCTGCCCTTCCCGAAAGAAGGCATCACCCCTCATAGCTAGTCTATCGGTGCTCAGTATAAAGTTCCACTACATTCAACACATACGTCATGGAAGCTGGCTTCTAGTATGAGGACATCATAGCTCAATAGATGATTTCTCATCTCATCATTAGTATTAAGTGTGTTAATCTCAATACTTTCATTAGAGTGTTCATAGAGACTGGTCTCTTCATTAACTTTACACTCTCATAGGTGAGTACGTTTTGGTAACATTTACTTAGGCTCGTTTGAGATTGCTCTCATCATTTGCATTAGCCTCATATCATGTTTTCACCACATTCATTGTCATTAGCACATTTACTCTTCATAATTACTCATCTCATTTTACGTGAATGTTCATTTCATCATATACCAATATACTTGGCCATTGGTGTGTTTCATACCCTTACTTAACCCTTCTAGGGTTTCATCATTTCATTGTTCATTTCATCATTCAGTACATACATCTTAGTTCACTTACTTTTAAACATATACTAGACTTATGAGTCTATACACACAAGCCATGAGGCTTCATTCATAATTCGTTAAGTGATTCATACATTCCAAAGATTATGTTACAAAACTTATGTATCTTGTATATATATGCCAAGATCTTGATTTCGATCTAAGTAGGTGGCATTTTTCTTGGATATTCTGTTCACATATGACTTATGTATCAATACGGAAGTTTGGGCAAGGAAACCCAAGTTTGAATCACTTGGATATCATTTACATTTTTCGTTGATTTTATTTTTAATATTCATAACATTAGAACTCTAGCTTAAATCCCAACATTAACATCGTATCATTAATTTTCTACTTAATTTTCCTCTTAAATTGGCCGAAGGGTTGTGGGTTCGAACCCCCACAACCCCTTTTTATTTTTTTAATTAACATTTCATTGCCCTTTTCGCCCAAACCAAGAGGTTGTGGGATCAAACCCCCACAGCCTCTTCTATTTTTGTTAATTGTTCGCTGGGATAGGGAGGTTGTGGGTTCGAACCCCCACAGCCTCCTTATTTAAACTTTAATTTCACTGAGGCTGTGGGTGGTGGGTTCGAACCCCCACAGCCTCCTAACTTTATTTTTAATTAATTTAGACGAGTGGCAGTGAGGTTGTGGGATCGAACCCCCACAACCTCACTTGTTTTATTAATTATTTCGCTCCTCTCCATTTCCAGCCTTGAGGTCGTGGGTTCGATTCCCACGCCTCACATTTTCTTTTCATTATTTTTCTCTTCCTTCACTCGCTATCTGGAGGTCATGGGTTCGAATCCCACGACTCCCTTTATTTAATCAAATCATCTTTCTCTCCTTTCCCAAACCAGTAGCCAGGTTCGAATCCCCCCAGCCCCATTTTCTTTTTTTTTCCTTTTCGCGAAACCAGTAGCTAAAGGGTGAGGTCACAGGTTTGAATCCTGGTGGCCTCACATCTTTAAAATGTATTAATTTCCAGATTTCTTTGTTAAGCTTTAGCCGAAATTAATATTGCATAGTTGCTGGAAATTTTAGTCATTCTTCAACTCATTTTCATCAACGTTTTCACATGATTCAAAGGGTGCATTCATAAATCATTTTAACACATTTTTAGGCGCATCTTTCATAAGTTTATTTGCCTAAAAGATTGTTATTCAATCAACCATATTTCATTACAATGAACATCACATTATGCACAACTTTAGCACATAAAATTCAAGAAATAACATGCCTTTTTACTTCTCCAAAACAGTGGCTAAAATTCACTGCCAACGTGCACACACACACACATTTTTTTCCCATTACACATTGGTTGTTATTTTCATGATTTCACGCACATAAACATATTCACTTTCAACATAAAAACATCACACATACCTAAATCTACCAACAAACAAAACCCAACTTACGAAATCATTGGGAGCTAGTCACAAGGACATGCAACGGGGAACAACCCTAGTTTCGGAGTGAATATATTGAATCGTAAGGGGCCTCTTGGGAAAGGTACCAAGAGAGAAGAAACCCATACTTAATTTGCTTGTTCAAACGTGAATTTGCTGCCCAAAAGCTTCTCAACATACACACCACTCGACGAACAACCTCTCTTTTCCTTGACGTGTGATTAACGTTGTTTTTCTTTAAAATTCGTGTGAGTTCTTCAAGTGTGAAGAACCTTGGTTAAACTTTCTGTTCTTCATTTTTTTTTTGGCAGAGATATCTTGGAGAGAGTTTGTTGAAAGTGTGAGGGTGATAGACGTGTTAGGAGAGTGTTAGCTTAGGTTTAGGAGTCTTAATTCAAGACTTAGTCAAAATATGGTTTAATTAAATTAATAAAATCTGATTTATTTCAACTAATACGTGAAAGGCCCCTTTGCCCTTAAAAAATCAGATCTTAATTGATGATTAAATCATCAATTCGTCGCTTCTAGTGGGGCTCGAACCCGAGTGACACCCTACTTACAAAAATGGGTCATTCTGGTCGCACCAACCCGAATTGGTCTTTTTAATTAAATTAATTAATAAATTAATTAATTCCTCAGGGTAATTACAATATGACCCTTGGCCTGGAAAAGACCATTTTACCCCTGGACCCTCAAAACTTAAAATTTTCTCTTTTAAGACCGGTAAAGACTCTTTCGATTAAATTTTCATTTTCGAGAGCCTAACATGGTTGGTTCCAACCTTTCCAAGCTCAATTAACTCCCCAAGTTAGTTGGCTTAGTCGTAGTAAGGGATCTGAGGTCTGGTTCTACGCGTATCAATCCGTGTGAACCTTGATTTAATTCGCAAGTATTCTTGAAACCTTAAGCATTTATCTTATTCATTTTTTTGGGTTGTTACATTATCCCCCCCTTAGGAACATTCGTCCCCGAATGACACTACCACTACATATCGTAATGCCAGTCAGATCATAACAAAATCACTATGCACAGTCAAGCAATAGCAACAAAATACGGAGAGATAAGGAAACATAGACTTAAAGAGTAGGAAGTCTAACCTCAAGAGCTGAAAAGATAAGGGTAGCGGGATCTCATGTCGGCCTCAGCCTCCCACGTAGCACCCTCAATAAGATGATTTCTCCAGAATACATTCACTGTGGCAATCTCCTTGTTCCTCAGCCGCTTAACCTGTCTGTCTAAGATCTCAACAGGTACCTCCTGATACGACAAGTCTTCACTAACCCCCAAACCTTCGACAGGTAGAATTGATGATCGATCACCTAGGTACTTCTTCAATATAGAGACATGAAAGACTGGATGAACAGAAGCCAGCTCAGGCAATGCTAACTCATATGCCACCTCACCCACACGCTGTATGATCTCATTTGGCCCAACATACCTCGGACTCATCTTCCCTTTTCTACCAAATCTCATCCCCCCTTTCATAGGTGATATCTTCAAGTAAACCTGGTCACCAACATCAAACTCTAAGGGTTGTTTCCTGTTATATGCATATGACTTCTGTCGACTATAAGCAGTAGCCAACCTGTCCCTAATCACTCTGACCTTCTCTAAGGCCTCATGAATGATCTCTGCACCCAAAATGGATGACTCTCCAACCTCGAACCACCCAACTGGAGATCAACACCTCCTACCATACAGTGCCTCAAACGGTGCCATCCCAATGCTGGAGTGATGGCTATTATTATACGAGAACTCTATCAAGGGCAGATGGTCATCCCAGCTACCTATGAAGTCAATCACACACGCTCTCAACATGTCCTCTAATATATGAATGGTGCGTTCTGCCTGCCCATCTATCTGAGGATGAAAGGCAGTGCTAAGCTTTACCTGCGTGCCCAAGCTCTTCTGGAAAGATCTCCAGAAATGTGAAGTAAATTGAGCTCCTCTATCTGAAATGATAGAGAAAGGAATCCCATGCCATCTCACAATCTCATCAATGTAGAGTCTCACATAATCCTCGGCTCTGTAAGTAGACTTCACACGGATAAAGTGGGCAGACTTAGTCAATCTGTCCATAATAACCCATATGGAGTTATGCTGCCTCCTAGTCCTCGGAAGACCAACCACGAAGTCCATATTAATGGCCTCCAACTTCCAAGTCTGAACCTCAATAATCTGAGTCAGACCGCCTGGCTTAAGATGCTCTGCCTTAACATGCTGACAATTAGGACACTTGGCCACATATTCTGCAATGTCATTCTTCATGCCATCCCACCAATAAATTGGCTTAAGATCATGATACATCTTGGTGGAACCTGGATGTATGGAATATATGGAACCATGGGACTCTGCAACAATCCTGGTCCACAAATCATCCACATCTGGTACACACAGCCTGTCCTGATACCTAAGTATGCCATCACCTCCCAAAGCGAAAGACTCATTCATCTTCATCAGCACTGAGTCCTTCAGCTCCATCAACACAGGGTCCAGATGCTGACCCTGCTTGACTGCAACTACCAAGGATGATTCAGAACAAGGATGAACTGAAATATCCCCACTAGTAAAGTCAACCAATCGCACACCCAGTCTGTGTACATCTTTCGCTAGCTCCTTCTTCTCATCCTCAATGTGGGATGTACTTTCCATGCTCATCCTGCTCAAAGCATCAGCTACAACATTAGCCTTACCTGGATGGTAGTGCACATTCATGTCATAATCCTTCAACAGCTCCAACCATCTCCACTGACGTAGATTCAACTCCCTCTGTGTGAACACGTACTAGAGACTCTTGTGGTCTGTGAATACATCCACATGCACTCCATACAAGTAGTGCCTCCACAGCTTCAGTGCAAATACCACAGCTGCCAACTCCAGATCATGAGTGGGATAATTCTTCTCATGAACCTTGAGCTGTGTGGACGCATAGGCTATGACCTTACCAACCTGCATAAGAACACAACCCAAAGCAACCCTAGATGCATCACAGTAAACAGTGTAATTCTCACCACACTTAGGCAAAGTAAGCACCGGGGCTGAAGTGAGTCTGTCCTTGAGCTCCTGGAAACTCCTCTTATAAGTCTCCGTCCACTCAAACTTGGCTTTCTTCTAAGTCAAAGCTGTCAATGGGGCAGCAATGGAAGAAAAGCCCTCCAAAAACTTGCGGTAGTAACCAGCCAATCCCAAAAAGCTACGGATGTCAGTGGGAGTAAGAGGCTTTGGCCAGTTCTTCACAGCCTAAGTCTTCCGGGGATCCACCTCCATGCCCTGATCGGACACAACATGACCCAAGAAGGTCACTGATCTCATCCAGAATTCACATTTGCTGAATTTGGCATACAAATGATGTTGTCTAAGTACCTGCAAGGTTAGTCTCAAATGTTGTTCATGCTCTTCCTTGGTCTTAGAGTAGATGAGAATGTCATCAATGAATACTATGACGAAAGAGTCAAGGTATTCACGGAAGACTCTGTTCATAAGATCCATAAATGCAGAAGGTGTATTCGTGAGACCAAATAACATGACTAGAAACTCATAGTGACCATAACGGGTACGAAAGGCTGTCTTTGGGATATCTCCATCCCTAACCCAAAGCTGATGATACCCTGAACGAAGATAAATCTTAGAGAAGAAACTAGATCCTTGGAGCTGATCGAACAAATCATCTATTCTGGGAAGTGGATACTTATTCTTTATTGTGACTTTGTTGAGCTGCCAATAATCGATACACATTCTAAGGGTTCCATCTTTCTTTTTCACAAACAACACTGGAGCGCCCCAAGGGGATATGCTCGGCTGAATGAAACCCTTGTCAGTGAGATCTTTTAACAGCAGCTTCAACTCTTTGAGTTCAGCTGGAGCCATTCTGTAAGGAGGACTGAAAATTGGTTTAGTATCGGGTTCTAAGTCGATACCAAAATCAATCTCTCGAGGGGGAGGGACTCCAGGCAAATCATCAGGAAATACATCTAAGAACTTATTCACTACAGGCATTGAGTCTATGGAAGGAATGTCATGATCAAAATCATTAACACTCACAAGATGACACAAGAACCCCTTGGACATCATTTTATTGGCCTTAAGGTTCGAAATCAAGAGGTTAGGACGACTCGAGTTGTACCACTCCCAGACTAGCTCCTCTTCATTAGGGAAATGAAATCACCACTCTACTACGACAGTCCAAGCAAGCATAACAACTGTGAAGCCAGTCCATGCCAAGAATAACATCAAAATCATGCATGGGTAACTCAACTAAGTATGTACACATAGTCTTACCACTTATCGCTAATGAGCAACCCTTGTATACGCTATCAGTTCTTACATTTTCTCCTAAAGGTGTACTAACCACTATAGGATCATGCAGAACTTCAGGCAATATCTCAAAAGTGATAGCAAGCAAAGGAGTTACAAAGGAAAGCGTAGACCCTGGATCAAGTAAAGCATAAACTGAAGTTGAGAATACTTGCAGCATACCTGTGACCACATCAACGGACTTCTCATGCTCCTCTCTGCCCTTCAAGGCATAGAACCTGTTCCTCTTAGGAGGCTCGGCTGCTGCTGCACCCTGTGGATTAGGCCTAGGCTGAGCATTTCCTCCAGCCTGACCTTTGTTCTGTGGGCAGTCTCTAACCATGCGCCCACTCTTACTGCAACCGAAGCAGGCATTAGTGCCCTGTCTGCACTCTCCACTGTGAGCTCGGCCACACTTAGCACAATTCTTTTTAGGACGCTGCATCTCAGCTCCATTGCCCTTCTTGGGCTCAGGTCTGCCTCCTCTAGGTGTTGTACTCCTCTAAAAATTTGAGTTCCCAAAAATCTGTTGCTCCTTCTTGAACCAGGGCTGCTCACGGACGTCAAAATTGTTTCTGTGGCCTCCATGGCTGGGACCTGCCTGATCTTGAGGCCTCCTAGCATCACGAATACCCCTCTTTTTACAGCTGTCCTCTACCTGCTGGACATGCACCATCAACCTGGAGAGGTCCATATTATCATGGAGCATCGCAGACCGACACTCCTCCTCCAGATCTCTATTGATTCCTGTGAGGAACCTGCTCATCTCATCACTGCTGTTAGACACAAGGGAAGTAGCATACCTGGATAATTCAAACTTCAGTACTCACCTTATCCTTTTTGTTAGATACTAAGGAAAGTAGCATACCTGGATAGCTTAAAAAACTTCAGGGAATACTCCCTGACTGTCATAGATCCCTGCTTAAGGTTGATGAACTCCTCAACCTTGTCCTCCCTCATTTCTCTGGGAAAGAATCTCTCTAGAAAGGCTGTCTTAAACAGCTCCCAAGTGACTGGAACTCCGCCCAAAGCTCGGCTATCCTGCCATTTCTTGCACTAAGTCTGTGCAACATCCTTGAGGTGATAGGAAGCCAGCTCAGCCTTCTGAGTGTCTGTGGCCCCCACAGCCACCAGAATCTTATGCACCTCATCCACAAACTCCTGGGGGTCCTCTAAAGTCTTAGACCCTGTGAAAATAGGAAGATTCATCCTTGTGAAGTCTATCAGTCTGTCAGCCATGCTACAAACCGGTGGGTTCTCCCTCTGAACATCCTGCCGGTTGACCTGGGCAGTCATAGCCTGGGACTGCATAGTAATGGACTGTTCCATCTGGGCCTGAGATGCCCTCACCTCAGCATCAGTCAACCCAGCTGGGTTAACTGGCATAGCCACTCCTTCAACTGGAGCCTGGGTGGAACCTGATTGCCCCCAGCAGCTGCACCTCCTCTCCTTTGACCAATAGTCCTACTAGTATTCATCCTCTGAAAATAACAAAGATTGATGTTAGACATGCTCATAACACCAAAAAATTAAACTTTAGGAGAAGCACGATAAGATCAGAAAAAGGGAAGTTTTCCTACGCATCATGCAGTCTCTAATCCAGGATAGTGGTGCACTTCACTACCATGACTTAGAAACTACTCAATATGGTTGATGTGAACTTATTATACTTTGAATTTAACCTAATGCTCTGATACTAACTTTGTCACGACTTGAATCTAGACCCCAGACGAGACTGGCGTCGTTGACCTCTTAGAGGTCGCAGACAAGCCTACTTACGTTATTCTTACTTAACATAGGTTAATTTTAGCGGAAAATTTGGAACCTTTTGTTTCTTAACAAGCTTATCAAACATTCTCATCATTTCATAATTGTTCACCATCAACCATCTAACATTAAAAGATAAGCAACTGAAAGATATAGTCATAAATATATACTTGCCAAAATGGCACCAATACATAGTCTTAATAAAAATAGGAAAGAAACGCTAGTGGAACATGCTCCTCTAGCTAAACTCTAAAACTAAGCTAGAATATAAAACAGTAGCATCCTCGAAAGCATGAGGACCTACAAACTCCGGATGAATGCGAGACGTCCGGATAACTGCAACAATGATCCTGTAGCTCTATCGTCCACCTGTGCCTGCACCTAAAATAGTAGAGTTGTATAGGGTTAGTACACACTTGTACTAAGTATGGGTATATGCAAGCAAACACCAAGAACATGCATGAGAAATAATAGCTCTTCCCTAAAAACATGATTATGGGAAGTCAAGTCAGTGGACTTACCAAATTTGGATTAGGAAAGTCAGTGAGCTTTCCAAATTTGGATTAGGAAAGTCAATGAGCTTTCCAAATTTGGATTAGGAAAGTCATGCCATGAGAGTAACATGTATCATCATAAATATCATATTGCACCCAGCACATAACATCTTACATATAGCACATATCATAGCAGATAACATAGAACACGTAGCTTCTTTCATATCATTCATTCATATGCCATGAGACCTTGGAATCATGGACTTGACATTAAGACTTTCCAAAATGAGGGCTCAACATATGGGACCTCAACTAGGGAGTCTTCATTAGTAAACACAGAGTCTGCTTCATTCATTCATGCGTACTTCATTTCATTTCGTTCATAGGCCAGTGTGAACACCAGCTATACCTAGGGTGTAGTTTAAGACTTTCAACGGGTTTGCTGTGCAATGATCAAGAATAAACTAGTGTCATTACTTGAGTCTATCTCACCTCTTGATTATCCTATTCTAACACCTTTGATATCATTCATTTCATTATGTGCTTCATTTGAGGCTGGCCTCATTCATTTATTGGGAACTTTAACTTTAACCGACATAGATCATGTGAGCATCATGAAATCCAGTGTCTCCCCCACACCGAAAAGAGGTGGAAACACCGGCCAAGGTGACCCAAAAACATGCTAGCGTACATGGGAATTTAACCCCGCCAGATCCCTATATTGGCAGTATAGGTTCGAAGACTAGGAGATATAAGGAGACCCATACCCGGCAAGCGGGACAGTCTCATCTCATGAGAGTTATGTGAACCTCTGCCCTTCCCGAAAGAAGGCATCACCCCTCATAGCTAGTCTATCGGTGCTCAGTATAAAGTTCCACTACATTCAACTCATACGTCATGGAAGCTGGCTTCTAGTATGAGGACATCATAGCTCAATAGATGATTTCTCATCTCATCATTAGTATTAAGTGTGTTAATCTCACTTTCATTAGAGTGTTCATAGAGACTGGTCTCTTCATTAACTTTACACTCTCATAGGTGAGTACGTTTTGGTAACATTTACTTAGGCTCGTTTGAGATTGCTCTCATCATTTGCATTAGCCTCATATCATGTTTTCACCACATTCATTGTCATTAGCACATTTACTCTTCATAATTACTCATCTCATTTTACGTGAATGTTCATTTCATCATATACCAATATACTTGGCCATTGGTGTGTTTCATACCCTTACTTAACCCTTCTAGGGTTTCATCATTTCATTGTTCATTTCATCATTCAGTACATACATCTTAGTTCACTTACTTTTAAACATATACTAGACTTATGAGTCTATACACACAAGCCATGAGGCTTCATTCATAATTCGTTAAGTGATTCATACATTCCAAAGATTATGTTACAAAACTTATGTATCTTGTATATATATGCCAAGATCTTGATTTCGATCTAAGTAGGTGGCATTTTTCTTGGATATTCTGTTCACATATGACTTATGTATCAATACGGAAGTTTGGGCAAGGAAACCCAAGTTTGAATCACTTGGATATCATTTACATTTTTCGTTGATTTTATTTTTAATATTCATAACATTAGAACTCTAGCTTAAATCCCAACATTAACATCGTATCATTAATTTTCTACTTAATTTTCCTCTTAAATTGACCAAAGGGTTGTGGGTTCGAACCCCCACAACCCCTTTTTATTTTTTTAATTAACATTTCATTGCCCTTTTCGCCCAAACCAAGAGGTTGTGGGATCAAACCCCCACAGCCTCTTCTATTTTTGTTAATTGTTCGCTGGGATAGGGAGGTTGTGGGTTCGAACCCCCACAGCCTCCTTATTTAAACTTTAATTTCACTGAGGCTGTGGGTGGTGGGTTCGAACCCCCACAGCCTCCTAACTTTATTTTTAATTAATTTAGACGAGTGGCAGTGAGGTTGTGGGATCGAACCCCCACAACCTCACTTGTTTTATTAATTATTTCGCTCCTCTCCATTTCCAGCCTTGAGGTCGTGGGTTCGATTCCCACGCCTCACATTTTCTTTTCATTATTTTTCTCTTCCTTCACTCGCTATCTGGAGGTCATGGGTTCGAATCCCACGACTCCCTTTATTTAATCAAATCATCTTTCTCTCCTTTCCCAAACCAGTAGCCAGGTTCGAATCCCCCCAGCCCCATTTTCTTTTTTTTTCCTTTTCGCGAAACCAGTAGCTAAAGGGTGAGGTCACAGGTTTGAATCCTGGTGGCCTCACCTCTTTAAAATGTATTAATTTCCAGATTTCTTTGTTAAGCTTTAGCCGAAATTAATATTGCATAGTTGCTGGAAATTTTAGTCATTCTTCAACTCATTTTCATCAACGTTTTCACATGATTCAAAGGGTGCATTCATAAATCATTTTAACACATTTTTAGGTGCATCTTTCATAAGTTTATTTGGCTAAAAGATTGTTATTCAATCAAACATATTTAATTACAATGAACATCACATTATGCACAACTTTAGCACATAAAATACAAGAAATAACATGCCTTTTTACTTCTCCAAAACAGTGGCTAATACTCACTGCCAACGTGCACACACACACACACATTTTTTTTCCGATTACACATTGGTTGTTATTTTCGTGATTTCACGCACATAAACATATTCACATTCAACATAAAAACATCACACATACCTAATCTACCAGTAAACAAAACACAACCTACGAAATCATTGGGAGCTAGTGACAAGGACATGCAACGGGGAACAACCCTAGTTTCGGAGTAAATATCTTGAATCGTAAGGGGCCTCTTGGGAAAGGGACCAAGAGAGAAGAAACCCATACCTTAATTTGCTTGTTCAAACGTGAATTTGCTGCCCAAAACCTTCTCAACGTACACACCACTCGACGAACAACCTCTCTTTGCCTTGACGTGTGATTAACGTTGTTTTTCTTTAAAATTCATGTGAGTTCTTCAAGTGTGAAGAACCTTGGTTAAACTTTCTGTTCTTCACGTTTTTTTTTTGGCAGAGATATCTTGGAGAGAGTTTGTTGAACATGTGAGGGTGATAGACGTGTTAGGAGAGTGTTAGCTTAGGTTTAGGAGTCTTAATTCAAGACTTAGTCAAAATAGGGTTTAATTAAATTAATAAAATCTGATTTATTTCAACTAATACGTGAAAGGCCCCTTTTGCCCTTAAAAAATCAGATCTTAATTGATGATTAAATCATCAATTCGTCGCTTCTAGTGGGGCTCGAACCCGAGTGACACCCTACTTGCGAAAATGGGTCATTCTGGTCGCCCCAACCCGAATTGGTCTTTTTAATTAAATTAATTAATAAATTAATTAATTCCTCAGGGTAATTACAATATGACCCTTGGCCTGGAAAACACCATTTTACCCCTGGATCCTCAAAACTTAAAATTTCCTCTTTTAAGTCCGGTAAAGACTCTTTTGATTAAATCTTCGTTTTCGAGAGACTCACATGGTTGGTTCCAACCTTTCCAAGCTCAATTAACTCCCCAAGTTAGTTGCTCAGTCGTAGTTAGGGTTCTGAGGTCTGGTTTTACGCGTATCAATCCGTGTGAACCTTGATCTAATTCGCAAGCATTCTTGACACCTTAAGCATTTATCTTATTCATTTTTTTGGGTTGTTACATTGAGTCAGTCCCTCTAGTGAGAGAATTCCTAGAAGTTTTTCCTAAATACCTTCCAAAAGTTCCTCCCGAATGAAAATTGACTTTGGCATTGACTTATTAACGAACACGAATCCGATTCCAGTTCCTCCATATCGGATGTCTGTAGCTGAGTTAAAAGAATTGAAGCTCCAACTCAAAAATTTACTAGACAAGGGTTTCCTTCAACTTAGTATTTCTCCATGGGGTGCTCCAGTCTTGTTTGTTAAGAAGAAGAATGGGTCCCTTAGAATGTGCATTGATTATCGCAAACTTAATAATGTCTCCATAAAGAACAAGTTTCCTCTCCCTCGGATTGATTATCTCTTTGATCAACCCCAAGGTGGTAGCTACTTTTCGAAGATTGACTTAAGGTCGGGATATTACCAATAGGGTGAGAGATGAAGATGTTCCCAAAATAGCTTTCCGAACTAGATATGGTCGCTATGAATTTCTAGTTATGTCTTTTGGGTTAACAATTACCCCGATGGTGTTTATGGACCTAATGAATAGTGTTTTTCGAGATTACCTTGCCTCATTTGTGATTGTGTTCATTGATGATATTTTGATATACTCCATGAATGAAAATGAGCATGAGAGTCACTTGAGGTTGGCCTTGCAAGTCCTCAAAGAACACCAACTTTATGAAAAATTTAGCAAGTGTGAATTTTGGTTGAGGTCGGTTGCTTTTCTTGTACATGTTATCTCTGGTGAGGGTGTAGAGGTTGATCTGAAAAAGACGGATGCGGTCATAAATTGGCCAAGAACTTTGACTCCCACAGACATAAGAAGTTTCTTGGGTCTAGTTGGGCATTATAGAAGGTTTGTTGATGGATTTTCGTCCATTTCTTATCCTTTGACAGCTTTGACCCAAAAGAAAGTGAAGTTTGAGTGGTTGGAATCATGTGAGAAATATTTTCGAGAGTTCAAAGATAAGTTTACCTCCGCTCCGGTGTTGACATTACCGGAGGGTAATGAAGGCTTTGTTGTATATTGTGATGCTTACCCAGTGGGCTTGGGATGTGTCCTCATGCAACATGGAACGGTGATTACTTATACTTCTAGGCAACTCAAAATTCATGAGAAGAATTATCCAACTCATGATCTTGAGTTAGCTGATGTAGTTTTTGCCTGGAAAATATGGAGACATTACTTGTATGGTGTGCATGTTGATATGTTTATTGATCATAAAGGCCTTCAATATGTGTTTACACAAAAGGAGTTAAATCTCTGACATAGAAGATGGTTAGAATTCTTGAAGGATTACGACATGAGTGTCCTTTAGCACCATGGCAAGGTCAATGTGGTTGCGGATGCTCTAACTCATATGGGTAGTGAATCTCATGTGTAAGAAGAGAAGAATGAATTTGTAAAATATGTTCATAGGTTGGGTCATTTAGGTGTGTGGTTAGAAGTTTCTCCAAATGGGGGATTTATGGTCCATCATAACTCTTACTCATCATTAGTGGTTGAGGTGAAGTCTAAGCAACACCTTGATCCTCTATTGATGGAGTTAAAGGAATCGGTACTTAGTAAGCTCAATGAGTCATTCTCCTAAGGGGGGGGGGGGTGTTCTTATGTAACAAGGGAGATTATTTGTGCCGAATGTTGAGGTTTTGAGAAATCAAATTCTAGAAGAAGCCCATGGTTCTCGCTATTCTATACATCCGGGTGCCACCAAAATGTATCATGATCTTAGGGATGTTTATTGGAGGGATGGTTTAAAAAGTGACATAGTAGAGTTTGTTGCTAAGTGTCCAAATTGCCAACAGGTTAAAGCTGAGCATATTAAACCGGGTGGCTTAACCGAAATCATGGATGTTAATAGTTGGAAGTGGGAAGCCATCAATATGGATTTTGTTGTTGGGTTGCCGCGAACCCGAAAGCAAAATGAATCCATATGCGTTATTTTGGATAGGTTGACAAAATCTGCCCATTTTATTCCTATTAAGTCTACTTATACTGCCGAAGATTATGCAAGAATCTACATTAATGAGATTGTGAGTCTTCATGGGATTCCTTTGTCCATCATTTTGGATAGAGGTGCCCAACTCACTTCTCGTTTTTGGAAATCTTTCCAAAAGGGTTTAGGTACGAAAGTAAAACTTAGCACCGCTTTTCATCCTTAGACAGATGGTCAAGCGGAACATACCATTCAGACCCTTGAAGACATGTTAAGAGCCTGTGTTATTGATTTTCAAAGGAAACTGCGATGATCATCTACCTTTGATCAAGTTCTCTTACAACAATAGCTATCATTCGAGCATTTCCATGGCACATTTTGAAGCTCTTTATGGTAGAAGGTGTAGATCTCATGTTGGATGGTTTAAGGTTGGTGAGTCCTCACTCGTTGGTCCAGAGATTATCTATGAGGCTATAGAGAAGGTTCGAATCATAAGGGATATATTGAACACAACCTATAGTTGAGAAAAGTCTTATGCCGACAATAGAAGATGAGACCTTGAGTTTGAAATAGGTGATCATGTCTAGTTGAAGATTTCACCTCTGAAAGGGTAATGAGATTCAGTTAAAAAGGGAAGTTAAGTCCTCGGTAAGTTGGTCCTTATGAGGTTTTACAACGGGTTAGAAAGGTGGCCTATGAACTGAAACTACCTAGTGAACTAGCTTCGGTTCATCTCTTTTTTCGTGTTTCTATGCTCAAGGAATGCATACACGACCCAATGTCTATTTTACCCATGGAAGGTTTTGGGGTGTATGATAACCTCTCCCATGAAGAGGTTCCAGTTGAGATCCTAGATCTCCAAGTCAAGAAGTTGAGAAACAAGGAGGTGCCTCTGTAAAAGTCCTATGGAGGAACCATCTTGTTGAGGGTGCAACATGGGAGGCCGAAGCCGACATGAAGTCCCGCTACCCTCATCTTTTTACTCCTTGAGGTTAGACATTCATCTTAATAAAGAAATTAATGAATAATCATGAAATTGACTTGTTACTAAATAGGTGCATGTTTTGGTAAAAGATAGTACCAAGTAGAGTTTTAAGAAAATGTTTTCATACTTTATTCTTGCACTTATATGAAATTTGTATGCATGTTGTCTTCTTGAGATTTGGATGCTTTGTTGTTGTATTGAGAAGCATGATAGCATGGTAACTCCTTGATGTATTTTGAGCTCATGATATTGCTGAGACGGAAATTCCTCACTATTTATTATAAAATATTAAGCTCTTATATGTTGTGCATCATGAACTGAGTGCTATGCGTAATTTTATAGTATGCGTTGTAAGGAGTTGTGCAGTACTCCTATAATCTCTGACTCATTATGAATTTTATGTTGTTGATTGGTTGGGCTGCTAGTATTGAGTCTGTCCTTAGCCTCCAAAAAGATTTTAGTGTCATTCAGGGACAAATGTTCCTAGGGGGGGGGATAATGTAACACTCCGGACATAGACTTGATCTTAATCTATGGAATAATATTTAAAATGATGTTTCTAGAACTATATTAATATAGTAAGTTCTGGAAAAGGTTAGATACAAAACGACAAAGAAAGACCTTGACGTCCGGACACTAGCTAAATTGAACTAGTTGACGTCCCTATGTTTGGTGAAGGTTTAGATTTGTCAAATCAAGTCTAAAAATTATTAAAAATAACCTTGGATACTTAGTATGTAGTACAAAGGGTTCAAACGTCCGGTAACGACACCCCAAGGACCACCGTAAGGGTCTTTGGGGAGGACCCAAACATGGGGGATCAGGCTGCCTAGCAGCCTGCGAGAACGCAGGTTTTGTGGGACTGCTGCGCGACGCACAGCCCACACAAGGCTCACTGCCTCAGGATTCGTGAGGCAGCCTCACGACGATAGGCTGACACGAGGTTCGTAGCCTCGACCCAAAAATTCAGAAAAATAATGGGAAATGGACCCGTGAGGCGCAGCCACTTCCAAGATTCGTTTAAGTCGTATTTTTGGTAATTTAACTTCATAAAAAGACCCATTTAAGTTAAGGGTCTTTTAGGTATTTTATTGGACGACTATATATGGATTATAGGTCAGTTTTATACCACTTTTACACTCTTCAAATCAAATCAAAGGAATTTTCTCTAATCTCTCTCAAGAACGCTCTCTTTTCCAAACTCAATTGAAGAACAAGAAAAGCTTAAGTAATAAGACGAAGACTTCAAGATTTCCATTCAATTTTCGTGGAGTATTCGTCAATAAGGTATGGGTTTTTAAGTCTTACGATTCCTTTCCCCAAGAGGTCCTTTCAAAAGTAGTTTTCAATAGATTCAACTTCTAGGGTTTTTAATCTACAAAACGGCCTTGGAACTCTTTCTCCATGTGTTGGTAGGTCCTCATATTCGGGGATGTATATTTTCATTATTCTATCTTACGAAGACTGTAATAGATTTTAAGAATACTCGTATTTCCATTTCTGTTCTTCAGATTGTTTTGTTTTATGGCCTATATGGTTTATTGACTATTTATTGGCTAAGTCCAGATTCATACTCTTTAGATGGTTCTTATATGAGACATCTTTTAGAATATCATTATGTATGTTTCCATGATTGGTATGTATGAAGTCTAAGTATACTTCACATAGCATTAAAAGTTTTTAATTTTTCCGCAATTTTAATTAATGACATGTGATGACGAATACTAAGGGCTTGTCTGAGTCCTCTCAAAGGACGACGACGCCGTTCGCATCTGGGGTGTACTCTTCGGGTGTGACAGATGGTGTCGCGACTCACCACCAATGAACAAGACTCTACTAGATGTTGCAACACGAGACTTTGGACCCTAAAACCACTTTTATAACCTCATGCTCTGATACCACGTTAGTCACATCCGAAAAACAACCCCTAGAAGTAACATGGCTTACTTGACTTCTCGTAGGTCTTATCAAGCCCATTGTTATCATTCATCCCATTGTCATAGTAAATTTAGCGGAAAATATAAAACTTTTCATAGCACATAATATGCTATTAAAATCCCTTCATATATATATAAAATATAAGACATAATACATATTTAGACCTTAAGTCTCTTTACCATCCTAGACTCAACATCATTAGAGTACAGTAGGGACACGACCCTTATAACATAATACATAAGTACAACATTAAATTGACTTTACAGTAAACTACACATTAGGACATCCTTGGACATAATGATTCCTTTTCTTGAGCTTGGAAATCACATATCAAGATCTTTACCATTAAAGACATCTTTTAAGCATCCATAACCTTCACTTTGTGTAAAAAGGTAGACAAGAATGGAGTTAGTACAGGAATGCACTAAGTATGACAACCATATAAAAACATGCATTCAAAAGGGACATTTTACTTAAAATCATGCATCATGCCTTTTTGTGAAATCTTCATGAAACGTTGATTCAATAGAGTTTATACAATTCCCATAATTCATATAATCATATTCAATGGTCATCAATCATATAAAATCACATATAGAATTAAAGGCATTTTGGAGTCACTTTACAGTAACCATTTTCTTCTTTACAGTGAACCCTTTCTATTTATAGTGAATCTTTTCTTCCTAATTCCTTATTCTACCAAGTAACCCTCTAGTGATACTTGGTGAAATTCATAACATTAAGGCCACAATGAAGTCATACATACAACCTACATAAGTCAACACATATCATCATAGAAGTATAGTACATTATAGACACA
The DNA here is from genome assembly GCA_016801875.1 of Solanum sitiens. Classification (NCBI taxonomy): domain Eukaryota; kingdom Viridiplantae; phylum Streptophyta; class Magnoliopsida; order Solanales; family Solanaceae; genus Solanum; species Solanum sitiens. The sequence continues at coordinate 332,973 of JABWTJ010000070.1, read as the reverse complement.
TTCAAGTCAAGACCATAAGGACATTACAGTGAATTATTGTTTCCTTGCACATATGCTAACTTCATTCACATAGAAAATTACAAGACCTTACTCACAATCCTATTCTAATACTACTATTTCAATGTACATGTGAAGCCCCATAACCCCACACATACTCAGTAAACCTATCATGAGACCACAAGCCTTAACATATACTTCATGTACAAACATGATAATATAGTCAACTACATACACTTCAAGTAGGACCTTAGTCATATAGTCACATTAGAACTTCATATCATGCATATCATCACATCGTGTAGACACTAACACCATGTCATGCAAGAGAATCATAAATATATGCACATACACTAGACCACCTTCCTAGGACTCTCTTAGATATCTACATGTGCAATGTATAGGAAGGTTCATTACTTCCATCTATCCTAAGTACCGTCCCTTAAGTTATCCTAGTTAGGGTCCTTTACTTTACTTTACTTCCATTGTCCATTTTACTTTAGGCGAGGCTAAGAACATAGGTTGTAAACATGGAATTTGGTGTTGTAGAGCCTTACACCAATGGAAGGTGCTCTTACCTAGTCAAGGTAGAACATTAACACATACTAGCATACTAAGTGAGATCACCTGATAGATTCTATGTGGCAATCATAGTTTATGGAACTAAGAGATATACATAACCCTCGACATGCTCATTAGCATTGGGGCCTCATCTCGTGAGAAATCATGGGTGAATCTTTCTCAAGGAAGGTCAACACCTCATGTGTAACCATAGGTGAATGTTCCTCCAAGGGAAGTCAACACCTTATGAGAAACCAATGGTGAATCTTCCTCCAAGGGAAGACAACACCTCTCATTGTCAAGTTCACTCGGTGCTAAGCTAAGATCCCTTTATTGAAAAGCCTTTATTACATTATTTCATAAAACATAGGCTTAGGGTATTGACTCCTCATATGCTTAGATCATAGCATATTCAAGTACCTATCTAGTTTTATAGTACTCTTGAGAAACACCATTCAAGTGCCCCTCTATTGAATAGATCGTCATTCATGTGTGTTTTTGTATACATATATGTAAGCAAACCTTTCACATAACACATTATAGTCACACATATCCATACTTCATTTCATTCATGCATAAGTGTTCAGGTGTAACTATATGCGCAATCCGTTCATATGAACACATTTAGACACTAGGTATAATCATAGTTCATCATACCATATACTTCACATTATAGCGTACAAGACATGTTCATAACATACTCATGCATTCATATCCTTCTACATAGATAACCATACGTAGGAACTATTCTATCAAGGCACACATGTGCAATGCATAGAGAAGGTCCCATACCCTTGTCTTTACTAGTACACCTATCAAGTCATCCTAGTGAATGATACATCACATAACATTATAGAATTGTTAGCATAATATATGACTCATTTATTCAATACTTACAAGGTCATTACAGTAAGCTCTTGTCTTTATGCACCTATATTAACTTTAATTCCCATAGGACATTATAGGACCTCATCATAGGCAGCATATATACATCATGTTAACATAACCATTTACATGATCATAGCATTAGCCATACAAACTAGATCATAGATAGAATAGGAAAACTAGGCAAAAGCTTCACATAGGGTGATCATCACCAACACACATTCATAGTATAATTGCCTTCAAGTCCATGATTTCATCACATACATATTGGCAATAAAGTAAACACCACCATCATAAGTGGACCATACCACACAATGCCATACAAGGCTCCAACTATCAATACTATAAGAAAAGTAGAAGAAGTAGACAATCTTACCAATTCCTCAACCTTTGGTCATCATTGACCAATACCCATATTTTATCAACAATTCATACTAGGGGAGTAGCTAAAGGTATACTAACATAATCGAAATCATGCATTAATCATAATAAGATCAAGATCATATCAAGTACACTAAATCATCAATTTATAGAATATGAAGGGAAGATGATCTCATACCAATTCTTCCTTAAATGGATCATCAATGATAAACCTCCTTAATTCATCCAAATACAATATAGGGCAGTAGATACAAGTATGTCTTCATAGATGAAATCATATATTCATGCCCTATAGAGTCTATATTACAGTGAATGCCAATATATAAGAAGTAGAGACCAAGTTCTTCAAGTATCTATCCACATTGGGAGAACAACACAGTTCATCATCATAACACATTATAGGGAGTAGCTAAAGTACAATTAAACCTATACGAAATGATAAGTCAATTACTATAGAGTCGAGATACATTGAACTACATTAGCAATTTATAGAAGATAGGAGAACATGAATCAATACAACCAAATCTTAAAGCCTTGATCCACATTGGATCCATTACATATAATTCATAATCTATATATATGCTAGGAATTAGATAACAATCAATTTAACATACTTGAATCACATTACAATCCTCCTAACATCAAGATCATACTAGCCAATATATAGTTTAAAACTAGATTTGGAAGGGAGCATGTGTTCATCATGCAATTGGATTGAAATACACGTTAAAATCAACATGTTAACTTCAATTTATCATTAGGAAGCCTTTAAAAATGTTTTGAGAAAGAACCCATGGCTAGATTGCAAGATAAGATGTTTGATCAGATTTTTCTCTTTGAAAACTTTAAAAGGAACTCTCTAGATGGAAGATTAACTAGAGATGAAGGATTACCATACCTTTCTATATGATAATCCCACAAGAAATTGAACAAGTAACCATGAAAATCTAGCCTGTAGATTGAACTTGAGTTTTCCTTCCAATGGAGGTTTGAGAAGATTTGGAAGAGAAGAGTGATTTGGGATTTTGATTTCTTAATGGGTGTTGGAATTTGGCTAGGTAAAGGGGTTAAATAATTCATAATAACAGTTTATAACCTTCTCCCCAAGTTACCAAAACACCCCTATACTTATTTGGACTTTTAGGCATGTCAAAATTGACTTAAAACGACGCAATCGGATCTGGGAAGTGGGTGCGCGTCGCGGAGGTAGTCCCTGATTCTGCCGCAAATATAATTTGAGGCAGTTAGACTTGTGGTAGGCGCACATCGTGAGGATAGGTCCAATTATTGGTGCTGCTCGCTGCATTGGGTAGCCTCTTTGTCCATTGTTTGGGTCCTCCTCGAGGTCCTTAAGGGTGGTACTCGGGTAGTTTTACCCGGAAAGTTTGACCCTTAACATGTATATTAAGATTATAGGGTCAACCCAACTGATTTTAAACTTCAAAAATACACATAAAAACAAGGCAAAGATACAAGAACACACTAGCACGTCTAAAGGCCAACTTTCGAACGTCTGAGACGTTTGACCTCCAAACTTCATAAAACTTAACCCACTATCTATAAACATCATTATAAATCATATAAAGACCTCATAATACCATTACACATATATAATCAAATTAAAACATGTAAGGCCCCTCTGGTGACTTGTCGTCGAACATCTTAGTCGTCCCTTCACGTTTGACTTCCAAATAACCTCAATTCAAGTATACATACTATAAAACACTTAATGAACATATTTTAAACCTTTTTAGACACATGTGAGTATCTAAGCACCTTAATTCATTTTAAGGGTCTTACAACCACACCACTACTACGACAGGTACTTCGATTTCCATTAACTTTGAATTCTCGTTCATAGTTGTACATAGAAATTCGGGAGTGGGTCTTGACGATGGGACAACATTAAGTGAATTTTCATGGTAAAATTTATTTAGGTACTTCCCTAGGAATGATAGAATATGGTTCTGTAGAATATTAGTCTGTCTAAAATGTTGTGTGTCTCCGTGTGTCTGAAAGTTCTGAATTTGGGTTCCATGTTTTTAATGAATTAGGTTGATAATTACAAGAAATTGGAACCCTAGTAATGAAGAACTATTATTTACTGTATTAATAAGTATATTTTGAAGCGGTGTGTGATAAAAGGGGTCACCAAATACACTAAAAATGGAACTTGTAAAAGGCCTAAATTCTGTCTCAGGCCTACAGTACGAGACCCCGTCTACGGACCATCAATTGATCGACGGGCCGTCGATGGGTTCCATCGATTGAAACAACCAAAAAATGCTTAAGTACTAAATGACATAAGTGGTACAAGGTCCATCGATTGATCGACAGACTGTTCTGTAAGTCTGTCATTTCCTTCAGAGAACCTAATTTCACCTCATTATGAAATAAATCTAAGTGTCAGACAACGGAAGTGTACCACGGTCCATCGATTGATCAACAGACCATTCTGCACGTCTATTGTTTCTATTATAAAAGTTTGTTTTCCAACCATACTTGAATAATTCTAAGTGCCACATGACGGACATGGTCTATGGATCGTCGGTTGACCTACGGTTCGTCGATCTAACTCTGCAGCAATGATCTGTGTTATAGATTTCTATGTTTCTTTTGTCTGTGGGTTTTCAACTGTGTTGTTATGGTACCCTGACACTAATAACTACTTCACGGGTACCGATGGCTCCGAATAATGATGTTGTTTACGCCAAGAGGGCAAATCCAAGTTAGTTGCCCCGTCTCATTGGATAATCGATGAAGACACTGATAACGAGCGAGACCCGGCCGATATCCCTCTAGGTTCCACAACACCAACAGCAGAAGCACGAGTCACTAGGGGAAACCCTCGAAGGTGATTCCCAATGTATTCACTACCTCCCAGTCTAATGAGGAGCGCACATTGATCAGTTCACCAACCGACGCTGTTTCTGATTCAGAAGGGAGCTCGACATCCGGCTCTGAGAATGCCACGGTTCAGCATCGGCCCAATATTCAGGGTCAATGGTGGCCAGTGTTTCCGGCTCCACCTCTGGGGGATCCACCATATTTGGAGATGCAGATCACCAAGCCTCATCTAATTAGTCTACTCGTTCAGAGTATGCAACTGCACCCAGAACAGATGACCCTACTCCGGTTATTAATGAACCAAATCGGTGGTGTGTGGAGGGGCAATGGCAGGTATATAGGTATGCGATGATGCTTAATGAGAAGGGGGTGATGACCCTGTTGGTTATAGAGGAGCGTCGAGTCCTCACAACGATTTTACCCATAGTGCCTGAGGTGTAACAACTCTTTGAGCTCCACAAATGTGGATGGATGGCCCAGTTTTTGGGCTTATATAGTGAGGAGATTGTGCGGAAGTTTTATGCCTCATATGCTCTCACTCTCTGAGGATCCATTGAAATGCGGTCAAGGCCCACAAAATATGCCCTACTCATCTCTTCACTTGTTCAGGGATGTCGGGTTGACATGTCTGAGGTTACCATCCGCCGACTCCTATATGCCCCCACCACGGGCTCTCAATGGACTCGAAACACTTTAGAGTTTGACACAAGTGGGAAATTGTTTAGTGTGGTGCATTTGAGAGGCGTGCGGAGCAGCCCGAGGCAGTAAAGAAATGGCTGGCCTAATGTATAGCTACAAATAGTAAGAGAGTTGACTGGGCAATTGCACCCCGAGTGACCATCCGGAAGGCCACACTTACTTTTGTGGCCAAATTCTTCAGGCTTCTGGTTCGAAACCTAATGTCATTGATGCACCATTGTTTCACGGTACTTTCAATGGTTTTTCCTTAAGTTTAGTGTGTGTCTAAAGCTTTTTTGTATTGATTTTAATGTAGTTTTCTCTTTGTTTGCAGGAAATTTGTCCAAAAGGAAAACGTGGGAGTATTGTGCTGAAAATTGCCGAAGTGAAGACTTACGGAGCCATCGACGGTCCGTCGTGACCTCGACGGTCTGTAGGGTGTTACCGTCGTACGAAGAGAAAAGCTACTAAAGGAAGTTGGGGAATTCTGACTAAGTTTGGGGCTACGGAGGCTCTCGACGGACCGTCATAGCCACGACGGACCATCCTGCACATCCGTAAAGGTTAACATAAAGTAGCCCCAGTACCCATCTACAAAAAATTCTAAGTATGGAGGAACGGAAGCCATCGACGGACCGTCATAGCTACGATGGACTGTCCTGCATATCCGTCAATGGTAACAGAAAGTGGGTGAAGAAAGCAGCAGAAAAAAAATTTAAGTATGACACGATGGAGGGCCTCGACGGTCCGTCGTGACTTCGACGGTCCATCGCTCCAGTCGTCGACTCAGACGTGTTTTTGGGCTGATTTTTCTTAAATAGATTTCCCTCTTTTGTTAGGATTCTAGTATTATAAATACTTGTAAAAACCTTGTTTTTGGGGTTAGACTCTTGGATATTTTTTAGTCTTATTGTTCTAAGTGTTAAATTTTGGGATTTTGGAAATTACTTTATTTTCCGGAATCGTTTGTTACAAGATTTTGATTAATTCAAGTAATTTTCTGGATTTTCTTCAATCTCATCAAAGTAAGTACATGAATTCTTATCTAACTAATATGAATTGTGTGATTATGAACATGGGTAACTAAACTCCATAACTAGGGTTGTGGGAACCATGGGTAAATAACAAGGTAAAACCTAGCTAAAATAACAATTCTAGATTAGTGTCTTGCATGTATTGATAATTCTTTCGTTTAAAAGTCTTTTTAACGAGTTCACGCATTAGAACTCGCCTTGTTGCTACTTGCCGGACCAAGGAGGTAGATAATAAGAAAAGAATTATCAATATAGATTTAGTATACACTATCTAAAGGCTAGTGTCGATTGGTGCGAAGTAACAACTGAGCCAAACATCGATTATGATGCTTAATATGAGGTAAAGGTAAGGTTTAGTAAAGCATACACACGTAGCCAGACCAAGGTGCGGAGTGAAATTTCCTAGTTGCCGGACCAAGGAATTAGGGATACATAACTTACCACTTTGCATACAAGATATTAGGAAAGGATTGTTATAGCTAGAATTACCGAGTTATGATCCTATAGGGAACACTTAAACCCTAGTTACTTTTATTACTTTATAAAAATCAAATCTTTGAACTTGTCACTTATTTACATAGAAATAGCTAATTACATTTGTTATTTAAAACCCTCTTTTTGTTATTTATTCTCGGAAAGGACTTGACTAAATAGAAGTAATAGTAGGTTAAAGTTAAGTCTAAATCATTTTCCTCGTGGGGTCGACCCCAACCTTATATTTGGGTTCTTTACTTGATAGGACCGCTTATAATTCTTTCGAGAAGTAAATTTGAGCGTATCAAATTTTGGTGCCGCTGCCGGGGAAAGTGGCTTTTAGATTAACTTTAAACTTATTACCGAAGTTTAATCAACATTTTCCTAATTTTACTTTTTCTCTTTGTTTTTGTCTCTTGAAGATCTAACTTCTGTGTATGCCAAGTACGCGGAGTAGAGGAGAACCCATACTCGCACCCGACCCTGAATTTGGAGCGTACACTTCGCAGAATGAACCGAAATCTGGGTATTCTTGATAATGGTTACAACCAGTATCTTCCACCACCGGTTGATGCTCATGCTCAATTATTACCTGAAAATTATGGGGAAGGTGAAATACGGAGGCAACCTCCCGCTCCACTCCCTCAAGAGTATTATAGGGCATATGATAACATTAGGACTCTGATGGGCCACTTGTCTTGCCTACCCTACCACATGGCCATACTTTCGTGGTAACTAGTAGTCTGATGGAAATGCTCACCGCTAGAGGTTTGTTTTCGGGGCTACCTTCTGAGGATCCACATGCTCACATCGCCAAAGTGAGGTCGGTGTGTAAGAGTTGTGTAGGGAGGCTTGATTTGAAAATGGACATAATTGGGTTGAGAGTTTTTCCTCTCTCACTGACGAGAGAGGCTGCTATATGGTTATAGAGCTCCCCTATAACTCAATCTACACTTGGAATCAATTAAGGGATGTGTTCTTAGCACGTTACTACCCGGTGTCTAAGAAGTTCTTGGGACAGATTCACTTCGTTCTTGAGAAGTGTCCCCAATCACCGCATCGATGATGAGTCACTGAAAGAGTACTTCTATCGGGGACAAGATGATAATAATAAAGTATTATTGGATACAATAGTGGGTGGTTCTTATGGGGAATGTCCTTATGCTGAGATTGCTGAGAGGTTAGAGAAAATCTCCCGAAATAATAAAGCATGGAGGACTAGGAAGTCAGATACTGAGAGAAACACTTTTGCAGTGCAATCTGCACACAACCCAGCCACAGATGAGATTCGTGAGGAAATGGCTCAAATGTGAACTGAGCTTGGTTTGGTGTTAAAACATGTCATTGGGGGTGCAGAAAAGGTAAATGCGGTGAACTACTTGTCTAAACCACCGCCGCCACCGCCGCCGACTGATGAGTATTACTATGAGGAGGACTCTTATGTGGTAAATGAGCAGACGGGGGGTTTCCGACCAAACTCCCAAGGCTCCAATCAGGACAATTGGCGCCAAGATCAAGGAAACCAAGGTCGGAACTATGGTAATTACAACCGAGAGGGTCATTATGTCCGAGATGAGAATTACAACCGCGAAAACAACTTTAAGCGGGGTAACTATAGTAACAGAGATGATAGGAGTGGGCCCTATGTTCCACCTCAAAATCGTGAAGTTACTCCTAGGTACGGTGGAGGTAGTATGGCGCGAGTAGAGGATATGTTGCAGAAAATGATGAGGAGGTTCGATGCTAGTGATGAGCACACTAAAGAGTTGAGATGTGACTTAGCGAGTATTGGACAGAAAGTTGATACACATGCAATCTCGATAAAGTATCTTGAGTTGCAATTGGCCTAATTATCTTCGACTGTGAACCCACGCCAACCGGGCACTCTTCCTAGCAACACTGTCAAAAATCCGAAAAATAATGGACATTGTATGGCAGTCACAACTCGAGGTGGCAAGCAAACCATTGACCCACCGATGTTGTCTGGTGTAGAAAAGGTGATAAGAGGTGATGATGAGGTAGTGGAGGTTAGTGGTGAGTTAGGAGACAAAACGGGGAAAAAAGCTGAGGTACCCCAAAAGGTGATCCCCGTGCCTAGACCACCACCTCCATTCCCACAAAGGTTAGTGAAAAAGACCGAGGATGGTAAATACCGGCATTTTATCAAATGTTGAAACAACTTTCCATCAATGTCCCTTTGATAGAAGCTCTTGAACAAATGTGTGGTTATGCCAAGTTCATGAAAGATATGGTTACAAAGAAAAGATCGGTCAGTTTTGAGGATGATGATAGAATGAATCATTGTAGTGCTATTGCTACAAGGTCTCTAGTGCAAAAGAAAGAAGATTCGAGTGCCTTCACTATTCCATGTACAATCGGGTTATTACACTTTGCAAAAGCATTATGTGATATTGTGGCAAGCATAAATATCATGCCTCTCTATATTTACAAGAAGTTATGTTTGGATGACCCAAAGCCCATTGCGATGCGGCTACTGATGGGCGATCGAACGGTGAAGAGGCCTATTGGGATACTCCACGATGTGTTAGTAAAGGTGGAGTCATTCATATTTCCAGCCGATTTTGTGATTCTTGATTGTGAGGTCGATTTTGAGGTGCCTATTATTCTTGGGAGGCCATTGCTTGCTATGGGTAGAGCCTTGGTTTATATGGAGAAAGGGCAAATGAAATTTTGGTTGAACAATGAAGAAGTGACTTTCAACATTTGTAGGTCCATGAGGCAGAGTGGTGAACTCCAATCAGTATCTGCCATATCTTACAGAGTTGAAAAGTCATTTGAGGTACAAATAAAAGAACGTCTGGGTGTAGAAGCACTAGCGGCAGTGATCATGAATTTTGATAGCAACTGAATTGAAGAGTGTGGGTCATTGGTCGCGGCACTTGATCGAGGTAATGTTCGGTTTAAGCCAAAGAAGTTTGAGTTAGATATGATGCATCGCGAGTCTCCACCCGCAAAACCATCTATAGAAGAGGCTCCAAAATTAGAACTTAAGGCTCTACCACCTCATCTGAGGTATGTATTCTTGGGAAATGGTGACATTTTGCCAGTAATTATTGCATCAGATTCTAATGTTCATCAAGTTGATAGTTTGGTGAAAGTTTTAAAAAGGTTCAAAAGATCTATTGGGTGGACTATTGCGGATATTATTGGGATTCCTCCCGATATTTATTTGCATAAAATCCAACTCATGCCCGATCATAAGCCAAGTATTGAGCACCAGAGACGTTTAAATCCACCTATGCAAGAGGTGGTAAAGAAGGAAATCATTAAGTGGTTGGATGCTGGAGTGATATATCCAATCGCCGATAGTAGTTGGGTATGCCCTGTTCAGTGTGTACCAAAGTAAGGGGGAATGACTGTGGTCCCCAATGAGAAAAATGAGCTTGTTCCGATAAGGCCGGTGATTGGATGGAGAGTGTGTATGCATTATCGGAAATTAAATGCATGGACCGAGAAGGACCATTTTCCTATGCCCTTTATGGATCAGATGTTGGATAGACTTGCAAGAAAGGGGTGGTACTATTTTCTTGATGGTTATTCGGGTTATAATCAAATTTCTATTGCACCAGAACATCAAGAGAAAACCACCTTTACTTGCCCTTATGGGACCTTCGCGTTCAAGAGAATGTTGTTTGGGTTATGTAATGCACCGGCCACATTCGGAGATGTATGATGTCAATATTCTCCGATATGGTGGAGGACACTATTGAGGTGTTTATGGATGATTTTTCAGTGGTTGGTGACTCTTTTGACCGGTGTTAGAATAATTTGTCAGATGTTCTTAAGAGGTGTGAAGATTGTACCCTTGTGCTTAATTGGGAAAAATGTCACCTCATGGTGAAAGAAGGTATTGTATTGGGCCATCGCATCTTAGAGAAGGGTATAGAGGTTGATCGAGCTAAAGTAGAGGTGATAGAGAGACTTTCTCCACCCATCTCTGTAAAAGGTGTGAGAAGCTTTCTAGGGCATGCGGGCTTTTACCGGAGGTTTATTAAGGATTTTTCAAAGATTGCACATCCCTTGTGCAAATTACTTGAGAAAGAGTATAAGTTTTATTTTGATGAATCCTGTCTTAAGGTATTTGGTGAGTTGAAGGAAAAGTTGGTGTCTGCACCTATCATCATTTCTCCGTATTGGAGCAAGCCATTTGAGGTGATATGTGATGCTAGTGGGGTTGCTATTGGGGTGGTATTGGGACAAAGAAGGGACAAAATCCTTCATACCACTTACTATGCTAGTAAAGCACTTAATGAAGCCCAAAAGAACTACACCGTGACTGAACAAGAGTTCCTTGTTGTAGTCTTTGCTTTAGAGAAATTTCGCTCCTATTTGCTTGGAACTAGAGTTGTAGTGCATACTGATCATTCTGCTTTGAGATATTTGATGGCAAAGAAGGATGCGAAACTGAGGTTGATTCATTGGGTATTACTATTGCAAGAATCCGACTTTGAGGTAAAATATAGAAAAGGGACCGAAAATCAAGTTGTTGATCAATTGTCCCGATTAGAAGATGAAGCAATGAGGGAGTTAGGTGAAAAGGCTGAAATTGATAATACTTTCCCTGATGAGCATGTATTGGCTACCTCCCAAGACTTGATTCCATGGTTCGCAGATTTTGCGAATTATCTTGCTAGTGATATTGTCCCACCAGACTTGTCCTTTCATCAAAGGAAAAGGTTCATGCATTATGTGAAAAAGTTCTTTTGGGATGAACCATACTTATATAGGAGTTGTGCAGATGGGCTTATTCAGCGTTGTGTGCCGGAAATTGAGATGTTGAGTGTTTTGGAGGCATGCCATTATTCACCTCTAGGTGGGCACCATAGTGATATCCGGACTGCCTACAAGATCTTGCAATGTGGCTACTATTGTCCAACTATCCACCAAGATGCTCATGAGTTCGCCAAGGCATGTGATAGATGCCAAAGAGATGGTGGCATTTCGAGAAAGCAAGAGCTCCCTTTAAATCCCATTTTTGTGATTGAATTGTTTGATGTGTGGGGCATTGTCTTTATGTGTCCATTTGTGAGTTCTCATGGGATGAAGTACATTCTTGTGGCAGTCGATTATGTGTCTAAATTGGTGGAGGCTATCGCACTTGCAAATAATGAAGGGAAGAGTGTCACCGCGTTCTTGAAAAAGAACATATTTTCCAGATTTGGCACCCCAAGGGCTATTATTAGTGATGGGGGATCCCACTTTTGCAACAAGCTATTTAAGGGATTACTGGAAAAGTATGGGGTTCGCCATAATGTGGCCACTCCGTACCATCCTCAAACTAGTGGGCAAGTTGAGGTGTCAAACAGGGGAGATTAAGCAGATTCTGGCAAAAACGGGGAATGCTACTAGAACGGATTGGTGAAGGAGGCTTGATGATGCTCTTTGGGCCTACCGGACAGCTTACAAGACTCCCATAGGTATGTACCCATACCAACTTGTATATGGGAAGGCTTGTCACTTACCGGATCAATTAGAGCATAAAGCCATGTGGGCAATGAAGAAGTTGAAAATGGATTGGAATGAGGCTGCGGAACAGAGGTTAAACGGGTTGAATGAGCTTGATGAATTTCACTTGAAGGCATATGAAAGTTCAGCCCTCTACAAAGAAAAGATGAAGAAGTACCATGACCAAAAGATTGAGAAGCGCAATTTTTTGGTTGGGGATTTGGTGCTTTTATTCAATTCTAGGTTGTGCTTGTTTTCGAGCAAACTCAAGTCCAAATGGAATGTTCCCTACTTGATCACCCAAATATTCCCTCATGGTGCGGTTGAGTTGGAGAACAAGGAGGGTGTGCGGTTTAAGGTAAATGGACAGCGAATCAAAATCTAGCTGGGCATGCTGAAACGGCGAATGAAGTGATCGAGGCATACCATCTTGATGAAGTCTGAGTAATCAATATTCCTCTATCGTGCCGCGACGTTAAATCAAGCGCTGCTTGGGAGGCAACCCAATATGTATCCTCTAGCCAACTATAGGTCTTTCGTGGTTTTCTAGGAATAGTTGCATTATTTTTGCTTTTATTACTTAATGTCTCGTTTGAATGATCTTTTATTTTTCTTTAGAAGTGTTGGCTAGAGTGTAGTTTAGGGTCCGTGTCCAAAACGTTTCCAGAAAATACAAAAAGATTAGCTTAATGGGTGTTAAATGTGCAGGTATCAAATCACCAGAAATCTGCAGAAAATGGGTCTTCTGCACCCATCGACGGAACCATCGATGGACCGTCGGTGGGATCCGTCATGCCCAGGTATGTCTTTCAAATTTTCCAAGTTAGGGCACCCTCGACGGACCCCCATGATGGACCGTTGACCTTGTTACGGTCCGTCGACGGGGAATCGTCGCGTCTTTACCCATCCACCCGACCCGACCCGTCCGGCTGAATATTAAAAGTTTTAAACCTTTAAAGTTCCCACCTCTTCATATAACCCCTCATAACCGTTTCTCTCCTTATTTTCTACCATTTCCCCACACTTCATCACCATTAACTCCCATTCCCTCTCCATCTTCTGATTTCCCACATTTTCCCCAAATTCCCACAGTCCCTTTCTCTCCCAATTCTCCCAGTTTCTTCAGTCCATTGCCGGTCGGTGTTCGTGGTGTTTGTACTGCTGTTGAACTATCAGTGTCTTACTTCTTTCTCCTCTACTACAGTTATCAGGTATGTTCTTCTGATCTGTGAATTAACTATCGTTAATTTTATTATATCTGCTTAAACTTGTTCTCTTACTGTGTGGGTGTCCAATTTTGGACCCTTATTGCATGCTAGAACACCCCCCCGTAGTCCTAAGTTCCCGTAGATCACTGTTATTGAAAAGGAATGGGGGTGTTTTGTTAAAAAAATGGCGTGTGTTTCCTGATTGTGTTTTTAACCTAGGGTTGATAGGCTGTCAAAATTTAAATGCTAAAACTCAAAAAATTCTTGCCTGAGGGATGATGGGATGTTGGGTATATGTTTGGTAAACTTAGGCTTCCCAAAATTAGTAAGATAAGGAACCAATGTGGCTGCACAACTGTGTCCTTGTACGTTAGTATGAGACCCCGTCGATCCCGCGACGGACCATCGTTGGGGTCCGTCAACTCCAACCCCCTTGCTTACTCTAAGTGTCCATCGATGGAACCTTACTACGGACTGTCGTGCCTTCTACAGAACAACCATCGACACTGTCAGAACCTTTGTTTCTGATCTTTTATAAAAAAAAAAATATAAGTGTCCTTCGAGGGACACTCATGATGGACCATCGTGCCTTTGACGGCCCGTCCTGCATATTCGTTGCCTCTGTCAGAACCTTGGTTTCTGACATTTTTAAAATTTATTCAAAGTGTCCCTCGATGTACACTCATGACGAACCGTCGTGCCTTCGACGGTCCGTCCTGCATATCCGTCGCCTCTGTCAGAACCTTTGTTTCTGATGTTTTGAAAAAATTCTATAAGTGTCCCTCGACGGACCCCCCATGACGGACCGTCGTGCCTGCGACGGACCGTCAATGGGTCTATCCTGCACTCTGTACTTCTGCACTGCCATTCTCTTTCTATGTTTTGCTGCTTCCACAGGTACTAACTACTTCTCTTTGCAGGTACTAATGGCTCCTAAACACTATCGTGTCTACTCACGAGGGCGTTCCAAGTCCGTCGCCCCATCCAACCGACTGGTCATAGGCTTAGATGATGAGCATGACCCGGAGTACGTGCCACCAGGAACCCGCACTGCTACCCCTGTTGCCCGCCCCACCAGAGCCACTCCCACGAGGGTGGCGCCCGGCGTAGTCACTGCCTCCCAGTCTTACGAAGAGCGCATACTGACCGGCATACCTTCTGGGTCGGCTGCACATTCAGAGGGACCATCTGGCTCCGTGGAGGCATCCCGTTCTGAGGAAGCTTCCGGTTCTGAGGAGGTCTCCAAATCTGTGGAGGCTTCTGCTTTTGCCTCGGCTGATGATGCTGAAAGTGCTGACTCAAGTCCAGCACCCTAGACCGGCGTCCCTGCTCCGGTTGCTGATCAGGCCAACCGGTGGTGTGTCGAGGTGCAATACCAGATCTATATTAATGCCAAGATTCCCAATCACAAGGGCGTCATGAGCTGGACCCTGACACTTGAGCGACGGGTTCTCACGGGTAGCCTTTCCACCATGCCATCCATACATGAATTATTCACCCGGTATCGACTGGAGTGGACGGCTCGGGCTGTAGGCCGTTACAGTGAGGAGATGGTCCGAGAGTTCTACGCCTCATATGTGGCGACTCTCCGATCTCAGCTAGACAGGTGGGTAGCTCCCGCCAAACATGCTCCTTTGGATTACGTCTGAGTCCGCGGCAAGCGGGTTGACAGTTCCTTGCCGGCCATCCGTAGGTTTCTTTATGGCGCGGATGTTGATGCCACTCGGATACCTCTCACCGCCGAGTTCGAATATTGGTGGAAGTTGATTAAAGATGGCCGATTCCAGCGTGAGCCAGAGTTAAGAGAGACCACCAAGCGGTGGATTACACAGTACCTTTCCGTTGATGGTGAGGCTGCCGATTGGGTGATGGAGACCAAGGGAAGTATCAAGAAGGCTAACCTCACCTTCCTAGACAAGTTTTTGTGGTTACTAGTCCGACACTGCCTTTTCCCCACTGTAGCTGAGAACATTGTCACTTGGGATCGTGCGGTACTAATGGCAGCGATGATTGCGGGGTTCGAGCTACTACAGGCGGTGACGCATGAGAGGGCCTTCAAGGCCACTACTACTTACCCCTTCCCATGCATGTTTTTTGCTTTGTGCAGGTTAGCAGGAGTGCCCGTGTGGCACATTGATGTGCTCAAGACCACGCCTGGCACAGTAGATATTGGCCTCATTCATGATGAGGCCAATGAGTTGGCTCCCCACAGAGGGCCCCGTCCGGAGGTGCAGCCGCTCGGTGAGAACCTAGCAGCAACGGTAGAGCAAGCCCAAGTGGCTAACCCGGCTACATTTGAGCCTACCGACACCACTCTGATCGAGTCTATCTCGGGTGGTAGCACCGCTCCGAGCTCCTCCAGCTCAACTACATCTCCTACTCTAGTCCCACTTGCTAGGGTCCAGAAACTTGAGGCCCAAATGGCCACACTTCTGCACCAGATCCATCCTTGGATACAGAGGTCTATTGCTGAGGCAGAGGAGATCTTAGAGAGGAAGATGGCCCAGCACACTGAGCGGAAGGTCATGGAGGTCCACCAGTGCTTGGATGCTTTTTAAGCTGAGGGTTCTCGCTCGACCAGCCCCTACAGTGGATGTGACGCCTCTCTAGGCTGCTGTGGAGAGTTTGATAGCCGACTTAGACACTATCCTGGAGGTTCGGGTGCCTGAGTCTGAGGCCCCTTCTGCAGAGCCTGCTGAGGACACGGTGATGTCTGCCCTGTTCTCCACTACTGATCTGCCACCACCTCCACCACGAGAGCATGCCAAGAGGCACCGGAATAGAGATGAGAATGAGTCCTAAGCTTGAAAGAAGGAGCGCCACGAGTTGGAGGCTGCGAGGAGAGCCTCGCTGATCGATGAGAATGCCCGCCAGTTGAGGGTTATGGAGGTGGCTGCTGGAGCGTCTAGTTCAAGAGTTCAAGAGGCTGCAAGGAGCACTACTGATGGTGCTGTCATTGTGGAGGAAACTACTGATTGTGTCCCTACTTCAGTGGGAGAGGGTTCTGGAAAACCGGACCCCCGAGCTTGTTGATCACCGGCACTTTATGCCTCAGGTTTGCTTCACCTACCACTCTATTTTATATACTTTTATGCATTGGGGACAATTGCATATCTTTTTTGTTGGGGGTAGGTAAATGGAAAGTGAGTGTTAGGGTGAAGTCTGAGTAGCCCAACTCACGATCCTCTCTTGGGGTTTTCTTGCCTGTGTTCTTTTTCCCCAAGAGACTGGTTACTTTATTCTTGAACAAGCGTGTTGGTATCTTTTGTTCATAAAATAGAAAATGGACTCTGAAGCATGATGGCTAAACAAAATGATATCCTAATTTAAAGAAAATGATGCGTGACTAGGCACAGTAATTGATAAATGTGTGGCTCTAAGCATGACATAGAGATACACCACTTCATGACCCTAAATCTAAAACTCGAACTATGTTTCTGATAATTTGGTAGAGTAATGAGATGTCAAGTGAGTGTGAGGAAAATTTGAATATTCCACCATTGGTACTGAGCTAGAATTTGCCTGGTTAGCCCTGCTAAAAGTAAGCCGTAATAGACAATTAGGAAAGGATCATAGGTCCTTGTTCAATATAGCTAATCTTTAGCCTAAATAACAGAAAACCGAATGAAATTAATCCCTTCTTGATCCAAATGAATTGAGCCTAATATAGACCTTTCTTTTTCACCCCAACTGATTTATTGGGAACAATGTGTTGGCCTTGGTCCCTACTTGGACATGTGCACCTCAGTTTATGCCAAAAGCATAAGTTGAGGGTGGCTAATGCAACAAACAACCTTGTCGTGGCCCTGACCCAACTTTGGGTATTGTGTACCTTGACACATGGCAAAGCCATGAGTTGAGGGTGGCTATTATGAGGAATGCCCGTAAAGTGGGGTTGAAAGAATAAAGAGAGAGAAAAAACAAAAGAAAAGTGACTCTAGAAAAGTTGAAAGAGAAGTGAAAATTTTTGAAAATTTGGAAAAAAATGAAAACAAAAAGAAAAAAAAAAGAGTCACTTACACGAAAGGAGAAAGAAGGGAGAATACCAAGGTGAAAGAATGCAAGAAAATTAATAAATAGGGCAGAATAAAACGATGAAAAGATAGGACACTTAGTCGTTATGTCAAGGAGGACAATAAGTCACTAAAAATACATTTAAATGTACCCAACCTGACCCCGAGCCTAAGTTACTGTAAGATCCCGAAACTGAGATAAGGTGTCTAGAGCCTAACATGTTCTTCTTAATGTTATAAGGTCCTAAAATGCCTTATTATATTATATAGAGGCAGCGTGCAAAGTTTGAAGTGATTTGGAAGTTGAACGTCAAGGGACGTCCAAGGCGTTCGACGATTAGTCGCTTATGTACCTCATGTATGCATGCATTCCTAATCTGTATGAACTGAGTCTAATGAGTCGTTAAATGGTTTTAAATGATGTTTAATGTTGATATATGAAGTTCAGTGAAGTTTGGAGGTCAAACGCCCAAGAACGTCCAAGGCGTTCGAAAGATAGCCCCTAAGACGTTCATTGTGTGACATGTTGGGGTCAAGGCTGTTTGGACGTCTTGTAGGTGTTTTTTTTGTTAAATTTATGTGGAAGGTCTATAACATGTTAAGTTTTGTAATCACGTTGGAAACATCCGGGTATGATTTCTAAAGAACCCCACAAGAGGCCCCAAAAGAAGGACCCTTGGCTGCCTATGACATTGCCTGGGCAGTGTCCCTTGACGGACCCAGCGACGGATTGTTGGTCCCCCAACGGCCCATCGATCAGGTATCGTCGATGGGGACTTGCCTTGGTCATGTCTTAAGCCAAGAGTTTTGCCAAGTCTCAGACGGCGGAGGCCATGACGCCCCGTCATGGCCTTGACGCCCCGTCATTGCCTTCGTTGTGGGTGCCTGCAAGTTGGCAGCCTGCGTTCTGTTAATTAAAGGGGTGAATGGGAAATTCACCCCACATACTAACCTGAGTATAATAGGTTTATTTAGTTAATTTTAGGTGTATATAAGTCTTCCAAAACGTGATCAACTCATTCATAAATCCTCTCACATGTTTAAAGCCTTCCCCTCCCAAAAATGTTTTCTCTAAAACCACGATTGTTGGTGAAGCTCAAGAGATGCTTGGAGATGGGTTTTCTATGGATTAATCATGAAGTTTTAGAGGTTTTCATGTAGATAAATGTATGGCAATCCTTCATCTTCAAGTAACCTTCCACTTGGAGAGTTCTTCCCTATGTTTTTCAAAGAAATCTTATGATCAAGTTTCCAATCTTCCAATCTAGCCATGGGTTCTTTCTCAAAATGTTTTTAATGATTTAATCATGACGAATTGAAGTTAATATAGTGATTTTGAATGTGATTTCACTCCAATTGCATGATGAACCCATGTTCCTTCCAAAATTGGTTTAGCTCTTGCATGAGCTTTGTGATTACGGCTTGTTCTTCATTAAATGGTGATTCTCTTACGTTGAATTGCTTGTGTTTATTGTTAATTACGTTAATTTATGGTTAATTGATGATGATCAGTCCATGATGATAAATACATGAAGTTTTGAGCATGAATAGCTTATGTTTCTACATGTTTTCTCGAAGTCGATTGTGAGATCGGTTGTGTAGACTCTTGATTATGTATGAACTGCTGTAGCTACTGTTTTAGGGTGATGTAATGGATGAATTTTGTAGGTATAAATCCTAAATTCTTAAATTAAGAAAGGTTGTATGAATTGATCTAGATTCCTTTAGGCTATGAAGTCAAGAAGCTAAGTATGTGATGTATCTCGAATTGTGATTTGATGAAGCATGATTTAGTCTTGATTTCTTATCTAATTAGATAATGCCTAATGAGTATATTATTTATGAAATATTAATGATGATCAAACCCTTAGATAGTTCATAGTATTGGTAAAGTCTTCTATACTCTAGCAAATCGATAAACCTAAATGCCTATGTTGTAATTCTAATCTTGAAGGTATGTGATCATGATTTCAATATGGTTAAATGTAGGTTTAGATACTGCATTAGACTTATACATGTATGAACTATGATCTAAAATCAATGTAAGGGAAGTTAGCTAATGATCTATGTTATCCTACTTTCCTAGTATGTTGATGTGTTGTATTATGTTATGGTATAATCTTGTAGCGACTTGTACATGGTTTCTTATATGTTTAAAGTACATTTAGCTACTACCATATATGTGTTTTATTGATGAATAAGGTGTATTGATCAATGATGGTCAAAGGGTGAGAAATTGGTAAGAATGCTTATTTCCTTTACTCTTCTACTTCTCTATTCTTTTATAGTAATGTTGATGAAGCCTTGTATGGCATTGTGTGGTATGGTCCACTTATGGTGGCGGTGTTTACTTTATTGTTATTATATATGTGTTGACCATGGCCTTGAAGGAATATTGATGAACTTATGAACATGTGCTTAAGATGATACTATGAGAAGATTATGCTTACTTTCCTATACTAGTTGTGGATTAGGTTGTGTGGCTATTTCATGAGCATGTGTATAACCATGTTAGGGTAAAGTATAGGTGCTTCCATTAATGTGTTAAGATGGTTAATAACCCTTTACCTATGTATCCCTTATATGAAAGTGTAAATAGCTAAAGTTAGGAGTCTTGGTTATATTGTATATATTGTCTTGTCTCCTATGCTATTATGTGTTGTGTGCCATGTTCTTGGAAGTGTAATGTGGTCTAATAGGGTGGATGATTTAAGAAGCAATTGATAGCCATTATGTTATCATGTTGGTCAATGTACACACATTCTCACTTACATGCATGTTACAAGTAGTATAAGTCATTGTGTCTAAATGAAAGGTAGTTCTCATATTTACTAGTGTCTACTAATATGCATATTAAGGTGATGTTTATGAAAGTATGATTTGTATTCCCTTACTAGGATGACTTGATAGGTGTACTAGTATGGGCAAGGGTATGGAACCTTGTCTATGCATTGCACATGTGTATCTTTATAGGATAGTTCCTAGGTTTGGTTTCTTATGTATATGAAGGATAATTATATGAACATGTTCTGAATATGATGTATATGATATGATGAAGTATGAATGTGTATAGTGTCTTAGTAGGTTTATATGAAAGTATTGCTCATATAGTTATGCCTATAGACTTATGCATCGATATATGAGCATGTGTAACATTATGTGTTATGTGAAAGGTTTGTTCACATCTATGTATATACTCACACACATGGATGATCTAGTTAGTAAGAGGGTCCTTTCTAGGGGTGCCCAAGAATAGTCCAAAACTAGATAGGTGCTTGAATATGCTATAAGAATATGAATGATGAATATCCTAAGTCTATGGTTTTACAAATAAATGATGATAAATGCTTTTTCAATAAAAGAGAACTTAGCCTAGCACCGAGTGAACTTGTAGATGTGAGGGGTGACACTTTCTTACATAAGGTGTAACATTTCCAAAATCCCAAAAGTCATGTGATAAGACATAAATAGTCTCCTTAAGATCTAAACCATTGTTTCTATCCAAATTAGGCGTAGATGGAGTCATTGAAGTGCTTTGGAACCAAAACATCCATAACGTCCGGTAAGTTGGTTCATAAGAGGGCTAGAGTGTCCTTTTAGTTTGATCAAGTTAAAGAGTCGGAATTTAGTAAAAGTTTGTAACAATAGGTGTAACACATAGTGTGGGATGGTTTCATGTTGGAAAAGTCAGGGTACGACTCTCCGAGGATCAACTAAGGGACCTTGAGGAGGACCCTTGAGACAGTAGACCACGAAGGACCCAATGACGGGGCATCACAGGCGCGATAGGGCGTCGAGGCCACCGTTGTGCCAGCATTAGCTGCTGGGAAGAAATCCTCCGCCTGAACATTCTCTGACCAGCGCGACAGACGTGCAGGACGGAGGAGGGCCTGTCCGTCACGCCCACGACGGCCCGTCGGCGGGGAGTCATCGTGGAGGGCGTGTAGTGTTTTCAGGGACTTAAGTTTTAGTTAATTATTTTATTAAGTGGATTAGGGGTAATTAGGGGATTAAGGGAAGACTAATTAAGTGACTTAAGACCCCACTATAAATACCCAACCTTCATTAACCTAATGACATTTCTCAAAACAAAACTCTCTTCCTTCTCTCTATTGGAAGACTCCATTGGAGAACAACTTGGGGAGATCATTGGGGGCTGATTTAGCACGAAATTCACCATCAAAACGTCATCAAACCTTAAGGTATGGGATCTAATTCACCTTCGACACTTCTTTCCTCAAAGGGCTCCTTCAAAGACTTTCCAAAAGTTGAGTTTCATATGGGTTTCATCCAATTTCGAGTTTGTTGTTATGAATTAAGTTGTTTGTATTCTTTGGGTTATAATGAATAGATTATCATGTATTGTAGCTTGATTATGATGAATTGATGTGGTTTGGTCTAGATTGTGGGAAATGACCCTAACCCTTAACCCTAGGTATTGGGATTGATATGAATTTGGGTTGGATTGATGTAATTGATCTAATTATTGTTTAAATCATCTTTAATGGTTGTTATTGCCTTGATCATGAATATATTGTAATGAATGGAAGTTCTTCATGCCTAATTCTTGAGTATTGAATATAGGGTAAGAAGATAGACTTTGATATCATGTTACCAAGCTTTGATTTAGTATTGCTTTGTGGTATAGTGCTTCTTCTTAAATTAGTTCTTATGTTGACTATTGAATTACATTGGTATGATGACCCAAATTGGGTTGGTCTATGGGTTGATGGTAAGGCCCTTATTGGTGAACTATGGAGAAGTATTGGTAAGTCTTCATCATTCAAATCCTTACTTCAAATTGTGAATTATTTGTCATCAAGTGATAAGGTTGTGTTGAAGTAAACCTTGCTTAAGGTGATAGGTTGGTATGATGATCGAATTGAAATGCTTAGGTTGGTTGTGAGGTTGCCTAGGAGTACATGATATAGGGAACTTGTTATGTAAAGATGTTCCCTATTGTGATGAGATGTGCGTGGGCTAACTTCACCTATATGAATTGTTAATGAAAGGATTGTTTCTCATACAATTCTTATTGAGCTATGATATATATATGTAGGTATGTATATTTATGATTATGATAAGAGTAAAGTCTTTTCAATAAAGGGACCTAGCTTAGCACCGAGTGAGCTTGTATGTGAGGGAGTGACACTTTCTTATATAAGGAAAGGTAGGGTTCACTACGGTTCTCCCGGGGTGGATAGCCTCATGACCCAAATAGGGTGTAGAGTCGATATGTCCATGGTTCTTTTCCCTAAGCTCCATCAACTATGTTTCCACCATAGGATACTAGCTAGTGGATCCACCTAGATAGCTACGTTTACGTTAGGTTCTACTTTGTCCGGTAGACCACCTTCCATCGGTGTAAGGTTTCATGACACCGGATTCCACATTTGCTCATGTGGTCTAGTCGGTTAAGGCAAGGTTTCCCTAAACTAAAATGAATGAATAATTATATACTAATCGAAGTAATTTGAAAGGGTTTGGCTATAGCTTAGGTAGGGGTATGGGACTCTACTTAAGTCTTGCACTAGTTTACCTTGATGGGAGCTTTGAGAGGTCAATGTTATGTATGTAAGGTAGTGATGTAATGTAAATAACTTTGTACATTGAATAACATGCTTATGATTATAAGGTTTTTGCTTTGGTTGAAGAAGAATGTTTTCATAAAATGGGAGAGTATGCTAGGTAAGGATAATTGCTAATTGTAGTCTTGATAGGTTACTTGATTAAGTAAGAGCCATGGGAATTTACTTGATCATTGTATTTGTGACTTTATGAAGGTTATAGTTAGTATGCTTTGCTTTGCTATGCTTCATTCGTATACATGTTTTATAATGATTTTTCTTAAATGTCCTTTTTAAAGTATATTTGATTGGTAATTGTATATACGGTTCCATACTTAGTACATGTGGAGTACTAACCCCGTTTCTTTCCCTTTTTCCCAAAAATTTTAGGTTCGGGTCGTTGATCTTGCTCTGAATTGCTGGAAAGGAAGATTTGGATCTCTAATCATCCAAGTGGTAGGTCCTCATTCTCCCGAGGGCGTGCCGACATCTTACTCCTATGTTACTTAGTTACTATAGTTTTGTTTTGACTCATTTACTCGTTTGAGACGATGTTGTATATGGCCTATATGTGGCTTCTTGTTATTATGTAGGGCTATGCCCAAGATTTATTGTCTTTGATAGATGGTTTATGAGATGAGACGGCTTTTATGACTATTACTTCTCTATTTATAAATGTGTGAAATAAAAGTAGAAGACTATGTAATCTTTGTATATGAAAAAGTCTATGTATACTTGATATAAATACGATTATGTGTATGTAGAGGTCTATGTACACCTCCGAGGAGTTATAGATAAAAAGTTTTAAATTCCTTCACATTTTTTAATCAATGAATGCTATGACGAGGCTAAGAGGCTTTTCTTAGTCCTCAAAGAGGCCGCCGCTGCCGGTTACGTCTAGGGGGTAAACCCGGATGTGACAAACTTGGTATCAGAGCATGAGGTTGAATATCCTTGATGTTAACGTCTCTCTCAACCACGTTATATAGGTTTGTATTCATAATTGTGAAGCGCGTGACACTTATGAATAGGAACTTATTTGATGCTTAGGAATCACTCTCATTGTTGGAAATCCATATCGTGCCTCTAGGATGTACGTTGTATATGTATTTGCCTAAACCATGTGTTTTGGTTATAGGAAATGATTACTAGAAGGAATGCAGCCAGAAGACTTGAGGAGGAGATTCCTGCTGCGGGAATCCCTCCCCATGGTGATCCAGTCCCTCCCCTTGAAGAGATTGTTGTTGATGATCAGGTTCCCGATGATCCTCCACCGATGGCAGAGGCTCAGATGAGGGATATTCTTGCTCAAATGTCTCAACCCATGACTACTCAAGCTCAAGCCGCAACGGTGCAAGTCCAAGCCATGACTGCCCAAGCTAATAGGGATTTGGCACCTAGAGTTCATGAGCAAACTATGGCTTCCCGACTTAGGGACTTCACCCGAATGAATCCTTCTATCTTCTATGGGTCTAAGGTTGATGAAGACCCTCAAGAATTTATTGATGAGGTTTATAAGATTTTGTGTGCTATGGGGTTGTCTTCTAGTAAGAATGCCGAGTTGGCCTCATATCAACTCAAGGATGTGGCTGAGACATGGCATGTGCAATGGAAAGATAATAGGCCACTTCAAAGTGGGCCAGTGACTTGGGAGTTGTTAAAAAGGGCTTTTCTTGATTGGTTCTTCTCTAGAGAGATGAGAGAAACTAAGGTGGTGGAGTTCATCAATCTCCGCCAAGGAGAAAAGAGTGTTCATGAGTACTCTTTGAAGTTCATTCAATTGGTTAAATATGCTCCTTCCTTGGTCTCCGATCCTAGAGACGAGATGAGTCGATTCGTGACAGGTGTGTCGTATGATTTGCAAGAAGAATGTCAATCGTCTATGCTTCATGATAACATGAATATTGGTTGTCTTATGGTGCATGCAAAAAGGGTTGAGGAGGCTAGAGCAAAAAGGAAGGATAAGGATAAGGATTCAAGAAGGGCAAGGTCTTTCGAGAGTGGAACTACTAAAGATAGGTTTGGAATTCAAGACAAGCCTATATTCAAGAAAAGGTTCTCAAATCAAGTTCCAACCAAATTTCCCAAGGCTAGGGATGGGAAGGTCCCTAGGCCAAGAGTTCAAAAAGTGAAAAGTGGGAACTCGTCTAATGAGAATCCACCTTGCAAGGAATGTGGGAAGAAGCATTTAGGTGTTTACCTCCTAGGTTCGGACAAATGCTTTGTTTGTGGAAAGATTGGTCACAAAGTGCGGGATTGTCCAAATGCTAAAGGGCAAGAGAGGGGTGGTCAGCCAAGTGGTTCTAATGATGTTCCCAAAAAGAACCACTTTTATGCTCTTCGTTCGAGAGATGATCAAGAGGCCTCTCCCGATGTGGTGACCGGTATGTTACAAATCTTTGCTATTGATGTGTATGCTTTGCTAGATCCGGGTGCTACTTTGTCTTTCGTTATTCCCTTAGTAGCTAAAAATTTCTATACTTTACTTGATGTTTTGCTTGAACCTATTTTGGTGTCTACTCTGGTGGGTTAGTCGGTTGTAGCAAAAAGAGTCTATCGAAATTGTCCCATTTCAATACCCCATAGAGTTTCTCATGTCGATCTAGTTGAACTAGACATGCTTGATTTTGATGTCATTTTGGGTATGGATTGGTTACATGCTAGCTTCGCTTCTATTGATTGTAGAACTAGAATTGTGAGGTTTAGTTTCCCAAATGAACCCGTGTTTGAGTGGAAGGGTGGAAATTCTCTTCCAAGAGGTCAGTTCATATCATGTTTAAAAGCGTGTAAAATAATCTCAAAGGGGTGTCTTTATCATATTGTGAGAGTCCAAGAAGTCGATTCCGAAGTTCCTCCTATTGAGTCGGTCCCCGTGGTGAGTGAATTTATGGAGGTCTTTCCTGATGAACTTCCTGGCATTTCTCCCAAACGGGAAATCGATTTCGGTATTGATTTGCTACCGTAAACAAACCCTATCTCTATTCCTCCTTATAGAATGGCTCCGGCCGAGTTAAAGGAGTTGAAGGCGCAACTTAAAGATTTGCTAGACAAGGGCTTTATAAGGCCTAGCATTTCTCCATGGGGTGCTCCGATTTTGTTCGTAAAAAAGAAGGATGGGTCCTTGAGAATGTGTATTGACTACCGCCAACTCAACAAGGTTACTATCAAGAACAAGTATCCTCTTCCTCGGATTGACGATCTATTTGATCAACTCCAAGGAGCGAGTTACTTCTCCAAAATCGACTTGAGGTCAGGGTATCACCAGCTTAGGGTGAGAAATAAAGATATCCAAAGACAGCCTTTCGGACTCGGTACGGGGATTATGAGTTTGTGGTTATGTCCTATGGTCTCACAAATGCTCCGGCGGCGTTTATGGACCTAATGAATAGGGTGTTTCGAAGTTACCTTGATGCATTCGTTATTGTATTTATCGATGATATCTTGGTGTATTCGAAGAATGAGGTTGATCACATGGGTCATCTAAGGGTGGTATTGCAAAACCTTAAAGAGCATAAATTGTTCGCCAAGTATAGCAAGTGTGAGTTTTGGTTGAGTTCGGTAGCGTTTCTTTGGTACATCATCTCTAGTGAGGGAGTTGAGGTAGACCCAAGGAAAGCTAATGCGGTAAGAAACTGGCCTAGACCCTTGACCCCAACTGACATTAGGAGTTTCTTGGGTTTAGCAGGCTATTATCGAATGTTTGTAGAAGGTTTTTCATCCATTGCATCTCCATTGACATCATTAACTCAAAAGGGTAAAAAGTTCAGTGGTCGGAGGCCTGCGAGAAGAGTTTCCAATTATTGAAAGACAGGCTTACTTCAGCTCCGGTATTAACTTTACCGGAAGGGTCTAAAGGGTTCGTTGTGTATTGTGATGCATCCCGCATAGTTTTGGGGTGTGTGCTTATGCATAATGAGAAGGTGATTGCCTATGCTTCACGGCAACTTAAGGTTCATGAGAGAAATTACCCCACTCATGACCTTGAATTAGCGGTCGTAGTGTTTTCTTTGAAAATATGGAGACATTACTTGTATGGTGTCCATGTGGATGTTTTCACCGATCATAAGAGTCTTCAATATGTGTTTACTCAAAAAGAGTTGAATCTCCGACAAAGAAGGTGGTTAGAATTGTTCAAGGATTATGATATGAGTATCCTATATCACCCCGGCAAGGCCAATGTGGTGGCGGATGCTCTGAGCCGTTTGACTATGGGTAGTGTGTCTCATTTTGATGATGATAAGATTAGTGAAAGATGTTCATGTTTTGTCTAGATTGGGTGTTCATTTAGAGATTTCTCTAAATGGAGGTGCCATGGTTCATCGTAGCTCTGAATCATCATTGGTGGTGGAGGTAAAGTCCAAACAACACCTTGATCAACTATTGATGGAGTTGAAGGAATCTGTTGTTGACAAGATGAATGAGTCCTTCTCCTTAGGAGAAGATGGTGTGTTGAGGTACCAAGGGAGATTATGTGTTCCTAATGTTGATGGATTGAGCGATCGGATCCTTGATGAAGCCCATGGATCCCACTATTCCATCCATCCGGGTTCTACTAAGATGTATCATGACCTTCGAGAAATATATTGGTGGGAAGGTTTGAAGAAGGACATAGCGGAATTTGTTGCTAAGTGTCCAAATTGCCAACAAGTGAAGGCGGAACATCAACAGCCGGGTGGCTCACTACAAGAGATGCAAATTCCTACTTGGAAGTGGGAAGACATTAATATGGACTTTGTGGTAGGATTTCCTCGGACTCAAAAGTCATATGATTCTATATGGGTGATTGTT
Source organism: Solanum sitiens (assembly GCA_016801875.1). Lineage (NCBI taxonomy): Eukaryota > Viridiplantae > Streptophyta > Magnoliopsida > Solanales > Solanaceae > Solanum > Solanum sitiens. The sequence continues at coordinate 305,074 of JABWTJ010000070.1, read as the reverse complement.
GATAGATTGACTAAGTCCGCTCATTTTATTCCCATCAAATCTACGTATTCGGCGGAGGATTATGCGAAGATCTTCATAGATGAGATTGTGTGTCGCCATGGTATCCCGTTATCAATTATTTCGGATCGGGGTGCACAATTCACTTCTAGGTTTTGGAAGTCTTTCCAAAAAGGTTTGGGTACTAAGGTGAAATTGAGTACCGCCTTTCATCCTCAAACGGATGGCCAAGCGGAACGAAAATTCAAACTCTTGAGGATATGCTTAGAGCTTGCATTATTGATTTTAAAGGGATTTGGGGTAAGCACTTGCCGTTGGTAGAGTTTCCGTATAATAATACTTTTCATTCGTCCATCTCCATGGCTCCCTATGAATCCTTGTATGGTAGGAGGTGTAGGTCTCTTATAGGATGGTTTGAAGTTGGTGAATCATCGATCTTTGGTCCCAACTTGATTTATAAGACATTGGAGAATGTGCATATCATAAGAAATAGGTTGCAAACAGCCTATAGTCGATAAAAGTCCTATGCTGACAATAGAATGAGGGATTTGGAGTTTGAAGAGGGTGACGAGGTGTATTTGAAGATTTCACCTATGAAGGGTGTGTTAAGGTTTGGCAAGAAAGGAAAGTTGAGCCCTCGTTACATGGGTCCTTATGAGATTTTGGAAAGGGTTGGTAAAGTTGCCTATCGCTTGAAACTACCTAACGATTTAGCTTCGGTTCATCCGGTTTTCCATGTCTCGTTGTTGAAGAAGTGTATTGGGGATCCCGAGACTATCCTTCCTATTGAAGGACTTGGAGTCAAGGATAACCTCTCTTATGAGGAAGTTCCGGTTCAAATCCTTGACAAGCAAGTAAAAAGGTTGAGGAACAAGGAGGTGGTTTCCGTAAAAGTGTTATGGATGAACCACCTAGTTGAGGGTGCAACATGGGAGGCCGAGGCCGACATGAAAACCCGTTATCCTCATCTTTTTGATAATTAAGGTTAGTCATTCTCTCTAATGATATGAATATGATAGACATTATGTATCCTTGATGTTTTGGTGAAGTTTCTTCAAAAAAATCCTAGTTTTGAGATTTCACAATGAAGTCACTGTAAGGTGAGCTTAAATAAATTTGAAATTTGTCTTGCTTCTTGCGTATTTGAGTCAAGTCGTGTATATGATATAGTGATTCCTTGTGGATGTTATATTAAGCATATTGATAAGATAAACTTTGTGCTAAGTGACTTGTATATCAATTGATTGAGCTTATATGAGTTGTGAGTAGAAAGTATCTCATGAGGAAACTTTGAGCTTATGTATGATAAATTGATGTTTTGAAGTGTTTTATTGAAATGATATGATTCATGTTAATTGAATATTGTGAATTGGTTGAGATGCTAGCTTAAGTCTATTCCCTCATTTAAAGAGTGTTTAGTGTCATTCGGGGATGAATGTTCCTAAGGGGGGGATAATGTAACATTTCCGAAATCCCAAAAGTCATGTGATAAGACTTAAATAGGCTCCTTAAGGTCTAAACCATTGTTTCTATCCAAATTAGGCGTAGATGGAGTCATTGAAGTGCTTTGGAACCAAAACGTCCATAACATCCGGTAAGTTGGTTCATAAGAGGGCTAGAGTGTCCTTTTAGTTTGATCAAGTTAAAGAGTCGGAATTTAGTAAAAGTTTGTAAAAAATAGGTGTAACACATAGTGTGGGATGGTTTCATGTTGGAAAAGTTAGGGTACGACTCTCTGAGGATCAACTAAGGGCCCTCGAGGAGGACCCTTGAGACAGTAGGCCACGACGGACCCAATGATGGGGCGTCAAAGGCGCGACGGGGCATCGAGGCCACCGTCGTACCAGCCTTAGCTGCTAGGAAGAAAGCCTCCGCCTGCACAGTCTCTGACCAGTGCAACGGACGTGCAGGACAGAGGAGGGCCTGTCCGTCACGCCCACGACGGCCCGTCGGCGTGGAGTCGGCGTGGATGGCTTGTAGTGTTTTTAGGGACTTAAGTTTTAGTTAATTATTTTATTAAGTGGCTTAGGGGTAATTAGGGGATTAAGGGAAGACTAATTAAGTGACTTAAGACCCCATTATAAATTCCCAACCTTCATTAACCTAATGACATTTCTCAAAACAAAACTCTCTTCCTTCTCTCTACTTTCTCTCTCTATTGGAAAACTCCATTGGAGAACAACTTGGGGAGATCATTGGGGGATGATTTAGCACGAAATTCACCATCAAAACGTCATCAAACCTTAAGGTATGGGATCTAATTCACCTTTTAGACTTCTTTCCTCAAAGCGCTCCTTCAAAGACTTTCCAGAAGTTGAGTTTCATATGGGTTTCATCCAATTTCGAGTTTGTTGTTATGAATTAAGTTGTTTATGTATTCTTTGGGTTATAATGAATAGATTATCATGTATTGTAGCTTGATTATGATGAATTGATGTGGTTTGGTCTAGATTGTGGGAAATGACCCTAACCCTTAACCCTAGGTATTGGGATTGATATGGATTTGGGTTGGATTGATGTAATTGATCTAATTATTGTTTAAATCATATTTAATGGTTGTTATTGCCTTGATCATGAATATATTGTAATGAATTGAAGTTCTTCATGCCTAATTCTTGAGTATTGAATATAGGGTAAGAAGATAGACTTTGATATCATGTTACCAAGCTTTGATTTAGTATTGCTTTGTGGTATAGTGCTTCCTCTTAAATTAGTTCTTATGTTGACTATTGAATTACATTGGTATGATGACCCAAATTGGGTTGGTCTACGGGTTGATGGTAAGGCCCTTATTGGTGAACTATGGAGAAGTATTGGTAAGTCTTCATCATTCAAATCCTTACTTCAAATTGTGAATTATTTGTCATCAAGTGATAAGGTTGTGTTGAAGTAAACCTTTCTTAAGGTGATAGGTTGGTATGATGATCGAATTGAAATGTTTAGGTTGGTTGTGAGGTTGCCTAGGAGTACATGATATAGGGAAGTTGTTATGTAAATATGTGCCCTATTGTGATGAGATGTGCGTGGGCTAACTTCACTAATTGAATTGTTAATGAAAGGATTATTTCTCATACAATTCTTATTGATCTATGATATATATAGAGAGGTATGTATATTTATGATTATGATAAGAGTAAAGTCTTTTCAATAAAGGGACCTAGCTTAGCACCGAGTGAGCTTGTATGTGAGGGAGTGACACTTTCTTATATAAGGAAAGGTAGGGTTCACTACGGTTCTCACGGGGTGGATAGACTCATGACCCCAATAGGGTGTAGAGTCGATATGTCCATGGTTCGTTTCCCTAAGCTCCATCAACTATGTTGCCACCATAGGATACAAGCTAGTAGATCCACCTAGATAGGTACATTTACGTTAGGTACTACTTTGGCCGGTAGACCACCTTCCATCGGTGTAAGGTTTCATAACACCGGATTCCACATTTGCTCATGTGGTCTATGTTGGTTAAGGCAAGGTTTCCCTAAACTAAAATGAATGAATAAGATATAGACTAATCGAAGTAACTTGAAAGGGTTTGGCTATAGCTTAGGTAGGGGTATGGGACTCTACTTAAGTCTTGCACTAGTTTGCCTTGATGGGAGCTTTGAGAGGTCAATGTTATGTATATAAGGTAGTGATGTAATGTAAATAACTTTGTACATTGAATAACATGCTTATGAGTATAAGGTTTTTGCTTTGGTTGAAGAAGAATGTTTTCATAAAATGGGAGAGTATGCTAGGTAAGGATAATTGCTAATTGTAGTCTTGATAGGTTACTTGATTAAGTAAGAGTCATGTGTATTTACTTGATCATTGTACTTGTGACTTTATGAAGGTTATAGTTAGTATGCTTTGCTTTGCTATGATTCATTCGTATACATGTTTTATAATGATTTTTCTTAAATGTCCATTTCTAAGTATATTTGATTGGTAATTGTATATACGGTTCCATACTTAGTACATGTGGAGTACTAACCCCGTTTCTTTCCCTTTTTCCCAAAAATTTTAGGTTCGGGTCGTTGATCTTGCTCCGAATTGCTGGATAGGAAGACTTGGATCTCTAACAATCCGAGTGGTAGGTCCTCATTCTCCCAAGGGCGTGCCGACATCTTACTCCTATGTTACTTAGTTACTATAGTTCCGTTTTGACTCATTTACTCGTTTTAGACGATGTTGTATATGGCCTATATGTGGCTTCTTGTAATTATGTAGGGCTATGCCCAAGATTTATTGTCTTTGATAGATGGTTTATGAGATGAGACGACTTTTATGACTATTACTTCTCTATTTATAAATGTGTGAAATAAAAGTAGTAGACTATGTAATCTTTGTATATGAAAAAGTCTATGTATACTTGATATAAATACGATTATGTGTATGTAGAGGTCTATGTAAACATCTGAGTAGTTATAGATAAAAAGTTTTAAATTCCTTCACATTTTTAATCGATGAATGCTATGACGAGGCTAAGAGTCTTTTCTTAGTCCTCAAAGAGGACGACGACGCCGGTTACATCTAGGGGGTAAACCCGGATGTGATAAACTTGATATCAGAGCATGAGGTTGAATATGCTTGATGTTAACGTCTCTCTCAACCACGTTATATAGGTTTGTATTCATAATTGTGAAGCGCGCCACACTTATGAATAGGAACTTATTTGATGCTTAGGAATCACTCTCATTGTTGGAAATCCATATCGTGCCTCTAGGATGTACGTCGTATATGTATTTGCCTAAACCATGTGTTTTGGTTATAGGAAATGAATACTAAAAGGAATGCAGCCAGAAGACTTGAGGAGGAGATTGCTGCTGCGGGAATCCCTCCCCGTGGTGATCCAGTCCCTCCCCTTGAAGAGATTGTTGTTGATGATCAAGTTCTCGATGATCCTCCACCGATGGCAGAGGCTCAGATGAGGGCTATTCTTGCTCAAATGGCTCAACCCATGACTACTCAAGCTCAAGCCGCAATGGTGCAAGTCCAAGCCATGACTGCCCAAGCTAATAGGGATTTGGCACCTAGAGTTCATGAGCAAACTATGGCTTCCCGACTTAGGGACTTTACCCGAATGAATCCTTCTATCTTCTATAGGTCTAAGGTTGATGAAGACCCTCAAGAATTCATTGATGAGGTTTATAAGATTTTGTGTGCTATGGGGTTGTCTTCTAGTGAGAATGCCGAGTTGGCCTCATATCAACTCAAGGATGTGGCCGAGACATGGCATGTGCAATGGAAAGATAATAGGGCACTTTAAAGTGGGCCAGTGACTTGGGAGTTGTTAAAAAGGGCTTTTCTTGATCGGTTCTTCTCTAGAGAGATGAGAGAAACTAAGGTGGTGCAGTTCATCAATCTCCGCCAAGGAGAAAAGAGTGTTCATGAGTACTCTTTGAAGTTCATTCAATTGGATAAATATGCTCCTTCCTTGGTCTCCGATCCTAGAGACGAGATGAGTCGATTCGTGACAGGTGTGTCGCATGATTTGCAAGAAGAATGTCAATCGGTTATACTTCATGATAACATGAATATTGGTTGTCTTATGGTGCATGCAAAAAGGGTTGAGGAGGCTAGAGCAAAAAGGAAGGATAAGGATAAGGATTCAAGAAGGGCAAGGTCTTTCGAGAGTGGAACTACTAAAGATAGGTTTGGAATTCAAGACAAGCCTAGATTCAAGAAAAGGTTCTCAAATCAAGTTCCAACAAAATTTCCCAAGGCTAGGGATGGGAAGGTCCCTAGGCCAAGAGTTCGAAAAGTGAAAAGTGGGAACTCGTCTAATGAGAATCCACCTTGCAAGGAATGTGGGAAGAAGCATTTAGGTGTTTGCCTCCTAGGTTCGGACAAATGCTTTGTTTGTGGAAAGATTGGTCACAAAGTGCGGGATTGTCCAAATGCTAAAGGGCAAGAGAGGGGTGGTCATCCAAGTGGTTCTAATGATGTTCCCAAAAAGAACCGCTTTTATGCTCTTCGTTCGAGAGATGATCAAGAGGCCTCTCCCGATGTGGTGACCGGTATGTTACAAATCTTTGCTATTGATGTGTATGCTTTGCTAGATCCGGGTGCTACTTTATCTTTCGTTACTCCCTTAGTATCTAAAAAGTTCTATACTTTACCCGATGTTTTGCTTGAACCTATTTTGGTGTCTACTCCGGTGGGTGAGTCGATTGTAGAAAAAAGAGTCTATCGAAATTATCCCATTTCAATACCCCATAAAGTTTCTCATGTCGATCTAGTTGAACTAGACATGCTTGATTTTGATGTCATTTTGGGTATGGATTGGTTACATGCTAGCTTCGCTTCTATTGATTGTAGAACTAGAATTGTGAGGTTTAGTTTCCCAAATGAACCCATGTTTGAGTGGAAGGGTGGAAATTATCTTCCAAGAGGTCAGTTCATATCATGTCTAAAAGCGTGTAAAATAATCTCAAAGGGGTGTCTTTATCATATTGTGAGAGTCCAAGAAGTCGATTCCGAAGTTCCTCCTATTGAGTCGGTCCCCGTGGTGAGTGAATTTATGGAGGTCTTTCCTGATGAACTTCCCGGCATTTCTCCCGAACGGGAAATCGATTTCGGTATTCATTTGCTACCAAAAACAAACCCTATCTCTATTCCTCCTTATAGAATGGCTCCGGCCGAGTTAAAGGAGTTGAAGGCGCAACTTAAAGATTTGCTAGACAAGGGCATTATAAGGCCTAGCATTTCCCCATGGGGTGCTCCGGATTTGTTCGTGAAAAAGAAGGATGGGTCCTTGAGAATGTGTATTGACTACCGCCAACTCAACAAGGTTACTATCAAGAACAAGTATCCTCTTCCTCAGATTGACGATCTATTTGATCAACTCCAAGGAGCGAGTTACTTCTCCAAAATCGACTTGAGGTCAGGGTATCACCAGCTTAGGGTGAGAAATGAAGATATCCAAAGACAGCCTTTCGGACTCGGTACGGGCATTATGAGTTTGTGGTTACGTCCTTTGGTCGCACAAATGCTCTGGCAGCGTTTATAGACCTAATGAATAGGGTGTTTTGAAGTTACCTTGATGCATTCGTTATTGTATTTATCGATGATATCTTGGTGTATTCGAAGAATGAGGTTGATTACATGGGTCATCTAAGGGTGGTATTGCAAACCCTTAAAGAGCATAAATTGTTCGCCAAGTATAGCAAGTGTGAGTTTTGGTTGAGGTCGCTAGCGTTTCTTGGGCACATCATCTCTAGTGAGGGAGTTGAGGTAGACCCAAGGAAAACTAATGCGGTAAAAAACTGGCCTAGACCCTTGACCCCAATTGACATTAGGAGTTTCTTGGGTTTAGCGGGCTTTTATCGAAGGTTTGTAGAAGGTTTTTCATCCATTGAATCTCCATTGACTTCATTAACTCAAAAGGGTAAAAAGTTTGAGTGGTCGGAGGCCTGCGAGAAGAGTTTCCAATTATTCAAAGACAAGCTTACTTCAACTCCGGTATTAACTTTACCGGAAGGGTCTAAAGGTTCGTTGTATATTGTGAGGCATCCTGCATAGGTTTGGGGTGTGTGCTTATGCATAATGGGAAGGTGATTGCCTATGCTTCACGGCAACTTAAGGTTCATGAGAGAAATTACCCCACTCATGACCTTGAATTAGCGGTCGTAGTGTTTTCTTTGAAAATGTGGAGACATTACTTGTATGGTGTCCATGTGGATGTTTTCACCGATCATAAGAGTCTTCAATATGTGTTTACTCAAAAAGAGTTGAATCTCCGACAAAGAAGGTGGTTAGAATTGTTCAAGGATTATGATATGAGTGTCCTATATCACCCCGGCAAGGCCAATGTGGTGGCGGATGCTCTGAGCCGTTTGACTATGGGTAGTGTGTCTCATTTTGATGATGATAAGAAAGAATTAGTGAAAGATATTCATGGTTTGTCTAGATTGGGTGTTCGTTTAGAGAGTTCTCTAAATGGAGGTGCCATGGTTCATCATAGCTCTGAATTATCATTGGTGGTGGAGGTAAAGTCCAAACAACACCTTCATCAACTATTGATGGAGTTGAAGGAATCTGTTCTTGACAAGATGAATGAGTCCTTCTCCTTAGGAGAAGATGGTGTGTTGAAGTACCAAGGGAGGTTATGTGTTCCTGATGTTGATGGATTGAGGGATCGGATCCTTGATGAAGCCCATGGATCCCACTATTCCATCCATACGGGTTCTACTAAGATGTATCATGACCTTCGAGAAATATATTGGTGGGAAGGTTTGAAGAAGGACATAGCGGAATTTGTTGCTAAGTGTCCAAATTGCCAACAAGTGAAGGCGGAACATCAAAAGCCGGGTGGCTTACTACAAGAGATCCAAATTCCTACTTGGAAGTGGGAAGACATTAATATGGACTTTGTGGTAGGATTGCCTCGGACTCAAAAGTCATATGATTCTATATGGGTGATTGTTGATAGATTGACTAAGTTCGCTCATTTTATTCCCATCAAATCTACGTATTCGGCGGAGGATTATACGAAGATCTTCATAGATGAGATTGTGTGTCGCCATGGTATCCCGTAATCCATCATTTCGGATCGGGGTGCACAATTCACTTCTAGGTTTTGGAAGTCTTTCCAAAAAGGTTTGGGTACTAAGGTGAAATTGAGTACCGCCTTTCATCCTCAAACGAATGGCCAAGCGGAACGAAAAATTCAAACTCTTGAGGATATGCTTAGAGCTTGCATTATTGATTTTAAAGGGATTTGGGATAAGCACTTGCCGTTGGTAGAGTTTGCGTATAATAATAGTTTTCATTCGTCCATATCCATGGCTCCCTATGAAGCCTTGTATGGTAGGAGGTGTAGGTCTCCAATTGGATGGTTTGAAGTTGGTGAATAATCGATATTTTGTCCCGACTTGATTTATAAGACATTGGAGAATGTGCATATCATAAGAAATAGGTTGCAAACAGCCTATAGTCGACAAAAGTCCTATGCTGACAATAGAAGGAGGGATTTGGAGTTTGAAGAGGGTGACAAGGTGTATTTGAAGATTTCACCTATGAAGGGTGTGTTAAGGTTTGGCAAGAAAGGAAAGTTGAGCCCTCGTTACATGGGTCCTTATGAGATTTTGGAAAGGGTTGGTAAAGTTGCCTATCGCTTGAAACTACCTAACGATTTAGCTTCGGTTCATCCGGTTTTCCATGTCTCGATGTTGAAGAAGTGTGTTGGGGATCCCGAGACTATCCTTCCTATTGAAGGACTTGGAGTCAAGGATAACCTCTCTTATGAGGAAGTTCCGGTTCAAATCCTTGACAGGCAAGTAAAAAGGTTGAGGAACAAGGAGGTGGTTTCCGTAAAAGTGTTATGGAAGAACCACCTAGTTGAGGGTGCAACATGGGAGGCCGAGGCTGACATGAAAACCCGTTATCCTCATCTTTTTGATGATTAAGGTTAGTCATTCTCTCTAATGATATGAATATGATAGACATTATGTATCCTTGATGTTTTGGTGAAGTTTCTTCAAAAAAAACCTAGTTTTGAGATTTCACAATGAAGTCACTGTAAGGTGAGCTTAAATAAATTCGAAATTTGTCTTGCTTCTTGCGTATTTGAGTCAAGTCGTGTATGTCATATAGTGAGTCCTTGTGGATGTTATATTAAGCTTATTGATAAGATGAACTTTGTGCTAAGTGACTTGTATATCAAGTGATTGAGCTTATATGAGTTGTGAGTAGAAAGTATCTCATGAGTAAACTTTGAGCTTATGTATGATAAATTATGTTTTGAAGTGTTTTATTGAAATGATATGATTCATGTTAATTGAATATTGTGAATTGGTTGAGCTGCTAGTCTTGAGTCTATTCCCTCATTTAAAGAGTATTTAGTGTCATTCGGGGATGAATGTTCCTAAGGGGGGGATAATGTAACATTTCCGAAATCCCAAAAGTCATGTGATAAGATTTAAATAGGCTCCATAAGGTCTAAACCATTGTTTCTATCTAAATTAGGCGTAGATGGAGTCATTGAAGTGCTTTGGAACCAAAACGTCCATAACGTTTGGTAAGTTGGTTCATAAGAGGGCTAGAGTGTCCTTTTAGTTTGATCAAGTTAAAGAGTCGGAACTTAGTAAAAGTTTGTAACAATAGGTGTAACACATAGTGTGGGATGGTTTCATGTTGGAAAAGTCAGGGTACGACTCTCTGAGGATCAACTAAGGGCCCTCGAGGAGGACCCTTGAGACAGTAGGCCACGACGGACCCAATGATGGGGCGTCACAGGCGCGACGGGGCGTCGAGGCCACCGTCGTGCCAGCCTTAGCTACTTGGAAGAAAGCCTCCGCCTGCACAGTCTCTGACCAGCGCGACGGACGTGCAGGACGGAGGAGGGCCTGTCCGTCACGCCCAGACGGCCCGTCGGCGTGGAGTCGGCGTGGAGGGCCTGTAGTGTTTTCAGGGACTTAAGTTTTAGTTAATTATTTTATTAAGTGGCTTAGGGGTAATTATGGGATTAAGGGAAGACTAATTAAGTGACTTAAGACCCCACTATAAATACCCAACCTTCATTAACCTAACGACATTTCTCAAAACAAAACTCTCTTCCTTCTCTCTACTTTTTCTCTCTATTGGAAGACTCCATTGGACAACAACTAGGGGAGATCATTGGGGGCTGATTTAGCACGAAATTCACCATCAAAACGTCATCAGACCTTAAGGTATGGGATCTAATTCACCTTTGAGACTTCTTTCCTCAAAGGGCTCCTTCAAAGACTTTCCAAAAGTTGAGTTTCATATGGGTTTCATTCAATTTCGAGTTTGTTGTTATGAATTAAGTTGTTTATGTATTCTTTGGGTTATAATGAATAGATTATCATGTATTGTAGCTTGATTATGATGAATTGATGTGGTTTGGTCTAGATTGTGGGAAATGACCCTAACACTTAACCCTAGGTATTGGGATTGATATGAATTTGGGTTGGATTGATGTAATTGATCTAATTATTGTTTAAATCATCTTTAATGGTTGTTATTGCCTTGATCATGAATATAATTTAATGAATGGAAGTTCTTCATGCCTAATTCTTGAGTATTAAATATAGGGTAAGAAGATAGAGTTTGATATCATGTTACCAAGCTTTGATTTAGTATTGCTTTGTGGTATAGTGCTTCCTCTTAAATTAGTTCTTATGTTGACTATTGAATTACATTGGTATGATGACCCAAATTGGGTTGGTCTATGGGTTTATGGTAAGGCCCTTATTGGTCTATGGGTTTATGGTAAGGCCCTTATTTGTCATCAAGTGATAAGGTTGTGTTGAAGTAAACCTTGCTTAAGGTGATAGGTTGGTATGATGATCGAATTGAAATGCTTAGGTTGGTTGTGAGGTTGCCTAGGAGTACATGATATAGGGAAGTTATGTAAAGATGTGCCCTATTGTGATGAGATGTGCGTGGGCTAACTCCACCTATATGAATTGTTAATGAAAGGATTAATTCTCATACAATTCTTATTGAGCTAAGATATATATATATATAGGTATGTATATTTATGATTATGATAAGAGTAAAGTCTTTTCAATAAAGGGACCTAGATTAGCACCGAGTGAGCTTGTATGTGAGGGAGTGACACTTTCTTATATCAGGAAAGGTAGGGTTCACTACGGTTCTCACGGGGTGGATAGCCTCATGACCCAAATAGGGTGTAGAGTCGATATGTCCATGGTTCTTTTCCCTAAGCTCCATCAACTATGTTGCCACCATAGGATACTAGCTAATGGATCCACCTAGATAGCTACATTTACGTTAGGTTCTACTTTGGCCGGTAGACCACCTTCCATCGGTGTAAGGTTTCATGACACCGGATTCCACATTTGCTCATGTGGTCTATGTCGGTTAAGGCAAGGTTTCCCTAAACTAAAATGAATGAATAAGATATAGGCTAATCGAAGTAACTTGAAAAAGTTTGGTTATAGCTTAGGTAGGGGTATGGGACTCTACTTAAGTCTTGCACTAGTTTGCCTTGATGGGAGCTTTGAGAGGTCAATGTTATGTATGTAAGGTAGTGATGTAATGTAAATAACTTTGTACATTGAATAATATGCTTATGAGTATAAGGTTGTTGCTTTGGTTGAAGAAGAATGTTTTCATGAAATGGGAGAGTATGCTAAGTAAGGATAATTGCTAATTGTAATCTTGATAGGTTACTTGATTAAGTAAGAGTCATGGGAATTTAGTTGATCATTGTACTTGTGACTTTATGAAGGTTATAGTTAGTATGCTTTGCTTTGCTATGATTCATTCGTATACATGTTTTATAATGATTTTTATTAAATGTCCTTTTCTAAGTATATTTGATTGGTAATTGTATATACGGTTCCATACTTAGTACATGTGGAGTACTAACCCCGTTTCTTTCCCTTTTTCCCAAACATTTTAGGTTCGGGTCATTGATCTTGCTCCGAATTGCTGAAAAGGAAGACTTGGATCTCTAACCATCCAAGTGGTAGGTCCTCATTCTCCTAAGGGCGTTGCCGACATCTTACTCCTATATTACTTAGTTATTATAGTTCTGTTTTGACTCATTTACTCGTTTGAGACAATGTTGTATATGGCCTATATGTGGCTTCTTGTATTGATGTAGGGCTATGCCCAAGATTTATTGTCTTTGATAGATGGTTTATGAGATGAGACGGCTTTTATGACTATTACTTCTCTATTTATAAATGTGTGAAATAAAAGTAGAAGACTATGTAATCTTCGTATATGAACAAGTCTATGTATACTTGATATAAATACGATTATGTGTATGTAGAGGTCTATGTAAATCTCCGAGTAGTTATAGATAAAAAGTTTTAAATTCCTTCACATTTTTTAATCGATGAATGCTATGACGAGGCTAAGAGGCTTGTCTTAGTCCTCAAAGAGGACGACGACGCCGGTTACATCTAGGGGGTAAACCCGGATGTGACATAAGGAAATGTAGGGTTTATTACGGTCCTCATGGGGTGGATAGCCTCATGACCCAACATAGGGTGTCAAGTTGATATTTCCATTAATTCCCCAAGTTCCATAAACTATGTTGCCACCATAGGATACTAGCTAGTGGATCCACCTAGAAAGCTATGTTATGTTTGGTTCTACTTTGGCCGGTAGACCACCTTCTTTCTGTGTAGGGTTTTATGACACCGGATTCCATGATTAGCACCCATGGTCTATGTCGGTTAAGGTTATGGTTTCCCTAAAGGTAAAATGGACAATGGAAGTAATTGAATAGGAGCCTAACTAGGAGGACTTAAGGCAAGTTACTTAGGAAAGGTGGAAGTAATGAATCCATCTAGACATTGCACAAGTGACTCCTTAGGAAGTCTTAGGAAGGTGCCCTAATGCATATGATTATGTATGTGTCCTTTATGTATGACATTGTAGTAATTGCCTATTTGTCATGAAGATGTGCATGATATGAGTCTTTATACATGATGTTCATCTTGTGGACTATATGGTGAAGGTATTAGTTTACATAGGTGGAGTTGTCTTCTCTTGCTATGTTGATATATGATTTGGATGTAAAGGCTTGTGGTCTCACGATAGGTTTACTAAGTATGTGTGAGGTTATGGGGCCTTACATGTACATTGCACTAGTGGACTTAGATTGGGGGCATGAGTTAGGTTCTATAAGGTTCAATGTGAAGTAAAAGAAGTGTATGTGCATATTGACTAGGAGTTCATTATAATGTACATGTAGCCTTGGTTTAACTATGTCTATATTGTACTATACTTCTATGATGGCATGTGTTGTTTTGAGTAGATGCTATGTATGGTTTTCTCTTGTGTTCCTAAGGTGATACATTGCACCAAGTATCCCTAAAGGATTACTTGGGAGGTTAATGAATTAAGAGGAAGAGTTCACTGTAAAGGTAATGGAGTTCACTGTAAAGTGACCTCAAATTGTACTTAAATTCTATATGTGCTTTTCTATGATGTTTGACCATTGATTTTGTTCCTATGAAGTATGTGGATGATATAAATGACATTGATAAAGGTTTTATGATGATTTACTCAAAAATGGCATGAAGTATGATTTCAAAGGAAATGTCCCTTTTAAATGCATGTTTTTGCATGGTTGTCATACTTAGTGCATTCTTGTACTAATCCCATTCTTCTCTACTTTTTACCCAAAGTGTAGGTTATGAAATGTTTAAAGGAGGTCTACCATTGAGGACCTTGATAGGTGATTTCCCAAGCTCAAGGAAAGGAATCCTTAAATTCAAGGATGTCCTAATGTGTACTTATTGTAAAGTCTATTTAGTAATGTATAGCTTTGTATTATGTCTTAAGGGCCTTGTCCTTAATGTACTCTAAAGTTATTGAGTGTAAGATGGCAAAGAGACTTAGAGTCTAAATATGTATTATGACTTATTTTATATATATATGATGTGATGTTTCTAGCATATGATGTGCTATGAAAAGTTTTAAATTTTCCGCTAAATTTACTCAGCCAATGCAATGAATGATATGAGATGCTTGTCTTAGACCTCCGAGAGGTCGACGACGCCGGTTACAATCCAAGATTGTACCCTATCTTCTAGGGTATGGTTTCGGGATGTGACAGTTACAAGCTGAGAAAGTCCTATCATGATCCTAAGAGTCTATTATGGTGAACTTAAAGTAGTGAAAAGGGCAAGCATATGGAAATAAGTATAAATGAGGTGTGAAGTTGTTCTGAGAGTGAGTGTTGAAAATAATCCTTATACTCAAACTGAAATCATTGTGTGAAAAATGAGGATGTTATTTTGAAGTGAGAACACTAGTTGCAATACCAGAAAATCGGTACCTTGGTGAGAGATTAAAAAGGATAGGTGTCGGTGTGTGGTGAGTCTTTGTCATGTTCTGATCCACATGATCAAGCCTAATAGTGATAGCATGCATAAATCAATTTGAAAATAATCGGGATTGAAATCCAGATGATTGCAAAAAGCTAAAATAAGGATATTCTTGTACAAAGATTTTGTGGTAAGTCATAGTGCGTCGCTTGAGGACAAACAACGAATTTAAGTTGAGGGTGTTGATATACCGTGGTTTCACCGTACTTTCAATGCTTTTTTCTTAAGTTTAGTGTGTGTCTAAAGCCTTTTTGTATTGGTTTTAATGTAGTTTTCTCTTTGTTTGCAGAAATCTATCCAAAAGGAGAACGTGGGAGTATTATGCTGAAAATTGCAGAAGTGATGACTTACGGAGCCATCAACGGTCCGTCGTGACCTCGACGGTTCGTAGGTGTCCACCGTCGTACGAAGAGAAAAATTGCTAAAGGAAGTTGGGGAATTCTGACTAAGTATGGGGCTACAGAAGCTCTCGATGGACCGTCATAGCCATGACGGACCGTCCTGCACATCCGTCAAGGTTAACAGAAATTAGCCCAAGTACCCATCTTCGAAAGATTCTAAGTATGGAGGAACGAAAGCCATCGACGGACCGTCATAGCCACGACGGACCATCCTGCATGTCCGTCGGTGGTAACAGAAAGTGGGTGAAGAAAGCAGCAGAAAAAGAAGTTAAGTATGGCACAATGGAGGGCCTCGACGGTCCGTCGTGACTTCGACGGTCCGTCGCTCCAGTTGTCGACTCAGACGCGTTGTTGGGCAGATTTTCCTTATATAGATTTTCCTCTTTTGTTAGGATTCTAGTATTATAAATACTTGTAAAAACCTCGTTTTTAGGGTTAGAATCTTGGATATTTTTTACTTTTATTGTTCTAAGTGTTGAATTTTGGGATTTTGGAAATTACTTTATTTTCCGAAATCGTTTGTTACAAGCTTTTGACTAATTCAAGTAATTTTTTGTATTTTCTTCAATCTCATCAAAGTAAGTGCATGAATTCTTATCTAAATAATATGAATTGTGTGATTATGAACATGGGTAACTAAACTCCATAACTAGGGTTGTGCGAACCATGGGTAAATAACAAGGTAAAACCTAGCTAAAATAACAATTCTAGATTAGTGTCTTGCATGTATTGATAATTCTTTCGTTTAGAAGTCTTTTTAACAAGTGCATGCGTTAGAACTCGCCTTGTTGCTACTTGCCGGACCAAGGAGGTAGATAATAAGAAAAGAATTATCAACATAGATTTAGTATACACTATCTAATAGTCTAGTGTCGATTAGTGCGAAGTAACAACTGAGCCAAACATCAATTATGATACTTAATATGAGGTAAAGGTAAGGTTTAGTAAAGCATACACACGTAGCCGGACCAAGGTGCGGAGTAAAATTTCCTAGTTGCCGGACCAAGGAATTAGGGATACATAACTTACCACTTTGCATGCAAGATATTAGGAAAGGATTGTTATAGCTAGAATTACCGAGTTATGAACCTATGGGGAAAACTTAAGCCCTAGTTACTTTCATTACTTGATAAAAATCAAACCTTTGAACTTGTCACTTATTTACTTAGAAATAGCTAATTACATTTGTTATTTAAAACCCCCTTTTTATTATTTGTTTTCGGAAAGGCCTTGTCTAAATAGAAGTAATAGTAGGTTAAAGTTAAGTCTAAATTATTTTCCTCATCGTTCACTACTTGTTGTTGTATGTGTACTCTATCAAGTTATCCAGATTCTCAAACGTGATTGCAGACAATCTGTACAACTATGAGGGTTTTGCGGCAACGAAGAAAAAATGCAGAAATAAAGAAGAAAAAGAAGAATACAAATATGGAAAGAAATAAAGAAGGAAAGAAATAAAGAAGTAGCAATTCAAGTCAAATAAGGAAAGAAATAAAGAAGTAACAATTCAAGTCAAATAAGGAAAGAAGTAAATATAGACAAATTCAAGTAGGAAAAGGATTTGCAATTCCTTTCCTTGTAGAAGTTGAAGGCAAATCAAACTCTATAAAAGGATCAAGAAGTTGAAGGAAAAAAGCGTCTTTGCAATCACAAAAATTGAGAGAATTTTTCCAGCAAAGCCAGAACGATAGCTATTGCATATTCACGAAATATATCATCTTGAGAGTAGTATTTTCTGGATAAAAAAATGCAGGCCTTAATCACAGTAACATATGGACCAGGTTCGCCTTCGTCACAGCAACGTAAGGACCAGGTTCACCTTCGTCACAGCAACGTAAGGACCAAGTTCATGACATCTGTTCCACTCTGAACTATTGAATGTTGAAGTCTGATTAATTAAAGTCTAGGGTTATTAGTCTTTGTTTATTTGTTCTAGGTTTATTATTGAGTTGTATTAATTCCTAGATTGTGTAACAAGAACTGGGTTTGACTTCTTGGGTGGTTAGAGTTAAGAAGAATTGAGAGCTTTTTTAAGGAAGAAGCGAGTTTGACTTCTTGTTGAGTGGAGAGTTTTCGATTATAGTTTATCGAAAAGGGTAGAAGTTTAGAATTAGATTCATTGACTAATTGAGTTGTGAATCTTGAATTAATATAAAACTTCGGTGTGGTTTTTCCCTTTCTTGAGTTAAGAAGGTTTCCACGATAAATCTTTGTTTTATTGTGTTGCGACAGAATTACAAGAACCTGGTTCTTGTATCAGGGTAAGGTTTCTTCAATAAACCAACGCAGGCAGATAATTTCCTCACTTGGGATAGGGAGATAGTAGTGGAAGCGATGGTGGTTGGGCTAGAGATTGACTTTGCCAAGTTGCTACTGGCGGTCATCCATGAGAGGGAATTTAAGACCTCCATCACCCACCCTTTCCCATGCTTAATCTTCAAACTATGTAGGGATGAAGGAGTGCCAATTTGGCACTATGATAGACTCCCCAGCCAGCGGGGGCAATGGATATAGGTCTCATGAGGGACGAGGCCAATGTAGAGGCACCAAAAAGAGGGGTCAGGATTGAGGTTCCTCCACTGAGCGAGAACTTGGCTAACACGGTGGAGCTAGCCCAAAAGGCTGACCTGGATGCACCCGAGCATGTTGACCCCACCCCCGCATCTACTTCACATTCATCCAGTAGAGCCCCAAGCTCGTTGATATCTACACCACCATCTACGGCATTGGTCCCTCTAGCTCGAGTTCAAAGATTAGATGCACAAATGGCCACTATGGTCCAGCACATACAACCTTGGATGCAGAAATCCATTGTTGAGGCAGAAGAACACATACTCAATTAGGTGGCCAAGCAAGTGGAGGAGCAGATTCAACCGATCCACAAATGCCTCGATGTCTTTGAGATGGGGGTATTAGTACGGCCAACCCCCACCACTGACCTCACTGCCAGCCAAACCAAGTTGGCCAGCCTGCGAGCCAATGCTGATGATATCTTAAATATGAGGGGGACTAAGCCATAGAGTGCTCCCATTGAGCTAGCCGAGGACACAGTTCTAGATTCCATGTTCAAGGTCCCTACTGAGCCACCGTTTGAGAATCGAGGGCATAGAGGGAGTCACTTCTCCACCCGCACCACTGAGGCCGATGATGAGGCCTTTGCAAGGAAGAGAGAGTGGACGGAGCTTCAGCTAGCTTGGAGGGCGTCTTTAGCAGATGAGAAGATAGCCAGAGGAGGGCGTTGGAGATGGATGCTGGAGCAACCAATTTTCTAGGCTTGAGAGAACTAATGATGGTGCAGTTCTTGGAGATGTGGGCACTTCAGATGGTGGCCCAATTGACAATCCTGCGAGTTTTGGGAAACCCAACCTACCCGCGTGTTGATAGTTCTTCGGCGTTAGGCGCCACATGTTTTCTTCACCTACCACCCTGTTTCTTTAGTTTTATTTCATTGGGGACGACTGAAAAAACATGTTATTACGGTGAGGTAAATGGAAAGTGAGTGGTAGGGTAAATTCTGAGCAAACCCAACTTACAGTTCTCTCTTGGGGTTTTCTTTCATGTGTTCTTTTTCCCCAAGAGACCTCTTAAGTTTTCTATAGAATCATGACAAATGAAGCATGATGGCTAAAAAAATGATACCCCGTCCGTTGTTGTGCTTCCATGAATAGGTTAAGATAAGTTGAATATGTTAGATCTACGCATTACATAAATAGGTACCCACTGCATGACTTTCAACTAAAACTTGAACTAGGAAATCAAATAATCTGATAGTGCAACGATGTGCCAAGAAAGTTTGAGGATATTTGAGTGTTCAAACAGTTGGCACCTAACTAGAGCTTTCCTGGTTATTCCTACGAAGGGAATCAAATCTAGAAACTTAGAAGTGATCATAGGCTCTTGTTCAAAAAATCAAATATCTAGCCTAAGAAGAAGTTTACCAAATGAAATAATTGTCCCTTTTTTATCCAAATATATTGAGCTTGTAATAGACAAAAATAATTTGATTCACCAACTCACCTTCCTAGGGTCTAATGTTTTATCCCAAGTCCCTCCTTGGACATGTGCACCTCGACTTAGGCCAAAATCCTAAGTTGAGGGTGGCTAATGCAGGATGTGACCTCGTCTTGGCCCTGACCCGACTTTGGGTATTGTGTACCTTAACTCATGGAAAAGTCATGAGTTGAGGGTGGCTATTATGAGAGGACCCGAAAATGGGTATGAAAAGAGTTGGATGTTGAAAAGAAAACCTTAAGTGGGCGAAAGATGTGACTTATTGAAATTATCAATTGTTTGAAAAAGAAAAGAGAGAAAAGAGTTTTAAGAGAAAAAGATGAAAAATTAAGTGAAAGTCACATCCAAAAAGGAAACAAGACAAAGAAGAAAAGAGAAGAGAAATAGGGTGTCAAAGGCAATGAAAAGAGGTAGGAAGCTTAGTGGTAATGACAAGGAGGGCAAACAATTCACTAAAAATATACCCAAATGTACCACATCTGACCCTGAGCCGACATTACAAGCCAAGAAAGTCCTATCGGTATCCTAGAGTCTAGTGTGGTGAACCTAAGTTGTAACGACCCTAAAATGAACTGGATTATCTAGAACTTCACTCCAGTTCTAAAGGCTTATAAATAGCTTAATTTATGTGTTTGTGAGTTTTGAAGTCAATCCGTTTAAGTTTGAAGTCTAACATAAAGGGATGACCAAGACGTTCGAAAGATAGCCTTTGGACGTCCTTGTGTGTTTGGGTGTGTCTTGACATGTTTTACATGTTCATTTGTGTTGAATTTGATTAGATATGTTCCTAATACCTAGACGTGCATGTGTAGGAATCCAACGTCCGGGAATGACTCCACCTAGGACCCACAAGGGTCCTTAGAAGAGGACCCCAAACTCAAGGGTATAGACTGCCTGGCAGTGGCAAACCACGACCCCCAAAGTAGAACCAAACATGACATGGCTTTCTACCGGTCAAAGTAGAACCAAGCATGACATAGCTTTCTAGGTGGATCCACTAGCTACTATCCTATGGTGGCAACATAGTTCAAGAACTAGGAGATATATTAGAGACCCTTAGTTCCACATTACATGGTAGTCTCTATCTCATGAGAGTCATTGTGAACCTACCTTCCAACTAAGGAATGGACACCTCTCATATCTAGTCCATCGGTGCTAAGCTTAAGTCCCTTTTTGATTAACCTTTAAGTCATCATTTATTCATAAATCTTATAATAATTCATAGGAGATTAACTCCTTGTATAAGCATGATCATAAGATTTTTAGGATTTGATGAGAATTTCTTTTCATTGTAACCCTTCGTTTGTGAGATTAACATATCATAAATCCTCTTGTGTAAGGCATACAAGAGAATATCATAAACTTGCATTATCATATTATTATCATGATCTCACAAATTATCATATTTATAGCCCAATATATATGCATAGCAACATCATACATACATCATTAGCATTGTAACATCATTTGTAGGCTAACATAAATATCATAGAGTAATTACGACTTTACAAGACATACCTCTTTCTTCCAAGATCCTTATTCAAGAACTTATATTCAATATACAACAATCATCCAACAACATAGTGAAATACTCAATAACATATTCAATACTAACTCTTCAAGTGATATACAAGACTAATTTATAATGTATGAAAAGGTAAAGGGTCATTAAAGAGTTCAATTAAGTCTTAGTTCCAATCCCAACGTTTACATGAAATCAAGTAGTATACAACCTATTCGAAACCATCAATCTGATAAGGAAATGTTTCACACGAAAATCTAACATTTAAAAGCCAAACATTCGACAATATATACTTAATCAACCATAGAAAACCATTATTTTCATCGATAGTCAAAAATCTAGAGTTAGGAAGAAACCCGTTTTGTAGAGTAAAAACCCATAAGTTTGAATTCTTTAAAACCATCTTTGAAAGGACCTCTTGGGGAATGGAATCCCAAGAATGAAAAACCCACACCTTATTGACGAACAATCCACAAATTTATGAAGAAAATCTTAAAGTCTTCGTCTTCTTCCTTAAGCTCTTCTTTTCTTCAGTGGAGTTTGGAAAAGAGAGCGTTCTTGAGAGATATAAGAGAAATTCGTGTGATTTGGTTTAAGTGTGTAAAAAGTGATCTAAAACTTACCTAAATTCAATATATAGTCCTCCCACAAAATACCCAAAATACCCTTCACTTTAAAGGGTCTTTTTGTAAAGTTAAATTACCAAAAATACGACTTTTAACGAATCTGGGAAGTGGCTGCGCGTCGCGGGGCCAATTACCATTCTTTTTCTGAATTTTTGGGTCGAGGCAGTGAGCCTCGTGTCAGCCTTGTGTCACGAGGCTGACTCTCAAATCTTGAGGCTGTACACTTAGTGTGGGCTGCGCGTCGCGCAGCAGCCCCTCCAATCTGCCTGCTTGCAGGCTGTTTTGGCAGCTTGCTCGCCCAAGTTTGGGCACTTCCCAAGGACCCTTGGGGTGGTCTTTGGGGTGCCGCTACTGGACATTTGGACGCTTTGTACTACATACTACCCATACAAAGTATTTTTACTAATTTTAGACTTCATTTGACACTTCGAAACCTTCACCAAACATAGGGACATCAACTAATTCAAATTAGCTAGTTTCCGGACGTCAAGGCCTTTCTTTGTCTATTTGGCTCTAACCTTTTCTAAATAAACTTATTACATTTATATAGGTCTGGAAACATCATTTTGAAAATTATTTCATAGATTAAGCTCTAGTATAAGTCACGGCATTTCCGGAGTGTTACATTATCCCCACCCCCACCCCCTTAGGAACATTCGTCCCCGAATGACACTAAAATCTTTTTGGAGGGTAAGGATTAGCAGCCCAACCAACAACAACATAAAATCATAATGATCACAGATCATAGGAGTACTTCACTACTCCTTTCAACACATATCACAACATTACACATAGCACTCAATTCATGATACACGACATATAAGAGCTCCATATTTGTAACACATAGTGAAGAACTTCCTTCTCAACATTATCATGAGCTCAAAATACATCAAGGATATATCATGTTATCATTATTCTCAAGACAACAACAAAACAGCAAAATCTCAAGGAGACAACATGCATACATATTTCATATAAATGCAAGAATAGAGTAAAGAAGGCAACATGCATACATATTTCATATAAGTGCAAGAATAGAGTATAAAAGCATTTTCTTAAAACTCTAGTTGGTACTATCTTTTACCAAAACATGCACCTATTTTGTAACAAGTCAATTTCATGATTATTCATTATTTCTTTATTTAGAGGAATGGCTAACCTCCAAGAGTAAAAGGATGAGGGTAGCGGGAGGCTTAGGCCTCCCATGTTGCACCCTAAACAAGATGGTTCCTCCATAATACTTTTACGGAGGAAACCTCCTTGTTCCCCAACTTCTTGACTTGGCGATCTAGGATCTCAACCGGAACCTCTTCATAGGAGAGGTTCTCATCCATCCTTAAACCTTCAATAGGTAGAATGAACACGGGTCGCCTATACATTTCTTTAGCATAGAAACATGAAACATTGGATGAACTGAAGCTAGTTCACTAGGTAGTTTCAAATCATAGGCAACCTTCAAGATTCGTTGTAAAACCACAAAAAGACCAACATACCGAGGACTCAAATTTTCCTTCTTACCAAACCTCATCATCCCTTTCATATGTGAAATCTTCAAATAGACATGATCACCTATTTAAAATTCAAGTTCTCTTCTCCTACTGTCGGCATAAGACTTTTGCCGACTATAAGTTGTCTTCAATCTATCTCTTATGATTTAAACTTTCTCTATAGCCTCATAGATAATCTCGGAACCAAGGAGTGAGGACTCACCAACCTAAAACCATACAACTGGAGGCTTACATGTTCTACCATAAATAGCTTTAAATAGTGCCATGGAGATACTCGAATGGTAACTATTGTTCTAGGAGAACTCAATCAAAGGTAGATGATCATCCCAACTTCCTTTGAAATCAATAACACAGGCTCTTAACATATCCTCAAGGTTTTGAATGGTACATTAATCTTGTCCATTCATGTGAGGATGAAAAGCGGTGTTATGTTTCACTTGAGTACCTAAACCCTTTTGAAAAGCCTTCCAAAAACGAGAAGTGAATTGGGTACCTCTATCCGAAATGATGGACAAAGGAATCCTATGAAGACTCACAATCTCATTAATATAGATTCTTGCATAATCTTCTGCAATATAAGTAGACTTTACAGGAATAAAGTGGGGAGATTTGGTCAACCTATCCACAATAACCCATATGGAATCATTTTGCCTCTGGGTACGAGGCAACACAACAACAAAGTCCATATTGATATCTTCCCACTTCCATGTAGGAGCATCCATGATTTGGGTTGAAACACCGGTTTAAGATGCTCAGCCTTAACCTGTTGGCAATTTGGACACTTAGCAACAAACTTTGCTATGTCCCTTTTTAAACAATCCCACAAATACACTTCCCTAAGATCATGATACATTTTGGTGTCACCCGGATGTATAGAATAACGAGAACCATGCGCTTCTTCTAGAATTCAATTTCTAAAATCCTCAACTTTCGGTACAGATAATCTCCCTTGGTACCTAAGAAAACCTTCCCCCCCCCCCCCCTTGGGAGAATGACTCATTGAGATTACCAAGTACATAATTCTTCAACTCCATCAATAGTGGATCAAGATGCTGCTTAGATTTAACCGCCACCACTAATGATGAGTAAGGGTTATGATGGACCATAAAACCACCATTTGGAGAATTTTCTAACCGCAAACGTAATCGAGACAACCTATGAACATCTTTCACAAGTTCTTTCCTCTCTTCTTCCACATGAGACACACTACCCATAGTCATACGACTCAAATCATCCGCAACCATATTGGCCTTTCGAGGGTGGTAAAGGACACTCATGTCGTAATCCTTCAACAATTCTAAACATTTCTCTATAAGAGATTTAACTCCTTTTGTGTAAACACATATTCAAGACTTTTATGGTCCATAAACACATCAAACATGCACACCATACAAGTAATGTCTCCATATTTTCAAGGAAAAAACTATAGAAGCTAACTCAAGATCATAAGTTGTATAATTCTTCTCATGAATTTTGTGTTACCTAGAAGCATAAGCAATCACCTTGCCATGTTGCATGAGGACACATACCAAGCCCACTCGAGAAGCATCACAATACACTTCAAAGACTTCATTACCGTCCGGTAAGGTCAACACCGAGAGAAGGAAAATTTATCTTTCAACTCTTGAAAACCTTTCTTAGAAGATTTCGACCACTCAAATTTAACCTTATTTTGGTTCAAAGTTGTCAAAGGAGAAGCAATATATTAAAATCCATCAACAAACCTTCTATAATACCTGTCTAGACCCAAGTAACTTCTTATGTCTGTGGGAGTCAAAGGTCTAGGCCAATTTCTGAGAGCATCTTTCTTCTTCAGATCAACCTCTATACCCTCACCAGAGGTAACATGGCCAAGGAAAGCAACTGACCTCAACAAAAATTCACACTTACTAAATTTGTCATAAAGTTGATGTTCTTTGAGGACTTGCAAGGCCAATATCAAGTGACTCTCATGCTCATTTTCATTCTTGGAGTATATCAAAATATCATAAATTAACACAATCACAAATGAGTCGAGGTAATCTCGGAAAACTCTATTTATTAAGTCCATAAACGCCGCCGGGGCATTTGTTAACCCAAAAGACATAACTAGAAATTCATATTGACCATATCTAGTCCAGAAAGCTGTTTTGGGAACATCTTCGCCTCTGACCCTAAGTTTGTGATATCCCGACCTTAAGTCAATCTTGGAAAATAGCTTGCACCTTGGAGTTGATCAAATAGATTATCAATCCAAGGGAGAGGATACTTGTTCTTTATGGTGACCTTATTTTTGTTGGCGATAATCAATTCACATTCTAAGAGACCCATCCTTCTTCTTAACAAACAAGACCGGATCACCCCATGGAGAAATACTAGACTGAATAAAACCCTTGTATAGTAAATCTTTTAGTTGGAGCTTCAACTCTTTCAATTCAGTCGGAGCTATCCGATATGGAGGAAGTGAAATGGTATTCATATCTTGTAACAAATCAATGCCAAAGTCAATTTCCCGTTCAAGAGAAATTCCTGGAAGGTCGTTAGGAAAAACCTCTGGATATTCCCTTACTACAAAGACTGACTCAATAGAAGGAGTTTCACATTCTAAGTCCTTAACCTCACCACATGGTATAAACAACCCTTGTCTATCATCCTATAAGCCTTCAAGCAAGAAATGATTTGACCCCTTGGCATATAAATTTTTCCCCTTCCACTCTAGAATGGGTTCGTTTGGGAATTGAAACTTCACTACCCTTGTTCTACAATCTATGGAAGCAAAACATGCATGAATCCAATCCATACTCAAGATGAAATCAAAGTCAAACATGTCAAGTTCTACCAAATCAACAAGAGTGACTTTATTGGGCAGCATTATAGGGCATTTCCTATAGACTCTTTTTGCAACTACAGAGTTACCCATTGGGTACGAACCAAAAAGGGTTCAATCAAAACATCGGTAAGTACATCAAACTTCCTAGATACCAAAGGTGTAACAAAAGAAAGGGTAACACCAGGGTCAAACAAAGCATAAACATTAATAAAGAAGACTCGTAACATAACCGTCACAACATCGGGAGAGTTCTCTTGTTCACCCCTAGACTTGAGTGCACAGAAACAGTCACGACCCGCAAGTACCCACTTGAAGTTACGGAGAACCCTTGGATCGGGACAAGACGTACTTGACCCTTTGGGGTCTTGTACAAGCCCTTTAACTATCATTCATTGCATAAGTCATGAAAAGTAGTGCGGAATTTAAAACTTTTCATGACATTTAATATAAAAAGGAATTCTTTCATAAATACTAAGAAAATCTCATCGTCAAAAGCCAAACATAAAGACACGACATAATATCTTAGGGACACAATCCTTTACATTGAAAGAAATACATAATAAGTCTAAACATAAAGAAACTAAGAAGATAGGAACTATGTCCTCGGATATATGAGGACATAATCTTTCCCAAGCTATGCCTTCTAGACTTCAACCTTGCTTCCAAAAACATATACTTATTGAGTATAGAAAAGTATAGGGTTAGTACTAATAATGTACTAAGAATGACATATGCAAAGACATGCAAAGAGGGACATTTTTGTACAAATACACTTTCATGCCAATTAAGTAAAACATTTATGAATATAGAAGTAAAACAATATAAGAATCATTATTTAACACTTAGAAAATGATTTCCATAATTTTACACAAAAGGACCATTTTACAGTAAGCTACAAAATTGATATAGTGAACCCCTTCAACTTACAGTGAATTCATTTTATCCCAAAACAGTGAACTCCCAAAGTCAAGCCAAGAAGAAGTGAACTCATTTCCGTAAGAGTTTCCCTATCTAAGGTTATCCTAAGACTCACCAAGGTAAGAATGAAGGAAACTCCCATACGCTTCCTTACATACACCTAGGTTATACCCAAGACTACTCCATCTAGGCATACTCGCCTCGGTAGAACAAATCCCCACTCAATGACCAAACATAGAAGAACACTCAAACAACACACCAAGACTTTCCTTTCGGAATGCCTACTTAGTGCAATAAGTAGATGGCGTCTCATTTGACCACCTACCCTAAGTAGTACACTCTTTTAAAAGACTAAGCTCATTCAATTCATATAAGACCCACCAAGACTTCCATTTCGGAAAATCTACTTTGTGCAATGAATAGATGGCGTCCCATTACACCACCTATCCTAAGTAGTACATTATTTTAGAAGACTTAGCTCACTCATTTCATATAAGACTCACAAAGACTCCCCTTTCGGAATGCCTACCTAGTGCAATGGATAGATAGCGTCCCATTCCACTACCTACCCTAAGTAGTACACTCTTTTAGAAGACTTAGTACTTTTATTTCTTTAGTGGGGGTAAGCTTAACCGACATAGACCATGATATCTAGACATGGAATCCCAATATTAACACCTATCGTATGAGGGATCCTCAATTGCCTAGAGTAAGGTCATTCTCTTAGCTTTTACATGGCTTTCCCCATAGCTACACCAATGCGGGCGCATACTTAAGGGATAAGGAGATTGCTACTAAGTAACTCATTCTCTACTAACGATGAGTACTCATCTCCAGAGGTACATTGGAATACAACATCTCATCTCACGAAGTGTAACTACCCCTTCTTCATATGCTCTCGGTGCTAATCATAATTCCCCACGGATTCTCAACATTATATACTATTGGTTAAGGATAAATAGTGAACACCACATCTCAACTCACGAATGGTATTCATCCTCCGATCTATCTTATAAAGCTCTTAGGATGTAGTGAGGTTGCTACTAAACACTTCACCTCGACTCACAAAGAGTGTTCACCCCAAAACTCCCCTTTTTACTTAAGTTTGCTTCATTCATTCATTCAAGTGTGTGTGTGTACATGTGAACACCTCTTTCACATAAGCATCATTTCATTTACATTAACTTCAATACATGCTTATACCTTTATTTATCACATCACACACATTAACATGCTCAACACATACATTACTTCATTTAGGCATAATCTAAGCAAAACATGCAATTCAAGCTTCATAATATACATTACAAGAATCCTCTTAATTATCACTTCATTTCACATATTAGGCCTTCAAAGACATACTCACAATACATTCCAAATATATCCAAATACATCAAGTAAATACCGCCACCAAGAATGTGGACCATATCACTCAAGAGCATTTCATAATAAGAGTTATACTATAAAGCCAACTCACCATTTAACCAATCTTTCACCACCTATAATCAATTCTTCAATATTTCATCATAATGTGGCGCTTAGTATAGTATCTAAACAATAATAACAACATAAGGAAACAAAAACTAGAGCACTACACAATCATGTTCATTTAACACATTTCTTAAGCTAAAAGTTTGAAATATGCATAAACATGACTTCATTAGGGTTTTGACATTAAAATAATCAATTAATCCTAGAATAAACGTATTTGAATCATTAAGACACTTTTACATGAAGACTCATGCTTAAAATCAAAACTAGAAGATGGTAGAGTTTGAAAAACCTTTTTGAAATCGTTTAGAAATGACTCCTTCAATGGAAGAGGGTTCAAGGATTACTACCATACCACAATAAGAAGGAAACCCACTAATTGTTATGAAAAAACACGTCTAACCAGCCCTCCTATCTCTTCCTTGAGTCTTAGCTCCAATGGTGACTTTTAGAGAGTTTGTTTTTAGAGAGAGAGCTTGAATATATGAAGTGAGGGGTCTTGTCTAGGTCTTGGACTTAAAACTAATGTAATATGACTTAAAACTCCTAAAAATATTATCCTATGGTCCTAAAAGACTTGGGGTGAATTTACAAAAAACACCCCAAGCTGGCAGCGTGTCCCATAGCTTTTGCAGGATACCATCGACGGACCCAAGAAACGGGGCGTCGACTGAACGATGGCCCGTGTTGTTGGGCGTATTTTGGGTCTGCATCTGTTGAATGGAGGTTTTATCCCCCTACACTAAGTCCCAAACTACGTCCCTAGATGACGGGGCGTCGATTGACCCAAGGGGCGTCGATTGCATCCGTCATTTGGGGCTGGTTTTTGGGCAGCTTTTGCAGATTCTGCCTAGAAATTGGGGTCCTCTTTAGCACCCCTCGTAAGTCTTAAGTGGGGTATTACCCAGAATTTAAACCTCTAAACATAGTATTCTAAGTATTAGGAACACCTCACACCAATTTCAAGCAAAACGAACACGTAAAAGTCACTCAAACACATCAAGACACACAAGCACTTTTTAAGGCACACTTTGTGAACGTCATTGACGTTCTCGGACGTTTGACCTCCAAAATTAACCAAACTTCACACACTGACTAATAACATCAATATAAATCATTTTAACCTAAAATTAACTCAAGAAACAATCACGAATCTCTAGTTCACCTTAGTTCGTTTTAGGGTGTTACATTCTCCCCCACTTGGAATAACATTCGTCATCGAATGACACTAAACTCTTTAAGATCATCATGGACTCAATTAGAAGCAAATTACATATACACTTAAGTTCAAAACATTCATAATCAAATCACCAACTAACAAGGAGAACAAATTCATACTTTCACAGACTTTGCAACACAGACAACTTTTGCATCAACTTACACATTTCAAAATTCACCCTGATTCTTCATTTATGGATGAACTACCTTCTCCAACATTAAACATGCTCATATACAACACTTTTACACACGTTGAAACTACAATACAATACAAATCAATTTTTTTCAAAAATGAGAAACTTTAGAGTGAGCATTCACTGTAACACTGTTAAACATGCTAGAAAACCAAAAATCCATTCTTTAAGCAATTCATCAACAAGGCATGATCATATGAAAGGTAAAACCATGTAAAATAATATTATAGCATAAAAAAAACAATCATAAAGTGTTAAGAATTACCGGGACTATCAACTCCGGATTAGTTCTCTTTCCTAGCTCCTATCCCTTAGGGATGATTCTCTTTGGAGCATTGGGATCTAGACCACCTTGAGGAGCTTGATTGAACTCTTTACCCTTTGCCTTGATTCTAGGGAATTCCCTCATCTTGTGGACTTTACTACCACAACTAAAACAACCATCCGTTCCAGCAAGACACTTACCGAAATGTTGCTTTCCACAAGAAGCACACCTAGTCCTCTCAAAAGTATGGCAACCATCTTGGGAATGTTGTTTTGGAGCCCTATCCTTGTTCCACATGGAAGACTCGTGGTAAAAGAACCTCTTCTTAGTTTTTTGGTGATTAGAATCATCTGACCTAGGCCTTTTACCCTCTTGCCTTATCTCCCTAATTTTGGACTCCTCAATTTGTTGTGCATACACCATGAGCCTAGAGATATACATGTCAGTAAGAAGAATTGTCGTGCGACACTCCTTCTCCACAAAGATAGACATTCCCATCAAAAATTTGTTCACAACCCTAGGGTTGGCTACCATTGTTGGGGCATACTTAGAGATTTGGGTGAATTTGAGACAGTACTCTTGCACACTCATTCCCTCTTGACGAAGATTCATGAATTCAACCATCTTCTTCTCCCTCCACTCTAAGAGAAAGAACCTATCTAGGAAAGCCTCTTTGAACACCTCCAATTCTTCTGGACCATCTTTCAAGGGTCTCTCATCCCTCCATTGCTTAAACCACACTTGATCCACATCTTTGAGTTGGTAAGCGGCCAACTCCTCTTTCACCTTAGGGTCACACCCATAGAATCCACACTTTTGAACACATCATCTATGAAGATTTGTAGATCCTCATCCACCTTATTGCCATGAAAAGTAGGAGGATTCCTCCTCATGAAATACTAAATTCTAGAAGCGGGAGTACTAGAATTAGGTTAAGGTCCACCCCCTTGGTTAGCTGGGGCAACAAAGTGAGTATTGACAACATGAGCTTGAGCCGTCATGAGTTTGGTCAAATTCATTAGGGCATCCGGCAACTCCGCATTAGTCATATCCCCTACAAAAAAAGGAGCTTGAGGCATAAGGGGCATTTGGGGCACTTGATGCTCTTGAGGTTCCGGAGTCACTTAAGGTTCTTGAAAGGGAATTTCCTCAATCTATCCCTCTCGGACAAAAATAGGAACCTGGTCAACACGGGGAGGAATCCTCTAATTAATTACACCTCCCTCCTCCCTTCTAGCGGGTGATCTCCTTGTATTCATGTCCTATAAACACAAAAAGAAGAGGTTGAGAAAAGAAACCTTATAGAACTCAACTCTAACTCACGACATTAGAATAGAGAAGAAAGCGAAACTTCTATAATCTTATAACCTCTTGTCCATGGATGTGTCGCGACTCACACCAATGACCAAGACTCTACTAGACGTGTCTTGTGAGACTCTTAGAACCTAAACTATTTCACATAACCTTATGCTCTGATACCAAGTCTCTCACGACTCACATGTACCCCCTAGAAGTTAGGGAACACCCTTTGATCGGGACAAGGCGCACTTGACCCTTTGGGGTCTTGTACAAGCCCTTTAACTATCATTCATTGCATAAGACATGAAAAGTAGTGCGGAATTTAAAACTTTTCACGAAATTTAATATAACAAGGAATTCTTTAATAAACACTAAGAAAATCTCATCATCGCAAGCTAAAAATAAAGACACGACATAATATCTTAGGGACATAGCCCTTTACATTAAAAGAATTACATAATAAGTCTTTACCTAAAGAAACTAAGAAGATAGGAACTATGCCCTCGGATATATAAGGTCATATTTCGTCTTGAGAGAATATTTCCCAAGCTTTGCCTTCTAGACTTCAACCTTGCTTCCAATAACCTATGCTTATACAGTATAGAAAAGTATGGGGTTAGTACAAGTAATGTACTAAGTATCACATATGCAAAAACATCCAAAAAGGGGAATTTTTGTATAAATACACTTTCATGCAAATTAAGTAAACTTTTATGAATATAGAAGTAAAATAATATAAGAATCATTATTTAACACTTAGAAAAGTATTTCCATAATTTTACACAAAAAGACCATTTTACAGTAAGCTAAAAACTGATATAGTGAACCCCTTCAACTTACACTGAATTTATTTTATTCAAAAATAGTGAACTCCCAAAGTAAAGCCAAGAATAAGTGAACTCATTTCCGTAGGAGTTTCCCTAGCTAGGTTATCCTAAGACTCACCAAGGTAAGAATGAACGGAACGTCCATACGCTTCCTTCAATACACATAGGTTATCCCAAAGACTACCCCGTCTAGGCTTACTGGCTTCGGGATAACAAATCCCCACTCAATGACCAAACATTAGAAGAACACTTAAACAACACACCAAGACTTCCTTTTCGGAATGCCTACTTAGTTCAATGAGTAGATAGCGTCTCATTCCACCACCTACCCCAAGTAGTACACTATTTTAGAAGATTTAGCTCATTCAATTCATATAAAACCCACCAAGACATCCCTTTCGGAATGCCTACTTAGTGCAATGAATAGATGGCATCCCATTCCACCACCTATCCTAAGTAGTACGTTCTTTTAGAAGACTTAGCTCACTCAATTCATATAAGACTCACCAAGAATCCCCTTTTGGAATGCCTACCTAGTGCAATGGATATATAGCGTCTCATTCCACTACCTACCCTAAGTAGTACTCTCTTTTAGAGGACTTAGTACTTTCATTGCTTTTGTGGGGGTTAGCTTAACCGACATAGACCATGAGAGTTATACACGGAATCCCTATATTAACCCCTATCGGATGAGGGATTCTAACTTGCCTAGAGTAAGGTCATTCTCTTAGCTTTTACATGGCTTTCCCCATAGGTACACCTATGCGGGCGCATAGTTAATGTATAAGGAGATTGCTACTAAGTAACACATTCTCTGCTAACGAGGAATATTCATCTCAAGAGGTACATTGGAATACAACATCTCAACTTGTCACGACCCTTATGTACACACTAGAAGTTAGGGTGCAATCTTGGATTGCGATAATGACCTCTCGGAGGTCTCATACAAGCCTATCGTATCGTTAATCGCATAATAACATACTAAAAAATGTGTAAGAATAAAAAAACTTTCTTTTCATAAATAACAGGAGACTTTCATTTAAAACCTTAAAACTTTTACAACCCTTGAAACATCTAAAATTTAGAGTATACAAAACTTTGGACTAATCTCATAACAGACATAAACATAAAGACTAAAACATTAAGACATAACCGAACGTGTGGATATTGTCGTCGAATTGATAAGGACTCACCAATACTTCATCTTCAACTCTTAGAAACCTATCCGTCATCCATGGTACATCAAGACATCCAATTACCTACACTTTAGTCAAAAAGGGAAAGAAGGGGTTAGCACATTAGATGTACTAAGTATGGGAGCCATGCAAAAACCATGAAAAAGGGACATTTAGTGAATAACATGCTATTCATGAATTTCGGTTTAAAACATCATAATATAATCATAAAAACATCATTTATTACATTAGAAATATATAAGAAAATCATTTAAGAAATTATCACATTTTAAGAAAACATCACAGTGACTACTTCAGTGTTACAGTGAACTCCCCTTCACTGTACAGTGAAGTTCCCTAGCTCCACAATTAACATCCTTTTGCATGACGTATTCTCACTAAAGCTATCCTAAGATTTACTTAAGTCACACAAACAGAGACCGCCCATACTCCCTCTCTAGATGTGCCTAAACGATCCTTAAGATTACTCATAATGAGACACATACACACCTACAATACATCAACATACAAAACATAAGATCCTCCTACCAAAGGTGATTCCAAGATTCACTTGAGTGAGTGTGGAGCGAACTCCCATACAACCCCTATCACACACACACAAGGGATCCTATAGACTACCTAGGATAGAATCATTCTTACTTGATACAATAGTATACACCAAACATAACATTCTCCTTTCAAAGGTTATCCAAAGACCTACTCAAGTAACTCAAGAAGATAACGTCCATGATTGACCTCTTCAAGATTACCTAAATAGTCCTTAAGACTTACCTAAGTTAGGATCATGTCCACATAGTCAAATATATTCACTAACTAGAATCTTTAATAAGACTCATCTAAGTAAGAAATGAAGTGACCATTCCCTTGCCCCCTTCACAACTTAACTAGACAACCCTTAATTACTCTAGAAAGGAACTTATAAAATTTACATGATTTCCTATATTAAGTCATAACATTATTTAGTTCATTTAAGAGACATTTATCACATACGGACATTCACATAATGGTCTTAAAGAAGACCTAGGGACTCTCACTAACATCTTCAAAGCCTATTATGCAATGTCTAAGTTGCGTCTCATACCACCACCTAAACTTCATAGACTTCTCTAATGCTAATGGGTATCCCATATGATGAGAATAGGCATAACCGACCTAGACCATGATAGCAAAGCATGGAGTCTGGAGTTCTATCCTACTCCGATGAGGTGTTCTACTTGCCAATGGTAGAACTTGGACATCCCATGTAGGCACATGTTAAGGAATATGAAGGGCTTACTTTGTATTCTAGTCTCATACAAAACTAGAAATACTTTCCCTTACCATACTCACTCGGTGCTAGCCTTATTTCTCATAGATCAATTCGCATTAAGGTTCATATAAATGGGTCCCATATCTAGTTCATGACCCAATTACATTTACCCTACCAAAGCAAGGTCCGTTAGGCTAACTTACTATGGTGACAAGAAGCTCGTCTCTACTTTCCTAAGGTATGATATGATGTAGTTCCACCCAATCAACCTTAAGTCCATCATTCATTAATGAAGGATACCATTACGGGTAACTACTTCACGATTCATAACCTTACCACTTGGTTCAAGGTTCCACATAAATGGCCCTCTTATCATCATTCAAGGTCTCACATATATTCATTTATTCAAGACTAAGACCCTTTAGTTTCCTAAGTCAAGACATCACATATTCACATAAGCATCAAGTAAAGGACACAAGTCTACCTAAACAAGACACAACATACTTCCAATTAACACATATAGCCTATCTTTCTTTAGACACTAATGAATGAACCTTAACCTTATTTATTCAACCTATTCATTACCTTAACATTATTCACTTAACCATTTTAGACTCATATAGCCAAATTAGGAACAACCATGTATCAACTCTATGACTACATACTTAACACATAACCATAACATAAAATGATTACCTAAATAGTATCAATATTCTAACACATATTTTCACATGTATGTAACTATGATCATACATCATCAAATCAACTACACAAACAGACATATAAGTTCAAGTAGTGCTGACAAGGCCAAGAACATCAATGTACTTAAAATAACGCCGACAAGGCCACATCAATTCACATAACACCCCCACCATAAGTGGAACATACCAATCACATATAATCCAAAAGCTAAATTATAATAACTATACACAATAATAAGAGAGTTAGGACAGCATACCACCCACTTGATCTCATCACTTCAATCCAAAGTCAATCCATTCAATTCAATACCATAAGGCCCTTATCCATGGCCATGATCATCAATTCAAAACATAAATCATAATAATCAATGAATCTAAGCCAATTCAATATAGAATTATCAATCTAAAACCAATTAAATATCAATTGAATACAATCCATATATTATTAGAAAGCCCATAAGAAACTACAATAGAATCTACAAGCATTAAGTTCTTATCAATTCAATAAGCTTAATAGTTAAAAGATCTAAGAGTATTCATTACTCAATTAATCAAATTTAAACAGCCTATACATCATTCATACATAATCTATACATCATTCAAAAGCCCATAACAATCTACACATGAATTCATAAATCTCAAAGCATAATCAATTCACCCATACTTCAGTAAAAATTAGAGAATTGAGAAGATCATGGGTTCATGGAGAATTTTATTGGAAAACATCAATTAAACATCAATAACATCATATATTAACGTTTGAAAACCTTTCATGCAAGAACTCATGATTTAGAGTAGAAATTGAACTTTTAATTCTTTTTAAAATCCTTTGAAAACATCTTTGAAATTGGCTCAAGGTGATAGCAAACCTTAGATGAAGAACTCACATACCTTATTTGACGAACCCAAGAGGAAACTCCATTGAAGACCCATCTTCAAGCTTCATCTTCACTTTGAACTCTCATGGAGGTTTTTAGAAGAACTTTCGGAGGGAATATGTTTTGATCTTAGTGTTAGGGTTTAATAGAGTGTTTAATGACTTATACATACTTAAAATACCCACACACACTCAAAACAAATGTCCAAACACTTATAGGGGCTTGGGGTGAATTTACAAGTTCACAATCAACTTAACAGTAAGCTGGCAATAAAACAGGTTGCACCAACGACGAGACCATCGACGGTCTGTGGTCTCACCCACGCCCCATAGTTTGGGTTTCGTGGGTTGCACCTGCAACTCCCCAACCTGAAGGACAAGTGGCTACATCGATGAGACCCATCAACAGGCCGTCTCCTGATCGACTGGCCGTCGTTTGGGTTGTGGATTGCCACTGCGTGGCAGTGTTGATCTCCAATGTTGGGGTCCTCTTTTAGGGCCCCTTGTGGGTCCTATGTTGAGTTGTACCCGGACGTTTCTAACCCAAACATGAACGTATACGATTTTAGGACCTACCATATGAGTTTCATCCAAAATGAACACGTAAAACTTGACGAAACATGCTTAGACACACAAGGTCATTTCAAGGCACAACTTTCGAACGTCATGGACGTTCTTGAGCGTTTGACCTCCAAACATCACGAAACTTGACACACTGCCTATATACACCATATAAACTCATTTAAGTACCATATAATCTCATGCATCACACATAAACGAATAGAACCACATATGAGGCACTTAGGTGACTTAGTCGTCGAACGTCTTGGTCATCCCTTGACGTTTGACTTCCAATGCACCTAAACTCTTAGCTACTGCCTCAATAATACTTTATAGACAATTTTAGGACCTTAGACCATCATGACAACTACGTTAGGCTCTAGCTTCACCTAAGTCATTTTCGGAATCTTACAATCTCCCCCACTTGGACAACATTCGTCCTCGAATGACACTTGCCACTCTCCGAACACTTCCAAGACTAGGGATTCAATTAGCAACTCATGACCATACCATATAACTCACAATCAAGGAGAAAATATATATTTCACACAATAAAGAGAATTACAACACAACAAGCAACTAGAATAGGATTCTATAACACATTATGCTACAAAACTCATCTCCATAACTCTAAATATTAAAAACTCATTTATATTCATTAGCATGCTCATATACATCAGTTGTAACTATATATCAACAATTTTAGACCAAAGAATCAATTAGTCAATTTTTGAAAACTTCACAATGAACAGTGATCCATGCTACAGTGAATTGTGCAATTTTTCCAAAAAAGCAACTTTTAGGCAATTCATGATATAGACATGCTAATATGCAAGGTAACATCATATAAACACTTTTACAACATAGTCATGGCCTCATAGAAGACATAATATAAGAAGTCATGAAATTTAATTTCAACCAAGCATGCATATCATAAGGAGAATGTTTGGAACTCATTTTCCACAAACACTATTATACAAATCAAGTCACCAAGAACTCTTTGTTTTAGGCTTGAATAAACACATATAGAAAAGTTAAGGGTACTTCACTCCCCAACAACCATACTCTTCACCATACTCCCCCACTTAGGAGAAACCTATTCTAAGGTCAACTTAACCTCTACCTCAAAGAATCCTCAAGGCTGCTTAACCTTACTAATACCTTCTCACCCAAAGTCTAGTTCATGAAACTAAAGACTCTCAAGGTTCAACCATTTAGCCATTACATCCCCCTTACTAAGAGAAACTCACCATTACTGTTTCACATTATATCTCTATACCTTACCATTCTTTTCAACTCCACTACCCTTCAAAACGTAACTAAACCAATCTAAGGTCATCACACCATCTTTCACACCTCATCTATCAAACCACACCTCATCTTTTCTCTTCTTCAACCCAAACTTCAATAAGTCACACTCACATGACCCACTCGTAGGAAGACAAGGGAAAGACATCATATACAAGGCTCTCAGGCACGATTACATGAATCAAGAAGTGAAACTTTTCCTAGAACCCAATAGCCTCCATTTATAATGTGGTGTGCTTCACATTATAAACAAGATTATATTCGATGTGGTTCATAAGAGAACTACGACACTCCCAAACCTTATGCTCTGATACCAAGCTTGTCACGACCCTCAAGTACACCCTAGAAGTTAGGGTGCAATCTTGGATTGCAACCGGCGTATTCGACCTCTCGGAGGTCTCATACAATCCTATCGTATTATTCATCGCATAATAACATACTAAAAATGCGTAAGAATTAAAATCTTTCTTTTCATAAACAATATAAAAGCGGAATACTTTCATTTAAAACCTTAAAACCTTTACAACCCTTGAACCATCTAAACTTTAGAGTATACAAAACTTGGGACTAATCCCATACAAGACATAAACATAAAGACTTAAACATTATGACATAACCGAACGTGTGGATATTGTCCTCGAATCGATATGGACTCACCAATACTTTATCTTCAACTCTTAGAAACCTATCCGTCATCCATGGTACATCAAGACATCCAATTCCCTACATTTTAGTCAAAAAGGGAAAGAAGGGGTTAGCACATTAGATGTACAAAGTATGGAAGCCATGCAAAAACCATGAAAAAGGGACATTTAGTTAATAGCATGTTTTTCATGAATTTAAGTTTAAAACATCATAGTATAATCATAAGAATATCATTTATTACATTAGAAATACATAAGAAAATCATTTAAGCAATTATCACATTTTAAGAAAACATCACAGTGACTACTTCACTGTTACAGTAAAGTCCCCTTCATTGTACAGTGAAGTTCCCTAGCTTCACATTTAACATCCTTTGGCATGTCGTCTTCTCACTAAATCTATCCTAAGATTCGCTTAAGTCACACAAAGAGAGACCGCCCATACACCCTTGCTAGATATGTCTAAACGATCGTTAAGATTACTAATAATGAGACAAATACACACCTACAATACATCAACATACAAAACATAAGATCCTCCTACCAAAGGTGATTCCAAGATTCACTTGAGTGAGTGTGGAGAGACCGCCCATACAACCCTATCACACACACACAAGGGATCCTATAGACTACCTAAGATAGAATCATTCTTACTTAATACAATAGCATACACCAAACATGCCATTCTCCTTTCAAAGGTTATCCAAAGACCTACTTAAGTAACTCAAGAAGATAACGTCCATGATTGACCTCTTCAAAATTACCTAAATAGTCCTTAGGACTTACCTAAGTTAGGATCATGTCCACATAGTCAAATATATTCACTAACTAGAATCTTTATTAAGACTCATCTAAGTAAGAAATGAAGTGACCATTCCCTTGCCCCCTTCACACCTTAACAAGACAACCCTTAATTACTCTAGAAAGGAACTTATACAATTTACATGATTTCCTATCTTAAGTCATAACATTATTTAGTTCATTTAAGATACAGCCATCATATACGGACATTCATATAATGGTCTTAAAGAAGACCTAGGGACTTTCACTAACATCTTCAAAGCCGCTTATGCAATGTCTAAGTAGCGTCCCGTACCACCACCTAAACTTCATAGACTTCTATAATGCTAATGGGTATCCCATATAATGAGAATAGGCAATAACCGACATAGACCATGGTATCAAAGCATGGAATCCGGCGTTCTATCCTCCTCCGATGAGGTGTTCTACTTCGCAATGGTAGAACTTGAACATCCCATGTAGGCACATGGTTAAGGAATACGAAGGGCATACTTTGTATTCTAGTCTCATACTTAACTAGAACTACTTTCCCTTATCATACTCACTCGGTGCTAGCCTTAGTTCTCATAGATCAATTCACATTAAGGTTCATATAAATGGGTCCCATATCTAGTTCATGACCCAATTACATTTACCCTACCAAAGCAAGGTACATTATGCTATCTTACTATGGCGACAAGAATCTTATCGCGACTTTCCTAAGGTATGATATGATGTTGTTCCATCCAATCAACCTTAAGTCCATCACTCAGGACATGAAGGATACCATTACAGCTAACTACTTCACGATTCATACCCTTACCACTTAGTTCAAGGTTCCACATAAATGGCCCTCTTATCATCATTCAAGGTCTGACATATATTCATTTATTCAAGACTAATATCCTTTAGGTTCCTAAGTCAAGACATCACATATTCACATAAGCATCAAGTAAGGGACACAAGTCCACCTAAACAAGACACAACATACTTCCATTTAACACATATAGCCTATCTTTCTTTAGACACTAAGTAATTAACTTTAACCATATTTAGTCAACCTATTCATTACCTTAACATTATCCACATAACCATTTTAGACTCATATAGCAAAATTAGGAGCAACCATGTATTAACTCTAAGACTACAAACTTAACACATAGCAATAACATAACATGATTACCTAGATAGTATCAATTGTCTAACACATATTTTCACATGTAGGTAACTATGATCATAAATCATCAAATCAAATACACAAATAGACATACAAGTTCAAGTAGTGCCGACAAGGTCATGATAATCAATGTACTTAAAATAATGCCGACAAGGCCACATCAATTCACATAACACCCCCACCATAGGTGAACCATACCAATCACATATAATCCAAAAGCTAAATTATCATAACTATACATAATAATAAGAGATTTTGGACAGCATACCACCCACCTGATCCCATCACTTCAATCCAAAGCGCGCCAAACCATTTAATTCAATACCATAAGGCTCTTATCCATGGCCATGATCATCAATTCAAAACATAAATCATAATAATCAATGAATCTAAGCCAATTCAATGTAGAATTATCAATCTAAAACAAATTAGATATCAATTGAATACAATCCATATATCATTAGAAAGCCCATAAGAAACTACAATAGAATCTACAAGCATTAACTTCATATCAATTCAATAAGCTTAATAGTCAAAATATCTAAGATTATTCAAAACTCAATTAATCAAATTGAAACATCCTATACATCATTCATACATAATCTATACATCATTCAAAAGCCCATAACAATCTACACATGAAATCATAAATCTTCACCCATACTTTAGTGAAAATTAGAGAATTGAGAAGATCATGGGTTCATGGCTAATTTCATTGGAAAACATCAATTAAAAATCAATAACATCATATATTAATGTTTGAAAACCTTTCATGCAAGAATCCATGATTTAGAGTAGAAATTGGACTTTTCATTATTTTTTAAATCTTTTGGAAACATCTTTGAAATTTCCTCTAATGTGATAGAAAACCTTAGATGATGAACTCACATACCTTATTTGAAGAACCCAATGATAATTTAAGAAGAAACTCAATTGAAGACCCATCTTCAAGCTTCATCTTCACTTTGAACTATCATGGAGGTTTTTGGAAGAACTTTTGGAGGGAATATGTTTTGATCTTAGTGTTAGGGTTTAATAGAGTGTTTAATGACTTATACACACTTAAAATACCCACACACACTCAAAATAAACGTCCAAAGACTTATAGGGTCTTGTGGAGAATTTACAAGTTCACCCTCAATTTAACAGTAAGCTGGCATGAAAACAAGGTGCACCAACGACGAGACCAACGACGGTCCGTGGTCTCACCCACGCCCTGTCGTTTGGGTCTCATGGGTTGCACCTGAAACTCCCCAACCTATAGGAAAAGTGGCTCCATTGACGAGACCCATCGACGGGCCGTCACCTGATTGACTGGCCGTCGTTTGGGTCGTCGATTGCCACTGCCTAGCAATGTTGATCTCCAATGTTGGGGTCCTTATTTAGGGCTCCTTGTGGGTCCTATATGGAGTTGTACCCGGAATTTTCCAACCCAAACATGCACGTATACAAGTTTAGGACCTACCACATGAGTTTTATCCAAAACAAACACGTAAAACTTGACAAAACATGCTTAGACACACAAAGTCATTTAAAGGGACAACTTTCGAACGTCATGAACGTTCTTGAGGGTTTGACCTCCAAACTTCACGAAACTTGACACACGTCCTATATGCACCATATAAAATCATTTAAGGACCATATAAGCTTATTCATCACAAATAAACATATAGAACCACAGATAACCACATATGAGGCACTTAGGTGACTTAGTCGTCGAACGTCTTGATCATCCCTTGATGTTTGACTTCCAATGCACCTAAACTCTTAGATACTGCCTCAATAAAAATTTATAGACCATTTTAGGACCTTATACCATCATGACAACCACGTTATTCTCTAGCTTCACCTAAGTCATTTTTGGGATCTTACACAACTCACGAAGTGTAACCACCCCTTCTTCATATCCTGTCGGTGCTAAGCATACTTCCCCATGGATTCTCAACATTATATAATATATGTTAAGGATAACTAGTGAATGCCACATCTCAACTCACGAATGGTATTCATCATCCAACCTATGTTATAATCTTTTAGGATGTAGTGAGGTTGCCACTAAACAATTCATCTAAACTCACGAAGAGTATTCACCTCAAAACTCGCCCTTTTACTTAAATTAACTTCATTCATTTATTCAAATGTGTGTGTGTACATGTTAAAATCTCTTTCACATAAGCATCATTTCATTTACATTAACTTCTATACATGCTTATACCTTTAGTTATCACATCACACACATTAAAATGCTCAACACATACATTACTTCATTTTTGCATAATCTAAGCAAAACATGCAATTCAAGCTTCATAATACACATTACAAGAATCATATTCATTATCACTTCATTTCACACATGAGGCCTTCCAATCCATACACACAATACATGCCAAATATATCCAAATACATCAAGTAAACACCGCCACCAAGAATGTGGACCGTACCACTCAAGAGCATTTCATAATAAGAGTTATACAATAAAAACAACTCACCATTTTAACCAAGCTTTCACCACCTATAATCAATTCTTCAATATTGCATCATAATGTGGCCCTTAGGGAATTA
The DNA here is from genome assembly GCA_016801875.1 of Solanum sitiens. Lineage (NCBI taxonomy): Eukaryota > Viridiplantae > Streptophyta > Magnoliopsida > Solanales > Solanaceae > Solanum > Solanum sitiens. The sequence goes on along the minus strand of JABWTJ010000070.1, from coordinate 262,117 downwards.
GCTAAACCATAATAATAACAGAAGGAAACAAAAACTCAAGAACTACACATTCATGTTCATTTAACACATTTCTTAATCTAAAAGTTAGAAATATGCATAAACATGAGTTCATTAGGGTTTTGAAATTAAAATCATAAATTAATACTAGAAGAAACATATTTGAATCATTAAAACACTTTTACATGAAGACCAATGCTTAAAATTAAAACTAGAAGAAGGTAGAGTTTGAAAACCCTTTTTGAAATCTTTTAGAAATGACTCCTTTAATGGATGAGGGTTCAAGGATGACTACCATACCTCAATGAGAAGTAAAACCACAAATTTTGATGAAGAAACACGTCCAACCAGCCCTCTTATCTCTTCCTTGAGTCTTAGCTCCAATGGTGACTTTGAGAGTTTGTTTTTAGAGAGAGAGTTTGAATATATAAGTGAAGGGTCTTGGCTAGGTATAGGACTTAAAACTAATATAATATAGTTTAAAAACACTAAAAATATCATCCTAGGGTCCTAAAAGACTTGGGTGAATTTACACAAAACACACCAAGCTGGCAGCGTGGCCCACAACTTTTGCAGGACACCATCGATGGACCCAAGCAACGGGGCGTCGACTCAACGATGGTCCATGCTACTTGGCGTCGTTTGGGTCTGCATCTGTTGAATGGAGGGTTGATCCCCCAACAATAATTGTCAACATACGCCCCTATACGACAGGGTGTTGATTGACCCAAGGGGCGTCGATTGCATCCGTCGTTTGGGGCTGATTTTTGGCCAGCTTTGGTAGATTCTACCTAGACATTGGGGTCCTCTTCTTGGGCCCATCTTGGGTTCTTGGTGGGGTCTTACCCGGAGTTTAAACCTATAAACATAGTCTTATAGGTACTAGGAACACCTCACAGCAATTTCAAGCAAAACGAACACGTAAAACTCACTCAAGCACATCAAGACACACAAGCACTTTCTAAAGCACAATTTACCAACGTCATGGACGTTCTTGGACGTTTGACCTACAAACTTAACAAAACTTCACACACTGCCTAATAACATCAATATAACTCATTTTAACTTAAATTTAACTCAATAAACAATCACAAATATCTAGTTCACCTTAGTTCGTTTTAGGGTGTTACAGAAACGGTTCCTTTATGGAGCTTCAGAGCTCGGACCGCTTGGTTGAGTTTTGCCATTCCCCTTAACTTGAATTCACACATTAGCAAAGTCTTTAACCATATGGACACCGTTGCCAAAACCATAGAATCTATTAGTCCTATCAAGGCATTCACCCATAAGTTTCGTACCACACTCACCACAAATTGGTTTTTCTCTTAGTGGATCAATATTTCTCCCATTTTGAGGTTTATGATTAGAACCTCTATCATTGTAATTCTTGGGAAAATTTGAAGGGGCTTGGTTCAAAAAACACTTCTTGAACATCAAGCCTACTCTTAGAAGAACTACTTTCAAAAGACCTTGCCTTCTTAGCTTCTCTGTTCCGCTTGCTTAGACGACTCTCCTCTACTTGATGTGCATGAACCATCAATATAGAGATCCATATTATCATGAAGCATGACTGCACGACATTCTTCTTCAAGCTCTTCGGACACGTCCGTTACATAACGGCTCATTTCATTCCTATTATTAGAAACCAAAGAGGGAGCATATTTGGACAGATTAATGAACTTTAAGGAGTATTCCTTAAAACTCATACCTTCTTGACGAAGGTTGATGAACTCCTCTATCTTAGCTTCCCTTTGCTCCCTTGGGAAGAATCTGTCAAGAAAGACCTTTTTGAAGATTTCACAAGTCATGAGACCACCTCCTTAAGCCCTACTATCATTCCACTGATTGTACCATGTCTGAGCCATGTTTTTGAGTTCATAGGAAGCAAGCTCAGCCTTCTCATTCGTACTCACACCCATAGCAAACAAGATCTTATAGACCTCATCAAGGAAATCTTGGGGGTCTTCATCAACCCTTGATCCAAAGAACATGGGAGGATTCATCCTCGTGAAATCTATCAGACGGCTAGCCATAGTACTAGCATGTTGATTCTCACGAGGAACAACCTCTTTGTTATCTTGTGCCATAATGGCTTGAGCTTGAGTGGTGATGTCTTGGTCCATTTGGAATAAGGCTGCCCACACCTCACCATCCATCATGGCTGGAGGATTGACCGGAACTTGATCATTCGCAGCAGCTTGCACTTGAGGAGGAACTTGATTGCCTTGGGCAGTAGCTCCCGTATTCGCAATCTTTTCTCCTACTCTTATCGTGGATGTCCTTCTTTTCTTCATCCCCTATGACCACAAGAAAGGGATTATATGCTAAAAGACACATAGTGTCAACACTCTAGAGGCACGACATAGCATTACCAAGAAAAGAGAATATTTCTAATCATCACATAGCCTTTCATCCATAATTGTGGTGCGCTTCACAACTATGAATAATCCACTAAGTAATGTGGTTTAGTGAGACATTGATCCTAAGGATATTTAACCTCATACTCTGATACTAAGTTTGTGACATCCAGATAGCACACCCCAGATACGATCGGCGTCATCTTTCTCTTAGAGGACTCAGACAAGCCTTTAGCCGTCGTCATAACATGTCATCAGTTAAAATTGCGGAAAAATTAAAAACTTTTAATACTATGTGAAGTATACTTAAACTTCATACATAACAATCATGAAACATATGTAGCGATATTCTAAAAGTTTTCTCATATAAGAACCATCTAAAGAGTATGAATCTGGACTTAGCCGATAAAAGTCAATATTCCATATAGGCCTCAATACAAAGTGTTCATAATCTGGAATAATGAAAGATAGCATCCCCGAACATGAGGACCTACCAACACTTGGAGAAAGGGTTCCAAGATTCTTCAATTCGACCTTCTTAAATCCTCAATGGTCGGACCCTACATTTGTAGTAATATAATGGGTTAGTACGCCACATGTACTAAGTATGGATATATTCACATAACATTTAAGGAAATAAATGAAAAGGATCATTTCTTAGAAAGAATGCTTAGTCATATGAAACTCTTCAATGCACATACCAAAGAACATATATGAGTTAAGGATTCCATCAACATAAAGCATGATAAAATCAAATACATATTATCATAGAGTCATGTTAACATTTCATATTCAATATAGCATATAAACACAACATACAAAACACTTATCAATGACCCCATCCCCAACCTACAAGTTCAATAGTTATGTGAAGCCCCATAACCCCACACAACCAAGTAGTTAAGATAGGAGACCATAAGTAAAGCTTTGCTTCATATAACTTATAACATACGTAGTCATCACCTCATAACTCCATATAGACCAATAACATGTTCATTAACGTAACAAATTTCATATAAAAGTAACAACATGTATCATAAGCATCATACCTTTCATGTTATCATATTACATAAGAACAATCTCCTAGGACTTCCATTAAAGTAAACTTGTGCAATGTCTAGGTACAGTCTTATACACCTACCTATACTAAGTAGACTCTTCAAGTCACACTAGTCAACGTCCATTTACTTGTCTTTCATTTTACTTGAGGGAACATTCGCCTTAACTGACATTAGACCATGCGAGCTAAACGTGGAATCTGGAGTCATAAAACCCTACACCGAAAGAAGGTGGTCTACCGGCCAAAGTAGAACCAAACATGACATAGCTTTCTAGGTGGATCCGCTAGCTAGTATCCAATGATGGCAACATAGTTCAAGAACTAGGAGATATATTAGAGACCCGTAGTTCCACATTACATGGCAGACTCTATCTCGTAAGAGTCATTGTGAACCTACCTTCCAACTAGGGAAGGGACACCTCTCATATCTAGTCCATCAGTGTTAAGCTTAAGTCCATTTTCGATTAACCTTTAAGTCATAATTTATTCATAAATCTTATCATAAGTCATAGGAGATTCACTCTTTGTATAAGCTTGATCATAAGATCTTTAGGATTAGATGAGAATTTCCTTTCATCGTAACCCTTTGTTTGTGAGATTAACATATCATAATCCTCTTGTGTAAGACATACAAGAGAATATAATAAACTTGCATTATCGTATTCTTATTATGATCTCACAAATTATCATACTCATAGCCCAACATATATGCATAGAATCATCATACATACGTCATTAGCATTGTAACATCATTTGTAGGCTAACATAAACATCATAGAGTAATCACGACTTTAGAAGACTTACCTCTTGCTTCCAAGATCCTTATTCAAGAACTTATATTCAATTGACAACAATCATCCAACAACATAGTGAAATACTCAATAGAATAATCAATACTAACTCTTCAAGTCATAGACAAGACTAATTTATAATGTAGGATAAGGGAAAGGGTCATTAAAGAGTTCATTCAAGTCTTAGTTCCAATCCCAATGTTTACATGAAATCAAGTAGTAGATACAACCCATTCGAAACCATTAATCTGATAAGGAAATGTTTCACACGAAAATATAACCTTTACAAGCCAAACATTGGACAATATATGCTGAATCAACCATAGAAAACCATTATTTTTCATCGATAGTCATAAATCTAGAGTTAGGAAGAAAACCCATTTTGTAGAGTAAAAACCCTAGAAGTTTGAATTCTTGAAAACCATCTTTGAAAGGACCTATTGGGGAAAGGTATCCCAACATTGAAAACCCCATACCTTATTGACAAACAATCCATGAACTTTGGAAGAAAATCTTGAAGTCTTCGTCTTCTTCCTTAAGCTCTTTTGTGCTTCAATGGGGTTTGGAAAAGAGAGTGTTCTTGAGAGATATAAGAGAAATTCGTTTGATTTGGTTTTAAGTGTGTAAAAATTGATCTAAAACTGACCTAAATTCAATATATAGTCGTCCCACAAAAGACTCAAAAGACCCTTCACTTAAATGGGTCTTTTTGTGAAGTTAAATTACAAAAAATATGACTTCAACGAATCTGGGAAGTGGCTGCGCGTCGCTGGGCCAATTCTCATTCTTTTTCTGATTTTATGTCGAGGCAGTGAGCCTCGTGTTAGTTTCGCTTCGCGAGTATGCCTCTCAAATCTTGAGGCAATATATTGCGTGTAGGTTGCGCGTCACGTAGCAGCCCCTCCAATCTGCCTGCTCCCCCAAGTTTGTGTCCTTCACAAGGACCCTTCGTGTGGTCCTTGGGGTGACTTTACCTGAAATTTGGACCATTTGTACTACATACTACCCATCCAAAGTATTTTTACTAATTTTAGACTTCATTTGTAACTTCGAAACCTTCACCAAACATAGGGACGTCAACTAGTTCAAATTAGCTAGTTTCCGAACGTCAAGGAATTTCTTGGTCGTTTTAGCTCTAACCTTTTCTAAATGAACTTATTAAATTAATATAGGTCTGAAAACATCATTTTAAATATTATTTCATAGATTAAGCTCTAGTCTAAGTCACGACATATCCGGAGTATTACAATAGAGCTTGGATTTAAAATTCTTGGTGATTTTTCCACCAAATCTTCATAAAATTAGTGTTTTAGCATCAATTGAGGTATGTTTCTTCATCCTTGAATCTCTTTTATTCAAGGAGCAAAACTTCAAATTGATTTCCGAAGTATTTTAAAGATGAACTTGACCTATTTTTATATCTAGCCATGGGTTCTTGCATAAAACGTTTTGAATCATTATGTATTTATTGAATTGATGTTAATTAGATGATTTTAACCTAAAACATCTATGAAACCATTCAATTCATGCAACCCTAGATTTGACTATTTTGTGGGTGATTTGATTATATCTTAATGCTATTGAATTCTTATGTAGTTTGATTAGGGCTATTGAATTATGATAGAATCGTGTTAGAATTGTTAGTAAGCTGCCTTAAATTCATAAGTCCATGATGAATTATCTGTGATTTATTGTATCTTGTAATTGTAGGGTTGAATTGTAAACTATGGCTATTTGTAGGAGCCTTGGTATATTGTGTTGGATGAATTGGCTATGGATTAAAGTTGTGAGGTTGGATCAATGGTATATTGACCTAAATTTCTCTATATTGTGTAGTATAGGATTTAGATAGTAACGATGTTTGGTATGGTCCACTTATGGTGGCGGTGCTTATGTTCTATACTTGTGACTTATGTGGCCTTGTCGGGATTATTTTATGAATTGTGAATCAATGTGGCCTCGTTGGCATTACTTTATGTATTATGGATTTATCATGTTATAACTTGAATATGTGGATAGCATGAATGTCTTGATGACTTATGTGTATATGTGAAGTCAAAGCATGAGTTCTTCTAGTTAATGATGTGTCTCTCTAGTAGAATATAGTGTAGTCATTATATGAATTACTTGATGTTGAAGTATGATGATTATTGATAGATTGTATGATACTTATGATACTTAAATTGATGATATTATAGTAGTGAATAGGGTGACCTATAGATGATGTTGGTTATGCCTATGTGCTTCTAGAATAATATGTTTTATGTGAAGTATGTCTCTGTTTTGCTTTGGTAGACTTGTTTCCCCTACTTGATACATGTATAATAAGAATATGAGGTCTTGACTTAGTATGCTAAAGCTTCTTATGATTGTTGTAACACTCCGAAAAGTCAAGACCTAATATAGAGCCTAAAATGAGTGTCTAAGGTTTTAGATACTCTTTTAAGACCTAAAATAATGTATATAAGTCATCCAAGAAGTTTTGGAGAAGAGACGGCAAAGAACGTCCATGACGTTCGAAAACTAACTTAATTGAACTAGCTGACGTCGCTATGTTTGGGGATGGTTTCGGAGGGTCAAATGAAGTCTACAACTTGTAAAGAGACTTTGGTTAGGTAGAGTTTAGTATAGATGGTCTAAACGTTCAAAAACGACACCCCAAAGAGCACCCGAAGGGTCATGGAGGAGGACCCCAACATGGGTGGGCAGGCTGCCAAAGTAGCCTGCGACAGTCAAGAATCAGTGGGATGCTGCGCGACGCACTGCCCACACGTACCTCACTGGTTCAATTTATATTTCAAAAATAAAGGTGTGTGTTGGACCCGCGACGCGGAGCCACTTCCAAGATTCGGTAAAATCATTTTTTTGACATTTAGACTTCACAAAAAGACCCATTTAAGTGAGTGGTGTTTTGGGTAATTTAGGGGGTGATTATATATAGCCTAAGGGTCATTTTAAGTTATTATTCACTCATACAAACCCAATTCCCAAAAAAAAAAAAAAAAACTCACCTCTCTCTACTTTTTCTCTCCCCAATTCCTCCATTGAAGAAGGAAGAAAGCTTGAAGAAGAAGGTCGATTTCGCTAGGATTTCACTCAAATTTCATGGATTTATTTTCATTAAGGTATGTGTTCTTCACTCTTTGGATTCCTTTTCCCAAGAGTTCCTCTCAAAGTTGATTTCAAAATACCCAATTCCATGGGGTTTTCCAATCTTAATGGGTTTTCTTCTAAACATTAAATTGATGATAAATTGTGATTTCCTATAACTAACTAAGTATAGATTGTTGATTAATTTATGTTAATTGATGAAATTTCATGTTGGTCATGTTACCTTCCCCAATTCCCCCAATCTTGGATGTTGGTCAAGAATTAATGGGAATTGATTAATGATTTGATTATTAGACTTGTTTTATCTATTCTAATTAATGTATGGATTGACTAGGGTAATGTATTATTAGGACTGGATCTATTTCTTTATAAATTCATGATGAACCTTAATTCCCCTAACCCTAGGTTATGAATTGATGTTAATTGGGATAGTGATGATGCAATTGACCTAGTTCTTATATTAATTACTATTGATTGATGTTACTACACCTATTATTGGATGTAATTGGTTGGTTGATGGTAAGACCTTGATGATGTCTTGTGAAGGAGATTTGGTAAGTTTTCATGATCCTAGCCTTTACTTCAAGTATGATGGCTTGTGATTGGTGATGTAGTTCAATTGAACTATACCTTGTGAATAGCCTACATATGTATTGGTATAATGTTGAATTAAAATACCTAAACTAAGTTATGATTAATAAATAAAGACATTTTAAAAGGGACTTAGATTAGCACCGAGTGAACTTGACAATGGGAAGTGTTGACTTCCCATAGAGGGAGATTCACCCTATAGTTCCATATGATGTGTTGACTCCCCTATGAGGGACACTCACCCAATTGATTCCCATGAGATGAGTCTCCAATGTCATAGGCATGTAGTCATACATATCTCCTAGTTCTTGAACTATGTTGCCACCATAGGAAGACTAGCTAGTGGATCCACCTAGAAAGCTACGTTTATGTTTGTCTTTACTTTGGCCGGTGGACCACCTTCCATCGTTGTAAGGTTTTACAAATACGGACTCCACACTTATCTCTTGTGGTCTATGTCGGTTAAGGCAAATGTTACCGAAAGTGAAATGAAGTAATGATGTGAACTCTAGATAGGGTGACTTGAGAGGTTGGCTTAGTATAGGTATGGGTATGGGACTCTACCTAGGTATTGTACTAGTTGGATTTGAGGGAAGTCCTAGAAGGATGTTCTTATGATATAATGATCTTATAAAGTAAATATTATGCTTATGTTGACTTTACATGTTGATGATCCTTTATGATGTTAGTTTCATTGATGAACATGCTATTTGTCTATATTTCTAAATATGATGATGGTTATTATTGATGCTCTGTTATGTTGAGTTAGACATTATTTGTGATCCTTTGTTTGGTTTACTTTATTGAGTAAGGTTATGGAGATTCGCTTGGTCATTGCACTTGTAAGCTAAAATGGTGGGTAATGAGTAAGGTTCTTGCTTATATTATGATGTTATGAACTCTTGTATATACTTACTTTACTATTACTTGTTGATGTTGGTCTTGTGTCGTACATGAGTTTGACTTATGGATTATGTGATTATTGGCTTATATGGGTTATTGGTTGTGCATAAGTCTTTTCAAAGTACTTTATCATGGTTTGATCAAATGTCCTCTTTAGCATGATTTCACTTGTTTTATGTGCATATACCCATACTTAGTACGAGTGTGTACTAACCCATGTTTGATGTTTACTACAAATGTAGGATCCGGACGTTGATATTAGAGAAGGCTTTGAAGACTACTTTGATTCTTATCTTCCAAGTTCGATAGGTCCTCACTTTCCGAGGACGATGCCATTATTTAGGATGTTGATTAGTCTTAAAGACACTTTGTTTATTCTCTTTCATTTTGGTACTATAATTGTAAATCCTATATGTGGATATAATTGTTGATGTAAGAGCTATACCCAAATTGTGATACTCTTATCTAGATGGTTTAATATGATACAATGTTATAGACTTCTTATGAGACTATCTTATACTATATATGTGCAATAAAAGTAGAAGACTATGTAATCTTCTTATAAAAGGATAGTCTTAGTCCTTAAAGAGGATGACGACGCCGGTTACATCTAGAGGGTGCTCCCCGGGTGTGACAATTGTGTATATAGATATATGTTATTGAAATGTGACCTTGAACATGGCTAAGAGGGTCACTTATTTGTAACCTTCAACCTAGTTAGAAGGTTATGATATCCTTGAAGTCGAAAGCCGTAATGGTATCCTTCTTGTGTGAATGGTAGACTTAGAGTTGATTGGCTGGAACGGCATGAAATCATCTTTAGGAAAATCATTGAGCTATCCTCTTAACCATTTTAAGGCAACCCTAGGGACCTCTTCGGTAAGGTGTTATGATTTGGTTGTGAACTCGATGTGCAACCTCTTCATATACTCATTTATTGAACTACTCTATGATAACAAAGGCTAGCACTGAGTGAGTATGCTTGGGAAGTTGATCTATTTGAAATATGAGAATAGAGAACAAATAAACCCTCGATATTCCTTAACCATGTCCCTACATGGGATGTGTCTAAGTTCTACCATTGGCAAGTAGAACTGTAACACTTCAAAAATCTAAGAGGTGTTCTAGAGCCTATCCTAGGTGTAAAAATGTTGAGACACTGTTTTAAGGCCTATTTTAATGTATATAAGTCATTTAGGAGGTTTAGAAACCAAAATGTCAAAGAACGTCCACGACCTTCGTAAAATAGTTCAATGAGGTACTAGCGTTCCTAAGCCTATTTGACTAGCTTTTAGGAATCAGAAAATGATGAAAATTGGTGTAAGAATGTCTAACATGTATTAGAGTTTATTCGTAGTTCAAACCTCCGGGAACGACTCCCCAAGGACCAACTAAGGGCCCTTGAGAAGGACCCTTACATTTTGGCAAGAAGCTGCCAAAAGGAAGTGTGCACAAACGTGTGCAATCGACGAGGCGTGTGTCAATAGACGGGGCGTCGATGGCCACTGCCGATGGACACATAGCCAAATCCATGGGAATACTGAATTGCACAGTCTCTAAACTCATCGACGTATGTGCAGCACAGAGGTGCACAGTGCCCATCGATGGACACACGATCCGTCGATCGTGGTGTCGTCTATGAGGGGTTTGTTTTGCTGCACATTTTCATCTAAGTCGATCAATTAGTTGGCTTAGTTAGTAGGTTAATTATGGGTTAGGGGATGTATAACTAATTTAATCAACAACCTATATAAATCCCCTAAGCTAATTAGACTAACCTAAGCTCTCAGAATTCAAAAAACCCAAAACTTTCTTCCTTCTCTCTTCTTTCTCTCTCTAGTTGAAGAACTCCCTTGAAGAACAATCTAGGGGTCGGTTCAAGGGCTGTAAAGGGTCGAATTTCTCCATAAATCTTCATCAAACATTAGGGTATGGGATTCCTCTCACCTTTGGGACTTCTTTCCCAAAAGGGTTCCACCAAATTGGTTTTAAAAACAGGAAATTCAAGTGGGTCTTTTCCAATCTCGAAATTGATCTTGTGAATTACTTTGTTTATGATTTATTTTGGATATTATGGATATATTAACATGTATTCTAACTTAATTGAGTTATCTCTTTATGGATTGGTCTAGTTTGTAGAAGATGACCTATTACTCTTAACCCTAGGTTGTGATCTTAATATAAATTGTGTAATGTTGGTTCAATTGACTTGGTTATTGGTTGAATTACTACTACGTGATGTTATTTTCTCAATTATTAATAGATTAAGATTGAATTGTAGTCCAATTATGCTAGTTCTTATGTAATTGATCTAGATTATGAATTTGACCTAAATCTCTTATCTTAAGCTATGAACTAGTGATGAATTGTTATATAGTGATTCAATTGGCCTTGTTATCATATTGGTTATTGTTGTGTGATGATATTACTCCCCTATTGGGTTGAGTTAAGGGTTTATGATAAGACCTTGAAGATGAATTATGAAGGAGACTTGGTAAGTCTTGTGATCCATATTCTTTACTTCAAATGTGGTTACTTCAGATTAAGTGATGATGTTGCATTGAACTATATCTTGTATTAGGATTGATAGGGTTGGTATGATGTTGAATTGAAATGTGTTGACTATGGTTGTGAGGTTGACTAAGATGCAAATGTTATAAGGATGGTGATAATAACCAATGTGCCTTATTATGAATAATGATATAAATGTCCTAACCTCACTTGTATGAATTGTAATGGAAGGACTATACTGTGCAATTATTATTGAGCTATGATGATGATGATTATACAAGGGATAGACCCTATGACCTAAACTTAGTTATGATTGTTAATAAAGGCTTAAGGACATTTCAAAATGGGACACTAGCTTTTAACCAAGTGAACTAGAGTGAGGAGTGTCCCTTCCCACATAGGGAAGGTAGGATCACTAATGTACTCTCGAGTTTAAAGACTATAATGCATGTAGCATAAAGAGGGTCTCAATTATTTCTCCTAGTTCTTGAACTATGTTGCCCCCATAAGAATACAAGCTAGTGGATCCACATAGTTGCTATGTTCATGTTTTGGTACTACCTTGACAAGTAGTCCGCCTTCCTTCGTTGTAGGGTTCCATGACACCAGATTCCACATTAGCTAATGTGGTCTATGTCGGTTAAGGCAAGATATTCCCAAAAGGTAAAATTAACTAAAGAAATAAACTCTAACTAGGATGACCTAAGGGGTTTAACTTAGTGTAGGTAGGGGTATGGGACTCTACCTAAACATTGCACTAGTTAGCCTTGAAGGAAGTCTTAGAAGGATGTTCTTATATATATGAATATGCTTATAATTGTACATGATATGTATATGATGATCTTGCTCATTAATGCTACTACATGATGATTGGTTCCATTTACAAGTGTGTGTTGATCTCCATTATTAAAGTATGATGATATGTACTCTTAAATGGTATGCTATGTGATGTTGGATATTAGTCACGGTTTTTGTTGGGTTACTTGCTTGAGTAAGGTTATGGGGCTTTGCTTGGTCATTGCACTTGTTAACTTAATGAGGGTTCATGGGTAATTGTCTTGCTTTGGGTTATGTTGTCATGAACTCTTGTCTATGCTTGTTGCTACTATAATTTGATGATAGAGTTGTCTTGACTAAGTATTTAATTATGTGACATGTATGTTGGCATGACTAGACTTAGGTTTGTTGGTCTTGCGATGAACATGCTTTTGACTCAATGATTATGTCTTATTGATTGGTATGGTCTGCTTGATTATGCATAAGGTTTACTAAATGTAAAATAGCATGTTTTAATAAAATGTACCTTTTTTTACATGATTTTATATTATATGTGTATACGGTCACATACTTAGTACAAGTGGCATACTAACCCCACTTTCTCCCTTTTCTCGAACATTTTAGGTTCCAGTCGTTGAAGGGCTCTTGAGACAACTTTGAAGAAGACTTGAAAATTCTCAATTATCCAAGTGGGTATGTCCTCATTTTCCAAGGGAAATGTCAATATCAAGCTTAAGGAGTTGTTTTAGTTTTAAGACTCTTATGTTCTTTCCCTTTACATTTGAGTACGAATTGTATAGCCTATATGTGGCCCTATTACATTGATGTATGGGCTAGGCCCAAATTGTTATAATCTTGTTAGATGGTAATGAGATAAGACATCAATTTGAGACTATGTTATATCTTATATATATACTTATGTGCATAAAAGTAAAAGACTGTGTAATCTTCATACACAAAGGGTCTATGTATACTCGATATGAATATATTATGTGTATGTAGAGTTCTATGTAAACCTTAATGTAGAAGTAATGAAAAGTTTTAAATTTTCCGCATTTTTGACCTATGAATGTAATGATGTATGGTAAGAGGCTAGTCTTAGTCCTCAAAGAGGACGATGACGCTGGTTACGTCTAGGGGGTTCCCCCCGAATGTGACAAGAACACCCTACATCAGAGTAGGTAATAACTCCGGATTCCATGCCTAGCTACCATGGTCTATGTCGGTTATTTCCTATTCTTATCATATTGGATACCCATTAGTGTTGGAGAAGTTCTATGAAGTTTAGTTCGTGCTATGGGACGCTATCTAGACATTGAACGATTAGGCTTTGAAGATGTTAGTGAGTGAGTCCCTAGGTCTTCTCCAAGACCATTACTTGAATGTCCTTATATTTGTAATGTCTCTTAAGTGAACTAATAAAGATAATGACTTAAGTTACAAAGTATGTAAATGAATAAGTACTTGCCTAGAGTAGTCTAAGGGTTGCCTAGTTAAGGTGTGAAGGGGGCAAAAGAATGGTCTCTTCATGTGTTACCTAGGGAAGTCGTAAGAATGACTCTAGATAGGAAAGTAAGTTGATAAAGTAGACATGATCTAAACTTAGGTAGTTTTAAGGATTATTTAGGTAATCTTGGAGAGGGTGTATGGGCGTTCTCTTCTTGAATTACTTCAGTAAGTCTTTTGATAACTTTTGGGAGGAGAATGTCCTATTATATATATGTTGTTGTATGATGTGAGAATGATCTTATCCTAGGAACTCTAAAGGATATCTTAGGTGTGTGTGAAGGGATTTTATGGGCGGTCGCTTCATAAGTCACTCAAGTGAGCCTTAGAATCACCTTTGGTAGGAGGATATCATGTTTATGTGTTTTGTAGGTGTTGTTGATTGTATATTGTAAGGTGTGAATTTTATTGGATGTTACAGTGAAGTTCACTTTAACATCACTTTAAGGTTTTATCAAATTGATGTAAATTGCAAATAAATTGTATTGTGTTCTAAATGTGATTTTTGGTGCTTAAATGTGGTTCTTATAATTTCAATATGATGTTTTAGTCAAAAAGAGCATGTTTCTCATAAATGTCCGTTTCTCATGATTTTATGCATTAAGCCATACTTAGTACATGCATTGTACTAATTCCATGCTTTTTGTCTATCTCTAAAGTTGTGTCTAGAAGGTGAGGGGTGTCTTGAACAAGCTTGCAATCTAGTAACCGTTCAAGGAAAGTTGAAGTATGTACTCACTTGACTCGAGGGCATAACTATCTTTAAACTTCTTTTATTTAAGCATTGCAATAGACTAAGTAATTCTATATTTCGTATTGTATGGGTCGTGTCCCAAATATTCTTGAGTCTAAGAATAGCATATGTTGAGACCTAATGTTTTCTATGATTTTGATATGAAAGATGTTTTTAAGATATTTCGTGTGAAAAGTTTTAATTCCGCACTAATTTTCATACATGTTATGCAATGAATGATGTGAAGGGCTTGTACAAGACCTCCGAGAGGTCAAGTACGCCATGTTGCACTCTAAGAATGACATAGCTTCTTGGGTGTGCTCTCAGAATGTGACAATTATGCAATGATGGTACGAGTGGCTTAAGTGAGACTTCTCGGAGTCTCATATGCCGTGTGGGGACACAAGAATGCTCTAACTTCTAGGGTGTACTTGAGTATCGTGACATAAGTAGTGAAAATAAGGGCAAGTCATTGGTGAAGAGTACTAACTGCATTTAAACTTGTTCTTGAGCGCGAGTGTTGAAACAAAGATCCTTGTACCCAAAAGTCATAATCATTGTGTGAAAAATGAGGATTTCTTTTGAAGTGAGGGAACTAGTTGCGTTTTGAGAAAGTTGGTATCTTGGTGAGAGGAAAAACAGTAGAAGTGACTGTTGCATGGTGAATTTGTGTCATGATGTGATTCACATAAGTTAGCTTGTCGAGTATGAGAGCGTAAGCTTGTACTTAATCAAGAAAGAGTCGGGATTCATGGTCATGTGATTGCTAGAGCTTAAAAATGTATACTTATGTAAAAGTGTCATTTAGGGTCATAGTGTTGCTTCAGGACAAACAACGAATTTAAGTTGAGGGTGTTGATGTCCTGTGATTTATCGACATTTATAATGCATTTCACTTAAGAGTTGTGTGTGTCTAAAGCCTTTTTTGAGTGATTTTTCTAAGTTCTGTGTATGTTTTGCAGGAAAGATGTTCAAGCGGCAAGATAAGAAAACAATTGAAAAAGTGCAGAATGGGACCTACGGAGGCCATCATCGGTCCGTCGTTACGACGGACCATAGTTGGTGACCGTAGATGAGCAGCTCAAGACTTTGGAGAAAAAATCGGGGAAGTATTACCAAGTGTTGAACTACGAGAGGCAACAACGGTCCGTCGATTGATCTACGGACATACTGGTGAACCGTTGTTTTGTACATAGAAGGTTCCAGTACCCGAGTTTGGAAAAATTCTAAGTTTAGAGTTACATAGGGCATCGACGGACTGAACTGTAGGTCCGTCGATTGACTCAGAAAAGGTGTTATCCTACGAAGCAAAAATATTTCTAAGTCTAGACTGACGGAGGCAGTCTACGGACCATCGATTGATCGATGGTCCGTCAGTTGGTCCTTAGATTAAAGTCGCGTCAACTGAACAAACTTTCCTTATTTTAATTCCTTTTTGTTTAGGACTATGTTTTCTGTATATATGGCATTAAAACATCATTTTTGGGGTTAGCTACTATTATTCTTATTCTACTTTATGTTTCGAGATTAGTTTTTTTGCAAACTTTAGAAATTAATCAAATTCCTGATTTGGTTTGAACGATTTTTGTTGAAATTTCAAGTGAAGATTTCTGGGTTTATTCTTCTTGTTAAAGTAAGTTCATGATTTCTTTATTCAATTTTATAATTTTGATCTTGATAGCATGGATAACTAAATCCAAAACTAGGGTTGTGGGAACCATGGGTAATTAACAAAGTAATCCTAGTAAATGAGCAATTCTCGAATAGTATCTTGCATGCATTGATAATTCTTTCGTGTGTAAGTCTTTTTAATGAGTGCACGCATTAGAACTAGTATTGTTGCTACTGGCCGGACCAAGGAGTTAGTTAATAAGAAAAGAATTATCAACATAGATGTAGTGTGATACTATATAATAGGCTTGTGTCTATTGGTGTGAAGTAATAACTAAGTCATATATCGATTGTGATGTCTCATATGAGGTAAAGGTAAGGGTTAGTAAATTATACACACCTAGCCGGACCAAGGTGCGGGGTGAAATTCTCTAGATGCCAGACCAAGGATTTAGAGATACCTAACTTACCACTTTGCATGTAAAACACTAGGAAAAAATTGTTATTGCTAGGAACACGGCGTTATGAACCTAAACACATAAACCCTAGTTACTCGTAAAACTTGACAAATACTCAAAGTCTACTTTCATTTACTTGTTCAGTTATAGTGTGTAAGGAAATTGTTTAACTGATCCCCCCCCCCTCTTTATTTACTTGCTATACATTGACTAAACGGACATAATTGTGAATTGAAGCCAAGTCTAAACCATTTTCCTCATTGGAGCGACCCCAACCTACTAGTTGGGTTCTCTACTTGATAATGATTGCTTATACTTATTTAGGGAGGTATAATTTGAGTGTATTATATAGAACCACAAACCAAAAGATTGCATGGATCTTAGATGTAGACTAAGCTACTGTCATATATGCCAAATTAGATGCAATGTAACATAGCATGACCCTATATTTTAAACAAATGGCTCTAAATTAGGCACCGGTACACGTGGTACAACAAGTAGCAAATCAGTATGAGAAATGTGGTAGTAGCACCCATGAAACTGAGCAATGTAAGGCAAACACGGATTCCATAAACTATGTGGGGAATGCGCAAAGGGGTGGAGTTCAACAAAATTATGGCAATAGTTACAACCTTAGTTGGAGGAACCATCCTAACTTCTCATGGGATGGTAACCGATATAAAAATCAGGCGCAAGGGGTTAACCAATACCGTTCTCAAGGGGTTGAGCAGCAATACTTGAATCCTAAGCAAGGGTAAAATCCTAGTGCACCAAAAAGGGGAATTACGAAAGAGGAACTACTCCAAAATCTCATGTATGAATTTGGGGCCAAATTAAATGCTAGAATAGGTAAGCACGATGAGAACATTAGAAACATCCAGATGTCCCAAATGAGTTTAGGTACCTAATTATTTGAACTTACTCCCCCAAGGCGGGATGCCCGGTGATACTAAGCAAAACCCAAAGCAATTGCATGTTGTAAGTACTAGAAGTGGGTTACAACTAGAGGAACTATCTCCAAAGAAGAGAGATAGCGAAGTAAGAAACAAAGAAAAGAAGGTGGAAGAGGTAATAAAATGATCCAATGTTGAGGCACCCGTTCCTCAAAAGAATTTATCAGCCCTATTCGTATAAAGTCTAGAAAAGTAGAATGAAGATGAATGCTTCGGTAAGTTTCTCTCTTTCCTTAAATAGGTTCACATTAATCTACCTTTGGTTGACATTATGCAGGGTATCCCGAAATATGCTAATTACGTGAAGGACATTGTGGCTATCAAGAGGAGGCTCACAGAATATGAAACTATACCACTTACTGGGGAGTGCAGCTCAAGGATCCAAAATAGGCTTCCCAAAAAGTTAAAAGATCGGAGTAGTTTTACTGTGCATATTACAATAAAACAAAGTGTTCATGCACGGGGATTGTTTGATTTTGGGGCAAGTATAAATTTGATGCCCTTATCTTTGTATCTATAGCTTGGGTTGGGTAGTCCAAAAAGAACCACTGTTATCCTCCAACTCACTTTCTAGGCCTAAGGGGGTTGTAGAAGATGTTCTTAATTCAAGTAGGTTCATTGATTTTTCATTAAGACTTTGTGGTCTTAGATTTTGACCCTGATGCTGAAGTTCCATTCATTTTTGGATGACCTTTCTTGGCCGTTGGTAGGGCATTAATTGATGTAGTATATGATCAACTAACTATGAGGGCTCATGACAAGGTTGAGATTTTGATGTTTACCACGCTTTGAAATTGCCTTCTATCTATGAAGAGTTGTCTGCTATTACTGTGGTTGATAGTATAGTAGAGTCACAGTTAGTTGTGCCCAAAGACCCCATAGAAAGAGCGTTAGTAGTTCATAAGAAAAATGACATAGAGGTCCAAGAAATAAAAACATGTCAAAATATGGCACTTATAGAGACTCACAAGCGGAGAGTCGAACCATTGGAGAGTGAGTTAGGGCCATCACCCAAACCCTTCATTGAGAAAGCCCCAAAGATAGAATAGAAAACGTTGTTGGCTCCGCTCAGGTATGCATTTTTGGGTACTAACGAAACTTTTCCTATTATGCTCTCTCTAGAGTTTTCTGAAATATATGTTGATGTGGCATTGAGGATCCTAAAGCAAAAAAAAAGAGGGAAACTGGATGGCATATGGCTGATATTCATGGGAATAGTCCGGCATTATGTATACTTAGTTTCACGACCGGGGAGCACCCCCTAGAAGTAACATGGCGTAAATAATCTCACGGAGGTCTTGTAAGAGACACTTAGCTTCATTACATAACATAACGTAAAAATTGAGGGAATTAAAAACTTTATCTTTAAACATAATATGAAAATCATGTCATAACAATGGAAGTCTTTCTAACATGTCTCAAAACCATCTACCAAATACATGAATAATAATGTCTTGGGACGCAGCCCACAAAAGTCTAAAACATAATAAACGACATAAACGGAACATAAGGGTGATGTCCTCGAATGCTATGAGCACTCAACAATCTTCACTTCTAGAAATCCTAGGAAACTCTACCCTTCAAAGCAACTCAATATCCTCAACACCCTACATTGTATTAAACTGTAGGCAAATATGCGTTAGTACGAAATGTACTAACATACAAAACACGAAATATCTCAAAGGGTTAGTCAATAAAAGATATAATCATAAGAGATATTAGCATAAACATAACATGAATATCATAAGCATAGTGATTCATCATAAGGCATACTTAAGTTAATACTTCAACTATTTGTCCTTCTTACTCAAGTGAACTACATCACAAGCCACCTCCAATTATACTTGTGAAAGGCAAAGGTAGCATCCCATTCTACTACCTAGCTAATTACCTCTCTTTGGTCGTTCTTGATCATAATCCACCGTTATAATTTAAGACCTAAGTTCTTCATGACATAAGAGCAATATAACCCTAGATCACCTCAAGGCACACTTGTGCAATGCATGTGAGGCCTCCCATTCTACCTCACACATTAAGCATATCTTGAGTCATCTTAATCATAGTCACCCTTCTTTGGCCTCATCATTAACTTACTCTCTTAACTAAGAATCTCTCGTCTCTAATCAACTATAACTAGGAAAGGCATCTCTAGTCAAATCCTACCTCAAGCCTCCTCTTTAGTGACCCTATGTAATACTTTGTGCAATGCACTCATAGCACCCCATAATACTATTCATGCTAAGTATTACTTTTAGATCCTCTTTCTATCCCTTCTTACTTTAGAACCTAGTTCCTCTCTTTAACTTTAGAACCCTATGAGATACTGTATCTCAAGCACATATTAGTTCATTATTAAGTTGAATCCTAAGAGATACTTCTTTAAGTATGTCTAAGTTCCTTATTATCATGGACCCTATGAGATACTTCTTATAGTATGTCTTGATCCATCTATAATCATGAACACTACGAGATACCACCTTGGGTATCTCTACGTTCATTCGCACATCTTGAACCCTACGAGTTACTTTATTAAATAAGTCTTAGTTCATTATGTTTAGAACACTACGAGATACTTCTCAAGCATGTGTTAGTTCAAAGGTTATGGAGATATCTACTAGGAAACCTTGGCTCAAATACGTGAAGGGATCCCGTTTATGAGACCTACCTTTGGGAAAACCCATACTCTAATACGTAAGAGTTCCGCCTTAAACTTGGATAATCATCACATATACTAGGTGTAACTCTCTTTTATTCTTGGAGTCCAGACCCTCTCTTGTGTGACACTCCTTCTCATTGGCATATCCACTCTGAGTCAAGTATATACTCCAAGGTTTACTTGTTAAGCCTTGCTTAACAATTTTCTCTCATGGAGGGAAGTCCTCTATAATGTCTCCATGCTCAAGTGATTCTTTCACTTTCATTCATTCAATTCCCTAAATCTACTGCCAACACAACCTAAGATTCATAATTCTTTATTTCATTCTATCCTCATTCATATGTAGATTACAATACTTTTAAGTAATAAGCTTCTTCTCAATTAATTCTCCTCACATTCTTCATTACTAGGTAAATCTAGTCATAATTCATCTTTAAGGTTCAATTCAAACATATCAAGTCAAGATCAATTCTAATCAATAAGTCTAATTCAATTCATATCTTGATTATCCTAACTATGATCAATTTGTATTCAAGACAATTGAATTAAGAAGATCAACTTAGAACCTTCAATCTTGCCTCTAATGGCCTAAACCTACCATGATCACATTCATCATCAAAGACTAGAATTAATCAAGGAGGCCTCATGAAAACATCATAAATCATCATATAAACATAATTGACTGCTACCCACTACATTATATCACAAACAAGCCTTACCCAAAATGCAATCACAACCCTGGCTAAATTGGGGTCTTCTGGATTGACAATTGAGGGAAACTATGAGGGCTCCATGGATGGAAGAATCTATGGATGAACAAGATTCAAATACCTTTTAATCAAAGCCTTAATCTAAGCTTTATTCCTTGGTGAAATTCGTCCTAGAGGCTGCCTCCTTTTTCTATTGTTCTTCAATGGTGATCTTGAGAGAGTTTTTGGGAGGGAAAGGTTTTGATTTGGAGTATGAAGTATAAATGGATATTTAATCTATTAAATATACTTAAAATACCTAAAACACTAAAAATAACCGTACATGACGTAATTGGAATGTGGGGTGAATTTCACTTGGCCGAATCACTGCAGAATTGTAGGCACCAAACGACGACGCCAATCTACAGACCGTGGATGGGTTGAAGGGTCGTCCTTCTGGCCGTCGTTTTGGTCGGAGACCCCTCACTTGGGGGATAAGGTCCCACGACTATGTGTGGAGCCACACCCTCTTTTGACAGGGTGTAATCTGACCTACTACGCATCGATCATGGTCGTCGTTTGGGCTGTCCTTGGTAGCTTCTTGCAAACATTTGGGTCCTCCTCAAGGACCCTTAGGGTGGTCCTTGGGGAGTATAACACGGACGTTTTGACCCAAACCATGAACTCTACATACTAAGGTACCGTCATATCATTTTAGTCCTCAATACGACACATCAAAACTCATGAAACATGCTAAGACACACTAGCACACACATAAGACTTGTTTCCAAACGTCTTGGTTGTCCTTGATGTTTGACCTCAAACTTCTTCAAAACAACTTCTACAAGTTGTGGCACATCTAATTAATGATTTATTGACTCTTAAAACACATGAGAGGATCTATTTCACCTTATTTCATTTTGGGGTCATAATAATATACCCCACTTGGGAAACATTCGTCCTCGAATGACACATTCCTAAACATACCTTCCTAAACACTTCATAAGGGACCAAGTCTAAACTAGAAGCCCACACTGCATGCATTATTTCTAAATCCACACACCCAACCAAGCAAACTTCAATTCCAAGATAGACATTCCTAATGCAACTCAATATGCATGAAGGAAACATCCTTACTAACTCCTAGGAGAAGATAACATCCCCAAGCTATGACATGCTCACATAACTTTGTGGAGCCTAGACTGCTCATTGTCTTAATTATGTCACAACAAAGGACAACTCCATGCAACTAGGTCAATTCTAACAAGGTCTACACACCTTCATAACATTTAAAGAAAACCATGGCTACACATAATCATATAAAAAACATGTGAAAATGGCTCACTATCCCCCACTTAGGAGTAAGCCACACATATCTTTCTAACATCAAACTCATCATAACAAGGAAAACATTAAGTCCAACTATGCAAGTCATAAAAGACAAGAAATCTGGAAATTTCACAAAAGCATGAAATACATACTGGAAGAGACATGAGGAGATCACTTTTGATCTTCTCTAGATTGGAGAGAATAGAACCTATTCCTCTTTGGAGTACCATCTTCCACATCACTATGAGAAAATTTCTTATCCTCCCTTACCTTAGACTTAAGAGTCGGACAATCTCTCACCTTGTGCCAATACTTTCCACACCCATAGCAACCAACCGTGTTGGCTAGGAACTTACCATAATGACTCCTCCCACATTTGGAGAAAGTAAACTTGGAAAATAGAGACTCACTACCCTTCTCTTTATCAAACTTAGAGGTGTTGGAAAAATCTTTGCCGGAATATCTTGTCTTAGTTTTAGGCCTATCTTGCCCCTCAAACTTAGCATAGAAAGACTTATCACCTTCAAACCTAGACCTCTTCTTTTCTCGAGCCCTCTCTTTCTTTAGTTTTGACTCCTCTATTTGTTGGGACAACACCATAAGACATGAGATATCCAAATCATCCACAAGCATCATACAACATTCTTCTTCTACTAAATTGGACACCCTCGTCATAAACCTATTTATCAAGTCTCTAGGGTTTACTACCAAGCTTAGAGCATACTTAGACAAAAGAGTGAATTTCAAGGCATACTCCTTAACACTCAATTTGGCTTTCTTAAGGTTTATGAATTCCTTCAACTTATCCTCTCTCATTTCTATAGGAAAGAACCTATCAAGGAATGCGACTTAAAAGTCTCCCACTCTATAGGACCCGCCTCTACCAGCCTAGTATCTTTCCATTGTTCATACCAAACTTGAGATACATCTTTCAATTGATAAGCGGATCTTTCTGTTTTCTTCTTAGAAATTAATATCATAATAGCAAGAGTCTTATAAACCCATTTGGATCCTCCTCCACCTTGGTACCACTTAATTCCAGAAGGTTCATTATCAAGAAATCCCTAACCCTATAAGTACTCATTCCTTCTATAGGGTTTGCCAGAGCCACCACCTCCCTATTGGCTTGGGCCGTCAACGATTGAGCCAACAAGTTCATAGAAGCCCTAAACTCCTCTAGAGTGACATTCCCAATTGGAGGGTCATTAGGAACTTGAGAAGGAACTTGTTCCACTTGGGGAGGAACTTGATCTTCCACTTGGGGAGGAATATTGTAACAACCCTAAAAATGAATAGGATCAAGACTTAGGTTTTCAAGAATGCTTGCGATTACACCAAGGTTCACACGGGCCGATACGCGTAGAACCAGACCTCAGAACCCTTACTACGACCAAGCCAACTAACTTGGGGAGTTAATTGAGCTTGGAAAGGCTGGAACCAACCATGTGAGGCTCACGAAAACGAAGATTTAATCGAAAGAGTTTTTACCGGACTCAAAAGAAGAAATTTTAAGTTTTGAGGGTCCAAGGGTAAAATGGTCTTTTCCAAGCCAAGGGTAATATTGTAATTACCCTGAGGAATTAATTATTTAATAAATTAATTTAATTAAATAAAGCAATTCGGGTGGGGCAACCCGAAATGACCCATTTTCGCAAATGGGAGTCACTCGGGTTCGAGCCCCACTAGAAGCAAGGATTTAACTTGCTTTTATTTAATTTGATAAATTAATTTAATTAAATAATAAATATTATCTGATTTAGGAAAAAGAAAAATCAGATTTTTATTTAAAGTTTGAAAGAGTCCTAGTTGACTAAGTCCTTACCTAAGCCTAAACTACCTTGCACGTTTAACTCTTTCTTTCTCTCACGTCAACATCTCTCTTCTCTTTCACGATTATTCTCTGCAAAACTAAGGTGAAGAACTGAAAATATATCAAGAGTTCTTCACACTTGAAGAACTCACACGAAATTTTAAGAAAAACAAAGTAACCAAAATGATAAAGCAAAGAGAAGTTGTTGTCGGGTAGTGTGGAAGATTGAGGAAGCTTGGACTGGTTTGTGGAGAGGATTTTGGGCAGAAATTTCTTGGTTGAACAAGGAAATTAAGGTATGGGTCTTCTTACTCTTGGTCCCTTTCCCAAGAGACCCCTAGGATTCAGAATATTTGGCTCAAAAACTAGGACTGTTTTCCTCGTTGCATGTCCCTGTCATTAGCTCCCAACGAATTCGTAGGTTGGTATGATTCCTGGTAGACTTAGGAATGTGTGATGTTTGTGCTGAATGTGAATGTGTTGAATGTACGTTAAATTACGAAAATGACAACCCATGTATGTGTTCGGAATTATGTGTAATTGTGTGCAAGTGTGTGACCATGACAAGGGTCTCGGCCTTGATGCTCTAAATTGTTAATGTTGTGGTTGTTAATTTACGTACACAAACTCATGTAGATCGTGATGTTCATAAAAAGTAAATGTGGCTGATTTAAATAAGAATCCTATAGCCAATTAATTCTATGAATGATGCACTTAAAAATACGTTAAAACGGATCCGTGAATGTAACCTTGAACTAAGTAATGCATTGATGTTATGAGTTAGAAAGTGACTAAAATTTCCAGCATTTTACAAGTTAGTTTTAGGCTAAATGTTAATGCATAAGAATCTGGAAATTTAATATAAAATAAAAGAATGAGGCCACTAGGAATTGAACCCGTGACCTCATCCTTGGGAGAAATAATCCACGAAAATGGGTGAGGGTTGGGGGGTTCGATCCTGTGTGCAGGCGGAGGGATGGATGAGTAAAATAAATGAGGAGAGTGGGATTCGAACCCACCACCCCTCGGTCAGAACTCAAGAAGAATAGAAAATAAAATTAAAAAAAGGATGTGAGGCGTGGGAATCGAACCCACGACCTCAAGGCTGGGAATAGAGGGGGTGAAAATAAGTATTAAAAACAAGTGAGGTTGTGGGGGTTCGATCCCACGACCTCACTGTCCATGCTCTCAACTTAGAGGAAAAAAAAAATTAAAAAAATATATATGGGGCTGTGGGGGTTCGAACCCACCACCTCACAGCCCCTAGCAAAAATTAATTAAAAGTAAGGAGGCTGTGGGGGTTCGAACCCACAACCTCCCTACTTAGGCGAATTAAAGAACAAAATAAAAGAGGCTGTGGGGGTTTGATCCCATAACATCTTGGTTTAGGCGATTGGGCAAGATGAAGTTAATAAAAAAATTAAAAAGGGGTTGTGGGGGTTCGAACCCACGACCCTTCGGCCAAATTAGGATTATTACTAAGGAGAAAATTAATCCTTCAATGTTAATATTGTGATTTAACTTAGAGTCATAATGTTATGAATATTAGAATAAAATCAATTAAAAATAAAAATGATATCCAATTGATTCAAGACTTGGGTTTCCTTGCTCAAGCTTCCGTGTTGATACATAAGTCATATGTGAATAAAATATCCGAGAATAATGCCACATACTTAGATCGAAATCAAGATCTTGGCACATATACAAGATGCATAAGTCTTGTATCACATAATCTTAGACGAAATATGAATGAAGTGTCATGACTTGAATGTATAGACGCATAAGTCTAACATACGTTCAAAGTAAGTGAATCTAAGAAGTATGTAATGAAATGATGAACCCTAGAAGGGTTAAGTATGAGTGTAAGATACACTAAATGGCCAAGTGCATTGGCATATGATGAAATGAACGTTCACGTAATAAGAGGTGAGTAACTATGAAAAGCAAGGGTGTTAATGATAATGAATGTGGTGACAACATGATATATAATTAATGTAAATGATGAGAGTAATCTCGAATGAGCCTAAATAAATGTTACCAATATGTAGTCACCTATGAGAGTGTAAGATAATGAAGAGATCAGTCTCTATGAACACTCTAATGAAGGTATTGAGCTTAACACACTTGATACTAATGATGAGATGAGAAATCATCTAATGAGCTATGATGTCCTCATACTAGAAGTCAGCTTCCATGATGTATGAGTTGAATGAAATAGAACTTTATACTGAGCACCGATAGACTAGCTATGAGCGGTGATGCCTTCTTTCGGGAAGGGCAAAGGTTCACGTAACTCTCATGAGATGAGACTGTCCGGCTTGCCGGGTGTGGGTCTCCATACATCTCCTATCCTTCGAACCTATACTGCCAATATAGGGATCTGGCGGGGTTAAATTCCCATGTACGCTTGCATGTTTTTAGGTCACCTTGGCCGGTGATTCCACCTCTTTATGGTGTGGGGGAGACACTAGATTTCATGATGCTCACATGATCTATGTCGGTTAAAGTTAAAGTTCCCAATGAATGAATGAGGCCAGCCTCAAATGATGCACATAATGAAATAAACGATACCAAAGGTGTTAGGATGGGATAATCAAGAGGTGAGCTAGACTCAGGTAATAACACTAGGTTATTCTTGATCATTGCACAGCAAACCCGATGAAAGTCATAAACTACACCCTAGGTATAGCTGGTTTTCACACTGGCCTATGAACTAAATGAAATGAAGTATGTATGAATGAATGAAGCAGACTCTGTGTTTGCTAATGAAGACTCCCTAGTTGAGTTCCCATATGTTGAGCCCTCATTTCTGGGATGTCTTAATGTTAAGTCCATGATTCCAAGGTCTCATGGCATATGAATGAATGACATTAAAGAAGTTATGTGCTAAATGCAAAAGGTGTTATGTGCTATATGATATGTGCTTTGTGTAAATGTAATGTGTTGTGTGCAAATGTGATAAGTATGATGACATATCTTATTCTCATGGCATAACTTTCCTAATCCAAATTTGGAAAGCTCATTTACTTTCCTAATCTAAATTTGGAAACTTTCCTAATCTCAATTTGGCAAGTCCACTGACTTGACTTCCAAAAATCATGTTGTTAGGAAAGAGCTATTCTTTCACATGCATGTCCTTGGTGTGTGCTTGCATATACCCATACTTAGTACAAGTGTGTACTAACCCTATACAAACTCTACCATTTTAGGTGCAGGCACAGGTGGACGATAAAGCTACAGGATCATCATTGCAGTTATCCGGACGTCCAGCATTAATCCGGAGTTGGTAGGTCCTCATGCTTTCGAGAATGCTACTGCTTTATATTCTAGCTTAGTTTTAAAGTTGAGCTAGTGGAGCATGTTCCACTAGCGTTTCTTTCCTTTTTTTATTCAGACTATGTGTTGGTGCCATTTTGGTAATTATACGCTTTATAAGTATTGAACTATTCCTTTAATTTGATTATCTCTTAATGTTAGATGGTTGATGGTGAACAAATTACGAATGTATTAGAAATGTTTAGTAAGCAATATTTAGAAACAAAAAGTTAAAAATTTTCCGCTAAAATTAACCTATGTAAAGTAAGAATGACGTAAGTAGGCTTGTCTGCGACCTCTGAGAGGTCAACGACGCCGGTCTCGTCTGGGGTCTAGATTCCAGTCGTGACAAAGTTGGTATCAGAGCACTAGGTTAAATTACGAAAATAATAAGTTCACATCAACCACATTGAGTAGTTTCTTAGTCATGGTAGTGAAGTGCACCACTATCCTGAATTAGAGAGTGCATGATGCGTAGGAAAATTTCCCTTTTTCTGATCTTATCGTGCTTTTCTGAATGCCTAAATTCTTGGTGTTATGAGCGTGTCTAACATCAATCCTTTTTGTTTTTCCAGAGAATGAACACTAGGAGAGGAAATGGTCAGAGGAGAGGAGGAGCAGCTGCTAGGGGTAATCAGGATCTACCCCAGGCTCCAGCTGAAGGAGTGGCCATGCCAGTTAACCCAGCTGGGTTGACTGATGCTGAAGTGAGGGCATCTCTGGCCCAAATGGCACAGGCCATTACTATGCAGGCCCAGGCTATGACTGCCCAGGTCAACCGACAGGATGTTCAGAGGGAGAACCCACCGGTTCGTAGCATGGCTGACAGGCTGAGGGATTTCACGAGGATGAATCCTCCTATTTTCATGGGTCTAGGACATCAGAGGATCCCCAGGAGTTTGTGGATGAGATTCATAAGATCCTGGTGGCTATGGGGGCCACTGAGTTTAAGAAGGCTGAGTTGGCTTCCTACCAGCTCAAGGATGTTGCACAGACTTGGTGCAGGATGTGGCAAGATAGCCGTGTCTTAGGTGGAGTGCCAGTCATATGGGAGCTGTTCAAGACAGCATTTCTGGAGAGATTCTTTCCCAGGGAGATCAGGGAGGCCAAGGTTGAGAAATTCATCAACCTCAAACAAGGCTCTATGACAGTCAGGGAGTATTCCCTGAAGTTTGTTAAGCTGTCAAGGTATGTTGTTTTCCCTAGTATTTAATAGCAAGAATGAGGATAATACTGACTTTGCTGAAATCACCCAGGTATGCTACTTCCCCGGTTTCTAACAGCAGGGATGAGATGAGCAGGTTCCTCACAGGAATCAATGGAGACTTGGAGGAGGAGTGTCTATCTGCTATGCTCTATGATAATATGGATCTTTCCAGGTTGATGGTGCATGTCCAGCAGGTAGAGGACAGCCGCAGAAAGAGAGGTGTTCGTGATGCTAGGAGGCCTAGGCCTCAAGATCAGGCAGGACCCAGTCATGGAGGCCACAGGAACAACTTTGGCGTCCGTGAGCAGCCAAGGTGCAAAAAGGGGCAACAGAGTTCTGGGAATTCTAATCCTCAAAGGAGTGCTACACCTAGAGGAGGCAGACCTGAGCCCAAGAAGGGCAATGGAGGTGAGATGCAGCGTCCTAAGAAGAATTGTGCTAAGTGTGGCGGAGCTCACAGTGGAGTGCAGACAAGGCACTAATGCCTGCTTCGGTTGTGGTAAGAGTGGACACATGGTCAGAGACTGTCCACAGAATAGAGGTCAGGCCGGAGGTAATACTCAGCCTAGGCCTAATCCACAGGGTGCAGCAGCAGCCGAGCCTCCTAAGAGGAACAGGTTCTATTCCCTGAAAGGCAGAGAGGAGCAGGAGAAGTTCGCTGATGTGGTCACAGGTATGCTGCAAGTGTTCTCAACTTCTGCTTATGCTTTACTTGATTTAGGGTCTACACTTTCCTTTGTAACTCCTCTGCTTTCTCTTACTTTTGAGATATTGCCTGAACTTCTACATGATCTTATAGTGGTTAGTACACCTTTAGGAGAGAATGTAAGAACTGATAGAGTATACAAGGATTGCCCAATAGTTGTGAGTGGTAAAACTATGTGTGCAAACCTGGTTGAGTTACCCATGCATGATTTTGATGTTATTCTTGGCATGGATTGGCTTCACAGTTGTCATGCTTGCTTGTACTGTCGTAGTAGAGTGGTGAAATTTCGCTTTCCTAATGAAGAAGAGTTAGTCTTGGAGGGGTACAATTCGAGTCGTCCTAACCCCTTGATTTCAAATCTTAAGGCTAATAAAATGATGTCCAAGGGGTTATTGTGTCATCTTGTGAGTGTTAATGATCTAGATCATGACATTCCTTCCATAGACTCAGTACCAGTAGTGAATGAGTTCTTAGATGTGTTTCCTGATGATTTGCCTGGAGTCCCTCCCCTTTGAGAGATTGACTTTGGTATAGACTTAGAACCCGATACTAAACCAATCTCAATTCCTCCTTACAGAATGGCTCCAGCTGAACTCAAAGAGTTGAAACTGCAGTTAAAAGATCTCACTGACAAGGGTTTCATTCAGCCGAGCATATCCCCTTAGGGCGCTCCAGTGTTGTTTGTGAAAAAGAAAGATGGAACCCTTAGAATGTGTATCGATTATCGGCAGCTCAACAAAGTCACTATAAAGAATAAGTATCCACTCCCCAGAATAGATGATCTATTTGATCAACTCCAAGAGTCTAGTTTCTTCTCTAAGATTGATCTTCGTTCAGGGTATCATCAGCTTAGAGTTAGGGATGGAGATATTCCAAAGACAGCCTTTCGTACACGCTATGGTCACTATGAGTTTTTAGTTATGTCATTTGGTCTCACGAATGCACCTGCTACATTTATGGATCTCATGAACAGGGTCTTCCGTGAATACCTTGACTCTTTCGTCATAGTATTCATTGATGAGATTCTCATCTACTCTAAGACCAAGGAAGAGCATGAACAGCATTTGAGACTAACCTTGCAGGTACTTAGACAGCATCAGTTGTATGCCAAATTCAGCAAATGTGAATTCTAGTTGAGATCAGTGACCTTCCTGGGTCATGTTGTGTCCGATCAGGGCGTGGAGGTAGATCCCAGGAAGACTGAGGCTGTGAAGAACTGGCCAAAGCCTCTTACTCCTACTGATATCCGTATATTTTTGGTATTGGCTGGTTACTACCGCAGGTTTGTGGAGGGCTTTCTTCCATTGCTGCCCCATTGACAGCTTTCAGTAAGAAGAAAGCCAAGTTTGAATGGACGGAGACTTGTGAGAAGAGTTTCCAGGAGCTCAAGAATAGACTCACTTCATCCCCGGTGCTTACTTTGCCTAAGTGTGGTGAGAATTACACTGTTTATTGTGATGCATCTAGGGTTGGTTTGGGTTTTGTTCTTATGCAGGTTGGTAAGGTGATAGACTATGCATCTAGATAACTCAAGGTTCATGAGAAGAATTATCCCACTCATGACCTGAAGTTGGCAGCTGTGGTGTTTGCACTGAAGCTGTGGAGGCATTATCTGTATCGAGTGCATGTAGATGTGTTCACAGACCATAAGAGTCCCCAGTACGTGTTCACACAGAGGGAGTTGAATCTACGTCAGCGAAGATGGTTGGAGCTGTTGAAGGATTATGACATGAATGTGCACTACCATCCAGGTAAGGCTAATGTTGTGGCTGATGCTTTGAGCAGGATGAGCATGGGAAGTACAGCTCACGTTGAGGATGAGAAGAAGGAGCTGGTAAAAGATGTACACAGACTGGCCAGACTGGGTGTGCGTTTGGTTGACTCCACTAGTGGGGATGTTTCAGTTCATCCTAGTTCTGAATCATCCTTAGTAGTTGAAGTCAAGCAGGGTCAGCATC
The DNA here is from genome assembly GCA_016801875.1 of Solanum sitiens. Lineage (NCBI taxonomy): Eukaryota > Viridiplantae > Streptophyta > Magnoliopsida > Solanales > Solanaceae > Solanum > Solanum sitiens. Next base: position 231,088 of record JABWTJ010000070.1, on the reverse strand, counting down.
TAGATCCCGTGTTGATGGAGCTGAAGGACTCAGTGCTGATGAAGATGAATGAGTCTTTCGCTTTGGGAGGTGATGGCATACTTATATCAGGACAGGCTGTGTGTGCCAGATGTGGATGATTTGCGGACCAGGATTGTTGCAGAGGCCCATGGTTCCAGATATTCTATACATCCAGGTTCCACCAAGATGTATCATGATCTCAAGCAGATTTATTGGTGGGATGGCATGAAGAAGGACATTGCAGAATATGTGGCCAAGTGTCCTAATTGTCAGCAGGTTAAGGCAGAGCATCTCAAGCCTGGTGGTTTAACGCAGATTATTGAGGTTCCGACTTGGAAATGGGAGGCCATTAATATGGACTTCGTGGTTGGGCTTCCGAGGACTAGGAGGCAGCATGACTCTATATGGGTTATTGTGGACAGATTAACTAAGTCTGCCCACTTTATCCCTGTGAAGTCTACTTACAGAGCCGAGGATTATGCGAGACTCTACATTGATGAGATTGTGAGATGGCATGGGATTCCCTTGTCTATTATTTCAGACAGAGGAGCTCAGTTTACTTCTCATTTCTGGAGATCTTTCCAGAAGAGCTTGGGCACGCAGGTGAAGCTTAGCACTGCCTTTCACCCTCAGACATATGGGCAGGCGGAGCGCACCATATAGACATTGGAGGATATGTTGAGAGCGTGTGTGATTGACTTCAGAGGTAACTGGGATGACCATCTGCCTTTGATAGAGTTCTCGTATAATAATAGCTATCATCCAGCATTGGGATGGCACCGTTTGAGGCACTGTATGGTAGGAGGTGTAGATCTCTAGTTGGGTGGTTCGAGGTTGTTGAGTCATCCAGTTTGGGGCCGGAGATCATTCATGAGGCCTTAGAGAAGGTCAGAATGATTAGGGACAAGTTGACTACTGCGTACAGTCGGCAGAAGTCATATGCTGATAACAGAAAGCGGCCCTTAGAGTTTGATGTTGGTGACCAGGTTTATTTGAAAATATCGCCTATGAAAGGGGTGATGAGATTTGGTAGGAAAGGGAAGCTGAGTCCGAGGTATGTTGGGCCATATGTGATCCTACAGCGTGTGGGTGAGGTGGCCTATGAGTTGGCATTGCCTGCAGAACTAGCTTCTGTTCATCCAGTCTTTCATGTATCTATGTTGAAGAAGTGCCTAGGTGATCCAGCATCAATCTTACCTATGGAAGGTTTGGGGGTTGGTGAAGACTTGTCTTATGAGGAGGTACCTGTTGAGATCTTAGACAGACAGGTCAAGCGGCTGAGGAACAAGAAGATTGCCACAGTGAAGGTATTGTGGAGAAATCATCTTGTTGAGGGTGCTACGTGGGAAGCTGAGGCCGACATGAGAGCCCGCTACCCTCATATGTTCAGCTCTTAAGGTTAGATTTTATACTCTTAAACCTATGTTTCCTTACCTCCCCGTATTTTATTACTATTGATTGACTGTGTATAGTGCTTTTATTGTGATCTGACTGGCATTATAACGTGAAGTAGTAGTGTCATTCGGGGACGAATGTTCCTAAGGGGGGGATAATGTAACAACCCTAAAAATGAATAGGATCAAGACTTAGGTTTTCAAGAATGCTTGCTATTACACCAAGGTCCACACGGGCTGATACGCGTAGAACCAGACCTCAGAACCCTTACTACGACCAAGCCAACTAACTTGGGGAGTTAATTGAGCTTGGAAAGGTTGGAACCAACCATGTGAGGCTCACGAAAATGAAGATTTAATCAAAAGAGTTTTTACCGGACTCAAAAGAAGAAATTTTAAGTTTTGAAGGTCCAAGGGTAAAATGGTCTTTTCCAAGCCAAGGGTAATATTGTAATTACCCTGAGGAATTAATTATTTAATAAATTAATTTAATTAAATAAAGCAATTCGGGTGGGGCAACCCGAAATGACCCATTTTCGCAAATGGGAGTCACTCGGGTTCAAGCCCCACTAGAAGCAAGGATTTAACTTGCTTTTATTTAATTTGATAAATTAATTTAATTAAATAATAAATATTATCTGATTTAGGAAAAAGAAAAATCACATTTTTATTTAAAGTTTGAAAGAGTCCTAGTTGACTAAGTCCTTACCTAAGCCTAAACTACCTTGCACGTTTAACTCTTTCCTTCTCTCACGTCAACATCTCTCTTCTCTTTCACGATTATTCTCTGCAAAACTAAGGTGAAGAACTGAAAATATATCAAGAGTTCTTCACACTTGAAGAACTCACACGAAAATTTAAGAAAAACAAAGTAACCAAAACGATAAAGCAAAGAGAAGTTTTTGTCGGGTAGTGTGGAAGATTGAGGAAGCTTGGACTGATTTGTGGAGAGGATTTTGGGCAGCAATTTCGTGGTTGAACAAGGAAATTAAGGTATGGGTCTTCTTACTCTTGGTCCCTTTCCCAAGAGACCCCTAGGATTCAGAATATTCGGCTCAAAAACTAGGATTGTTTTCCCCGTTGCATGTCCTTGTCATTAGCTCCCAACGAATTCGTAGGTTGGTATGAATGCTGGTAGACTTAGGAATGTGTGATGTTTGTGCTGAATGTGAATGTGTTGAATGTACGTTAAATTACGAAAATGACAACCCATGTATGTGTTCGGAATTATGTGTAATTGTGTGCAAGTGTGTGACCATGACAAGGGTTTTGGCCTTGATGCTCTAAATTGTTAATGTTGTGGTTGTTAATTTACGTACACAAACTCATGAAGATCGTGATGTTCATAAAAAGGAAATGTGGCTGATTTGAATAAGAATCCTATAGCCAATTAATTCTATGAATGATGCACTTAAACGGATCCATGAATGTAACCTTGAACTAAGTAATGCATTGATGTTATGAGTTAGAAAGTGACTAAAATTTCCAGCATTTTACAAGTTAATTTTAGGCTAAATGTTAATGCATAAGAATCTGGAAATTTAATATAAAATAAAAGAATGAGGCCACTAGAAATTGAACCCATGACCTCCTCCTTGGGAGAAATAATCCACGGAAATGGGTGAGGGTTGGGGGGTTCGATCCTGGGTGCAGGCGGAGGGATGAATGGGTAAAATAAATGAGGGGAGTGGGATTCGAACCCACCACCCCTCGGTCAGAACTCAAGAAGAACAGAAAATAAAATAAAAAGAAAAGGATGTGAGGCGTGGGAATCGAACCCACGACCTCAAGGCTGGGAATAGAGGGGGCGAAAATAAGTATTAAAAACAAGTGAGGCTGTGGGGGTTCGATCCCACGACCTCACTGTCCATGCTCTCAACTTAGCGAAAAAAAAATTAAAAAAATATATATGGGGTTGTGGGGGTTCGAACCCACCACCTCACAGCCCCTAGCGAAAATTAATTAAAAGTAAGGAGGCTGTGGGGGTTCGAACCCACAACCTCCCTACTTAGGCGAATTAAAGAACAAAATAAAAGAGGCTGTGGGGGTTTGATCCCACAACCTCTTGGTTTAGGCGAAATTGGGCAAGATGAAGTTAATAAAAAAATTAAAAAGGGGTTGTGGGGGTTCGAACCCACAACCCTTCGGCCAAATTAGGATTATTACTAAGGAGAAAATTAATCCTTCAATGTTAATATTGTGATTTAACTTAGAGTCATAATGTTATGAATATTAGAATAAAATCAATTAAAAATAAAAATGATATCCAATTGATTCAAGACTTGGGTTTCCTTGCTCAAGCTTCCGTATTGATACATAAGTCACACGTGAATAAAATATCCGAGAATAATGCCACGTACTTAGATCAAAATCAAGATCTTGGCACTTATACAAGATGCATAAGTCTTGTATCACATAATCTTAGACGAAATATGAATGAAGTGTCATGACTTGAATGTATAGACGCATAAGTCTAACATACATTCAAAGTAAGTGAATCTAAGAAGTATGTAATGAAATGATGAACCCTAGAAGGGTTAAGTATGAGTGTAAGATACACTAAATGACCAAGTGCATTGGCATATGATGAAATGAACGTTCACGTAATAAGAGTTGAGTAACTATGAAAAGCAAGGGTGTTAATGATAATGAATGTGGTGACAACATAATATAAGATTAATGTAAATGATGAGAGTAATCTCGAATGAGCCTAAATAAATGTTACCAATACGTACTCACCTATGAGAGTGTAAGATAATGAAGAGTTCAGTCTCTATGAACACTCTAATGAAGGTATTGAGCTTAACACACTTGATACTAATGATGAGATGAGAAATCATCTAATGAGCTATGATGTCCTCATACTAGAAGTCAGCTTCCATGACGTATGAGTTGAATGAAATGGAACTTTATACTGAGCACCGATAGACTAGATATGAGCGGTGATGCCTTCTTTCGGGAAGGGCGAAGGTTCACGTAACTCTCATGAGATGAGACTGTCCGGATTGCCGGGTATGGGTCTCCATACATCTCCTAGTCTTCGAACCTATACTGTCAATATAGGAATCTGGCGGGGTTAAATTCCCATGTACGCTAGCATGTTTTTGGGTCACCTTGGCCGGTGATTCCACCTCTTTTCGGTGTGGGGGAGACACTGGATTTCATGATGCTCACATGATCTATGTCGGTTAAAGTTAAAGTTCCCAATGAATGAATGAGGCCAGCCTCAAATGATGCACATAATGAAATAAACGATACCAAAGGTGTTAGGATAGGATAATCAAGAGGTGAGCTAGACTCAGGTAATAACACTAGGTTATTCTTGATCGTTGCACAGCAAACCCGATGAAAGTCGTAAACTACACCCTAGGTATAGCTGGTTTTCACACTGGCCTATGAACGTAATGAAATGAAGTATGTATGAATGAATGAAGCAGACTCTGTGTTTGCTAATGTAGACTCCCTAGTTGAGTTCCCATATGTTGAGCCCTCATTTCTGGGATGTCTTAATGTTAAGTCCATGATTCCAAGGTCTCATGGCATATGAATGAATGACATTAAAGAAGTTATATGCTACATGCAAAAGGTGTTATGTGCTATATGATATGTGCTATGTGTAAATGTTATGTGTTGTGTGCAAATGTGATAAGTATGATGACATATGTTATTCTCATGGCATAACTTTCCTAATCCAAATTTGGAAAGGTCATTTACTTTCCTAATCCAAATTTGGAAACTTTCCTAATCTCAATTTGGCAAGTCCACTGACTTGACTTCTAAAAATCATGTTGTTAGGAAAGAGCTATTCTTTCACATGCATGTCCTTGGTGTGTGCTTGCATATACCCATACTTAGTACAAGTGTGTACTAACCCTATACAAACTCTACTATTTTAGGTGCAGGCACAGGTGGACGATAGAGCTACAGGATCATCATTGCAGTTATCCGGACGTCCAGCATTCATCCGGAGTTGGTAGGTCCTCATGCTTTCGAGGATGCTACTGTTTTATATTCTAGCTTAGTTTTAGAGTTGAGCTAGTGGAGCATGTTCCACTAGCGTTTCTTTCCTGTTTTTATTCAGACTATGTGTTGGTGCCATTTTGGCAATTATACGCTTTATAAGTATTGAACTATTCCTTTCATTTGATTATCTCTTACTGTTAGATGGTTGATGGTGAACAAATTACGAATGTATTAAAAAGGTTTAGTAAGCAATATTTAGAAACAAAAAGTTTCAAATTTTCCGCTAAAATTAACCTATGGAAAGTAAGAATGACGTAAGTAGGCTTGTCAGCGACCTCTGAGAGGTCAACGACGCGGTCTCGTCTGGGGTCTAGATTCCAGTCGTGACAAATATCTTGATCCCCATTAGCATATACTCCCCTTCTAGCTTTAGCCCTAGTGTTAGCCATAACCTAGAAAAAATCATAGGCAAACATTAGAAAAGTCCTACTAAAGCCAAACTCTATGGCACAACTAAGAGAATGAAAAACTGAAACTTTCCTAAGCATCCCATATCCTCATACTCATAGAGGTGTTGCGACTCACATCAATGAATAAGACTCTACTATATGTGGTTTTTGAGACACCTTATGACCATTTCATAATCTTAGTCTCTAATACCAAGTTTACCACGACTGGGGGGCACCCCATAATATTAACATTTCGTACTTGACCTCACAGAGGTCTTGTACGATCCACTTAGCTTCATTACATGAAATTACGTAAAAAAGCACGGAATTAAAAAAAATTCTTTAAACATAATACAAATGTCATTTCATAACAACGGAAGTCTTTCTAACATATGTCTCAAAACCATCTACCAAATACATGAATAATAATGTCTTGGGGCGCAGCCCAAAAAAGTCTAAAACATAGTAAATGACATAAACGGAACATAAGGGTTTTGTCCTCAAATGCTATGAGGACTCACCAATCTTCACTTCTTGAAAACCTCGGAAACTCTACCCTTTAAAGCAACTCAATATCCTCAACACCCTACATTGCATTAGAATGTAGGCAAATATGTGTTAGAAAAAAGTATACAAAGTATGAAAGCTAACATACAAAACATAAGATATTTCAAAGGGTTAGTCAATAAAAGACATAATCATAAGAGAACGGCATAAGCATAACATGAATATCATAAGCATAAGAATTCATCTTAAGGCATAATTAAGTTCATACTTCAACTATTTGTCCTTCTTACTCAAGTGAACAAAATCACAAGCCACCTCCAAGTATACTTGTGCAAGGCCAAGGTAGCATCCCATTTTACTACCTAGATAAGTACCGCTCTTTGGTCGTTCTTGATCATAATCCACTCTCATAATTTAAGACCTAAGTTCTTCATGACAAGAGCACTATACCCCTAGATCACCTCAAGGCACACTTGTGCAATGCATGTGAGGCCTCCCATTCTACCTCACACATAAAGCATATCTTGAGTCATCCTAATCATAGTCACCCTTCTTTGGCCTCATCATTAACTTAACTCTCATAACTAAGAATCTCTCGTCTCTAATCAACTATAACTAGGAAAGGCAACTCTAGTCAAATCCTACCTCAATCCTCCTCTTTAGTGACCCTAAGTAATACTTTGTGCAATGCACTCATAGCACCCCATAATACTATTCATGCTAAGTATTACTTTTAGATCCTCTTTCTATCCCTTCTTACTTTAGAACCTAGTTCCTCTCTTTAACTTTAGAACCCTATGAGATACTCTATCTCAAGCACATCTTAGTTCATTATTCAGTTGAATCCTAAGAGATACTTCCTTAAGCATGTCTAAGTTTCTTATTATCATGGACCCTATGAGATACTTCTTATAGTATGTCTTGATCCATCTATAATCATGAACACTACGAGATACCACCTTGGTATCTCTACGTTCATTCACACATCTTGAACCCTACGAGTTACTTCATTAAATAAGTCTTAGTTTATTATGGTTAGAACACTACGAGATACTTCTCAAGCATGTCTTAGTTCAAAGGTTATGGAGATATCTACTAGGAAACCTTGGCTCAAATACGTGAAGGGAGCCCGTCTCGTGTGACCTAACTTTGGGAGAACCCACACTCTACTACGTAACACTTCTTCCTTAAACTTGGATAGTCATCACATCTACTAGGTGTGGCTCTCCTTTCTTCTTGGAGGTCGAGCCCTCTCTTTTGTGAAACTCCTTCTAATTGGCATATCTACTTGGAGTAAAGAATATACTCCATGGTTTACTTGTTAAGCCTTGATTAACACTTTTATCTCATAGAGGGATATCCTTGACAATATATCCATGCTCAAGTGATTCTATCACTTCATTCATTCAATTCCCTAAATCTTCAGCCAACACAACAACCTAAGATTCAACTTATTTACTTCATTCTATCCTCATTCATATGTAAATTACAAGACTTTCAAGTAATAAGCTTCTTCTCAATGAATTCTCCTCACATTATTTATTACTAGGTGAATCTATCCATAATTCATCTTTAGGTTCAATTCAAACATAAAAAGTCAAGATCAGTCCTAATCAATAAGGTCTAATTCAATTCATATCTAGATGATCCTGACCATGATCAATTAGTATTCAATACAATTGAATTAAGAAGATCAACTTAGAACCTTCAATCTTGCCTCTAATGGCCTAAACCTACCATGATCACATTCATCATCAAAGAATATAATTTATCAAGGACACCTCATGAGAACATAATACAATCAACATATAAACATATTGAATGCTACCCACTAGATTGGGATCAGAAACAAGCCAAGCCCATAATGCAATCACAATCTTTTAGATTCACAATTGAGGGAAACTATGGGGGGCTCCATGGATGGAAGAATCCATGGATTAATAAGCTTCACATAACTTTAATCAATGTCTGAATATGAGCTTGAATCCTTGGGAAAGTTTTTCCTAGAGGCTTCCTCCTTCTTCTCTTGTTCTTCAATGGTGATCTTGAGAGAGTTTTTGGGAGGAAAAGGTTTTGTTTTGGAGAATGAAGTCTAAATGGCTATTTAATTGATTAAATATACTTAAAACACTAAAAATAACTATCAGTGACTTAATTGGAACGGGAAATTCACCCCTCACTTGGCCAAATCACCGCAAAATTATAAGCACCAAACAACGCCCCAAATCCACGAACTGTGGATGAAGTGACGGGCCGTCCTGCTGGCCATCATTTTGTTCAGAGACCCCTCACTTGGGGGATAAGCTCACACGACTAACCGTGGAGACACACCCACTTTTGATGGAGCGTGGTTTGGTTTACTGGGCGTCGACCATGGTTGTTGTTTGGGCTATCCTTTGGCAGCTCCTTTGCAACGTTGAGGTCCTCCTCAAGGACCCAAGGGTCCTTAAGGAGTCGTACCCATAAGTTTCGACCCAAAACATGAACATCTAATACTAGGGTACCCTCGTATCATTTTAGTCCTCAAAGGACACACAAAAACTCATGAAATATGCTAAGGCATACTAGCACACACGTAAGATTAGTTTCTGAACGTCTTGGTCGTCCCTTGAAGTTTGACCTCAAACCTCTTCAAACCAACTTCTACAAGTTATGGAACATCATATAAATGAGTTATTGACTCTTAAAACACATGAGAGGCTCTAGTTCACCTTATTTCAATTTGGGGTCATAACACACAAAATCTACATGGAACATGATCACAAACCAAGTGCAGAACATCAATGTCGTCTAAGTTCTTTGATGAAAGAAGTTGTAAGGAAGAAGGTAATAAAGTGGCTAGGTGCTAGAATTGTGTACCCAATCTCTCATAGTAAATGAGTAAGTCCTGTACAATGTGTTCCCTACAAGGGACGTATGACAGTGGTAAGGAATGAAAAGAATGAGTTGATTCCTACTACAACAATGACTAGGTGGAGAATTTGTATGGATTACCGGAAACTAAATGATGCTACTTAGAAAGATCGCTACCCCGTTCCCTTCATTGATCAGAGGCTTGCACAACTAGCGGGGCAGCAGTACTATTATTTATTAGATGGATATTCCGGTTATAACCAGATCTTGATTGCACCCGAGCATCAGGAAAAGACCACGTTCACCTGTCCTTATGGCACATATGCTTTCAAACGCATGCCATCGGTCTCTGCAATGCGGCAGTGACTTTTCAAAGGTATATGATGGTTATATTTAATGATATGGTGGAAGACTTTGTAGAGGTGTTGATGGATGATTTCTCAGTCTTTTGGAAGTCATTTGAGGTATGTCTCTAGAATGTTGATTAGGTACTTTCTAGGTGTGAAGACACTAACTTAGTTTTAAACTGGGAAAAATGTCACTTTTTAGTTAGAGAGGGTATAGTGTTGGGGCACAAGGTGTCTAAATCTGGTTTGGAGGTTGATAAGTCCAAGGTTGAAGTTATTGAGAAATTTCCACCTCCTATTTCTATAAAAGGTGTGTGTAGTTCTTTTGGTAATTTGGGTTTCTACCAGAGATTCATCAACGATTTTTCCAAGATTGCAAGACCTATATGCAGTCTTTTGGAGAGGAGGTGAATTTTGACTTTGATGCAATATGTTTGAGAGCTTTTGAGATGTTGAAGTAGAACTTAATTGAGGCTCCCATCTTAATTGCTCCTGATAGGGAATTACCATTTGAACTGATGTGTGAAGCAAGAAATGTAGCAGTGGGTGCAGTGTTGGGGAAAATAAAGAATAAAGTGTTCTACTCGATCTATTTTGCAAGCTAGACCCTTGACTCTACACAACTTAATTACACAGTGATTGAGCAGGAGATGCTAGCTCTAGTGTTCACCCCCGACAAGTTCAGATCGTATTTGGTAGGTACTAAAGTGATTGTTTTTACTGATCATGCAGCTATTAGGTACCTATTCAACAAGAAAGATGTGAAACAAAGTTTGATTCATTGGATATTGCTTCTCCAAGAATTTGACCTTCAGATCAAAGATAGGAAAGGTACTAAAAATTAGATAACGGATCACTTGTCTAGGTTGGATGATTTTTCCCATGTGAATGAAGGTGAGCGAATCCAGGAAAAGTTTTAGAATGAACAATTTATGGAGCTAGATATCTCTCAAGTGTCATGGTATACAAACATTCTAAATTTGATAGTGAGTGGAGAATACCCTCCGGGTGCAACCACCCAACAAAAGAAAAAGCTCAATTATGATGCCAAGATTTATATCTGGAATGAACCATTCTTGTTCAAGAAACGTGTAGACTGGGTAGTGAGAAGGTGCATTCCGGAGTCTGAGGTTCATAAAGTGCTCAAAATTTGTCATGCTAGCCCATATGGAGGTCACCACGGAGGACACCGTACTGCTCATAAGGTACTACAATCAAGTTTATTTCGCCCCTCGCTATTTAAAGATTCTATTACTTTTGTGAAGGGTCACATAAGTGCCAAAGGTTGGGTACTATTTCAAGAAGACATGAGATGCCATTAAACAACATTTTGGAGGTGGAAATATTTGATGTGTTGGGTATTGAATTCATTGGTCCCTTCCCACCATTAGTGGAAACCAATACATTCTTGTGTCTATGGATTATATGAGTAAATGGGTTGAAGTTGTCTCTCTTCCTTAAAATGACTCAAGGGTGGTGATCAAGTTCATAAAGAAGCACATCTTCACTCGCTTTGGCACTCCAAGGTCAATCATAAGTGATTGAGGTCAGAATTTCATTAACCATCTTGTTAAGAACCTTCTTGCAAAATATGGTATTCGTCATAAGGTTGCTACTGCTTACCATCCTCAAATGAGTGGCCAAGTGGAGGTTTCGAATAGAGAAGTGAAGCAAATTTTGCAGAGAACGTGAATGTGTATAAGAAAGATTGGTCTGAGAAGCTTGATGATGTGTTATGGGCATATAGGACTATGTATAAGACACATATAGAGACTTCTCCATATCACATGGTATTGGGAAAGCATGTCATTTTATGGCAGAATTAGAACGCCAAGCTTATTAGGGGATTAAGCGGTTACACTTGGACCCTGATATAGCCAGTAGAAAGAGAGTGAATCAACTTTATGAACTTGAAGAGCTTAGGCTCCACGCGTATGAGAATGTAAAGCTTTACAAAGAAAAGACGAATATGTGGAATGAAAAGCACATAGTTACTTGCACTTTCACTCCGGGAGAGAAGGTACTACTCTTTAACTCGAGACTTAGGTTATTCCACGGAAAACTATGTTCTAATTGGAGTGGTCCGTTTGAAGTGGTAAGAATGACACAACATGGGGCCGTGACACTTAAAGGTGAGACTGGCCCGACGTCCTTGGTAAATAGGCAAAGAGTGAAGCACTACTTTGGTGTTGATTCAGATCGTGATCGGGAGGCGATTGAGGTACATGATGAATGATCCAAGATGCATCGTGTCGCGACATTAAATCAAGCGCTACATGGGAGGCAACCCATGAACATTATGTAATATAAAGGTAGCTCATCTTTGAATTTTGAAATTTAGTATAAACTTTTAGAATATAGGGTAGTTTTAGCTAGATAGGATTTTTTTCATTATTTGTAACTTAGTTTGTAATCGTTAAAAAGAAAAACAAATTACTGAATCCAGGCGCACTGGAAGGCATGTCGCGCCTGGCACCAAAGTTCACAATTTGCGCAAAGCTCGCAGGTGACGTACTAGCTGGCGCCGCTCCATACCTTGATGTTCTGCGTCGAGTTTTTGGCGCTAATCTGGCACATCGCGCCCGTACCCAGATTTTAAAAATCCGGGATTCACTCGAGCAACCCCTTAAATCCCTAAATTTTTCATTCTTCCCCTCATTTTCTCATTCTCACCCGACCCAACCCCCCATATTCTCTTCTAAAATCTTTTTCTTATTCATTCAAACTCCCACTTTCTTCCATTCAAATCCCCCGTTAAACTTTACCAACCTTTCTTTTCCCCACCACCAACTATAAATCCTCCACTTCTCCACTTCCTTTTCACTTCAAATCCACTTTTCTCCATATATATTTTTTCTTCTTTCTTTTTTTTATTCTCTTCTTCCTATCCCTATTACCCAACCCAACTTCCTCCTACTTTTTCGAACTTTTTTGTTAGCTTTATGTTCGTAGTATGTTCCAATTGCTCCTAAAGTGAAGAATGTGTCGGGTTCAAAGAAAAGTTAAAAGGGTAAGGCTTCCGGGTCTAGCAATCAGGAACCAGCCTACAAGTTAGGGAAAGAGATTGTGAATGAGTATGGGCTAATGTGGTTTGACTGTCAATGAGAGGCCAAATACGTGGGAGATGAATATGTTGATGAGGTAAATTGCAAACTCACTTTCCAGGTATATATAGGGTTGTCATAAATTTGAGGTTGAGTTATATGTTCAATCATCCGGGTGATTGCAATTTGTCATTGGTTCATGAGTTTTACGCAAATTAGCTGACTGAAACGAAATATAAGAATGTGCATATTAGAGGTACGGATGTTAAATTTACTGCTAGAGTGTTGAATGAATTCTTGGGGACCCAGAATTGTGATATTGAGGATTTTATGCTTCGAAGGATAAACATCCTTATAGGGATATGCAACATACGTTATGCAGGGTGGAGTCCAGTGCTCGATAGGGGCGTAGCAGATCCACTGGGAGGCATAATACCCTCCACTTCTTTGAATTCAACCTAGTCGCTCGAGTGTGGTTTAAAATTGTATGTAGTATTGCTTCCTATGAAGCATTTGTTTGAGGTCACTATGGATAGAATGGTTCTTATCTACATACTCATGAAGGGGATGCCCAATATTGTGGGGCCGATCCTTAGAAAAAATAAGATGAAGTTTCAGAATAATATGAGGTGGCATTTTTGTTATGGGGGTTTGATCACCCATTTTCTAAGGGCTCACGGGATAGAGGAAGTGGCATGTGCTCTCACCATTGACTTTCATCCGGCTCTAGCGGGTAAGCTTGTTGACGTAACTAAGAATAAGGCCCTTGATACATCACATGGACCGGTTCTATCTACTCAGAAGAGGCAAGCCTGTGATGATAGTGACATGGCACAGATGTTTGGGATGGCTAAGCTACAATTGAGGATTTGTGGACGTCTTGTTACTGATGTTGCGATGGAGGAGATGGTAAATTGTTACCCTTTGTATGAGAGTGCGGCATTTTTGTGCAAAACTGGTCTTGCCTTTATGGAGCCTTTAAATGACAATGAGGCCACTGATGATGAGGAGATGGACGATGATGAGGGGGATGTTGATGCTGACAAAGGGAATGCCTTGATGGTGTTTGACAGGGGTGACGATGAGGCCTAGAGGCGCGAGGGAGTACTCAACCTTATAATTTGTCTTAATTATGCACTGAGTATAGTGCTTATCTTTAAACTGTGAGGTGGGATAATATACTTTGTTGTATATAGATGTTAACTGCTTTATCGAGTCTAGTTGTTAGATTCTAGTTAATTTTTTTCTTTTCGGTTCCTCAGAGTTTGTTTTCGGTAATTTTACTTAGGATCGTCCCTTTGAACAGAATAAGATTAGTTTATTGCTTTATTGAGTCTTAGAGTCGTCTTAGGAGTCAAAGTTCCCAATGATGGATGGATGACGATCATCTTAAAGGACAATTAGTCACATAGAAGAGTAGTATTGAGAACCCATCCTTTGTTTTTTGAAGCAATGTCCGAATAAGTTAGTCAAATGTCATAGGTAGTTATATTTCGAAAAATTCAATATAGTGTGACCTTGTAACTAGCATGTGTTCTTAAGAGTGACTCAACATAAAATAATAATGGTCTTAATTGTGTAGTAATACCGTAATGCAACTTGTATGAGCATGTTAGTTGATATATCTTTATATGTGTCATGATGCTGTGTGTGGTAAAGAATTGATTGGTTCTTGCTTAAATGATATCTAGAACTTGCCTTGTGTGTGTTTAATTAGTAGCTTGTATGACTTAGGGAATGTGATTGAGGTGCTTCTTTGAGATGGACCATTCTTAACTCTACTTGTATGCCTACCATTGATATTGTCCATAGTGAATCCCCATTGAGCCTTTAGCCTTGTTTATTTATAGGCCACATGATAAGCCGAAACTCATTGTTTGATACCAAGTCTTTTGATCCTATGAAAATCCTTAATGCACTATGTTAAGAAGAAGGGTAAAAAATTGTTGGTTGATATAGCTAAGGGTGAAACGCTACATTGTGTGGAGAAGAAAATTCTATGTTGGCCCTGGTCCTTAGTTATAATGTGCACCTCAACTAACCTTGAGGGTGGCTAATTTACGGCTATGCTCAAAACATTGGCCCGGATCCTATCAAGGATAATGTGTACCTTACTCGGATTTTAAAATCTAGAGCGTTGATGGCTAGTGCAAAGGCATGAAAAAAATGATGATAAAAAAGGGATAAAGGGAAAATATGGGGCAACAAAGGGGGGTAAAGAGTAATGAAATGTGTACTAGGAGGAAAGAAAAAGCTATGAAGGAGATTGTTGGCAAAATAATCAAATGTGCATTAGGGAGGTGTAGTAGCTAAAATGATTCCCAAATATTCCCTCCCTTACTTTAGGCTGACATTACAACCAAATGAAAGTCCTCTGGATTCTTATAGAAGGATAATGTGAGGGTAAGAATACACTATGGGAAAGCTTATGGTATATTGAGGAAATTAAGAAATTCTTTTGTGAGAGTGAGTTATTTATTTGAAAAATAGGCCTTGTTGATTTTGAAATTGTTTGAGTGAATGGCTATACAAACATAAACAAGTGAGGGCATTTGTGGCATGTGTACGATTATCTAATTGATGTGTGGTATGAGTTTGCATTAGCCCAGAAAAATAACAAAAGAGTCATTTTGTGAGCATGTGTTGTACTTGGTATAATCGTTGTGAATTATTGCATCCAATGTGAACTACAATATAATGATTTAAAATGTTTGGTTAATTTTAAGGTGGGTTGATCTGTCCAAGGGTTGCGAAAAAGAGTTGATAGTCTAGAGATTGTTTGAGGACAAACAAAAGTCTAAGTATGGGGTAGTGATCTTAGGCATATTTATATCCCTAACTTTCTGATAATTGCCCATCAAGTGCTTGAATTGCGGAATGATCATGAGTCTATTAGCTTGATTTGGTGTTATACTTGTAATGAATGTGCACTTACACAATGATTAGTGATTTCAGGAACTCGTGAAGAAATGGGAGTTGGAACGAAGAAAGGATGAGCAAAGACGTGTAGAAAATGACTAAGGCAAAAAGGCACAGTGGCTGGTGCACTGCTAGGCGCGCTGCACCAAGTCCTGATGTTCAAATGAGGATCTCTGGCGCACTTCTAGGCGCAATGTGGCAGCCTCAGAAGTTCAGAGGAATTCTGCGCGCCATGCCAGACCCAGAAGATCAGAGGGATTTTCTTGGCGCGCTGATAGGAGCGTCGTGCCACGAGAGAAGGTTCTGCGTGCTCTTCTAGGCGCAATGGTGGCACGCCACACCACCCTTTTTCTGACTTTACCAAGTTGTTAACATTAAATAGGATTCCTAATTTAGTGGGCTTGGTTCCCAACTTTTCCTACTATTATAAATAGATCCTTAGGGTTCCATTACTAGGGTTTGACTTTTTAATTGGTGTGCAAGAGCAGTGATTCAAGATTGTGATAAGTTTTGATTCTAACTCTTCTATTTTCCATAAATCGCATAAAAATTGTCTTTTGTGGTTTTATGATAGTATGAGTGGCTAATCGCCCTAGTTTTGGGGTTGTAACTACAAATAGATTGTTGAATATTATTGGTATATGATTTGGTTTTTGGTTGTCGTTACAAGTTACTTTTATATTCTTGTTTTACTATTTTATGCTTGATTACCATAAGATAAACATAGTGTATAATCTTAAAATTAAGAGAGTAGGGGTTAGATAGACCAGATAACACAGAGAGCTCGATCGACCCATCAGATTGAGGTGATATGTGTTTAGGAGTGACGTTTTGATGAAAAATTTTCTTGGTTACGAAATAGGATGAAATATAAATGCTAGCCACTTAGTATATTTATCCCCGCTCAATGATGTAGTTAGGTAGCTAATTGGGGTAGCGACGAGAGGTTTGTAACCTGACTCATATAATTAACCTTGTAAACCATTAACTTGACAAGTTAAATTAGTTCTAAGTCAATAATACGATACATGAGATTCAATCATGCTGCAGCCCTGGAATTGTCTTGTACTTGCTTGAAACATCATCTTAACATCTTTCAAGTTTACTTACATTTATTTAGTTATAATTAGTCATAGTTAACAATCAATCATCAACTCTTGAAATAGTTACTTTTATTTTTAGTTGTATATTTAAGTGCTAAATATAAAACGATCATAAGTCCCTTGGGAACGATAACTCGTTTCTTCAAGAAACTATATTACTTGCGCGACTACGTACACTTGCATGTATAATGGGGAGAAACATGGACCATTTATTATAATGTAGATGCATCTATGTTATGGTCACATGAGCTTTATTAGCAACTTGCAATTTGATTTTTGCAAATGTTGTTTCCTCAAATTGTTAAATAAAGATCACATTTCAAATTATAAAATTATATTGATAATGTTGGTTTATATCCAATGGGTTTAAGCAGAAATTATATGCCTATAATTATAGCTAAACAATTGGTATGAGAACAAAACTCCTAAAAGAAATTTGGTATGCGATGCATTGTTTAGAGTGTAGCAATACTTATACGAATCAAGTCAACAAAGTTCACCTATCACTATTGGTTCAGGGCCAGAAATTAAAGAATTCTCATCAAAATATTAAAATGTGTAGTATATTATTTCTCCACCATTGTGTAATGCCCAAAATTGAGTCCTCAAATAAGGTTGGGTGAATCTTAGATTCTCTAACATTAGGGAGAGATAAGCACCTGAAAAACAAGTTAAACATAATGAATTATCATTGGTCTAATCCTCATTGAAAAGATAATTTAAGTCAATTGTCAGACGTATGCGTTGACCCTATGTTATAATACATTATAAATGCTCCAATGAAAGTCCTTGAAGGACATAATTTATGAAACGCCGGAAGCGTGATAGATTAATCAATTCAAAAAATAAATTTCTTGAAGAAGAAAAGGAGAAAATGACAAATATGGTCATAATAATTAGGCAAGTGTTTTAGAAATATCACCATGACATAACACTTCATAAAAAACATGACAAAGGTTTAGGTACCTAAAATGATTAAAAATAAAGTGAGTTTAAACATAGCTCTGTATAGCTTGAACCTAGATCTACCCAGTTTGGATGAACAAAGTGTGTGTTAGTGAAATGAATAGCTCAGTCCTAGTGGATAGGACAAAACTTCTCTTGGAGAAAGCCAGCCTGAGGGAACTGGATTGGTCATTCCACCATCACTCGATTATATAGGGTTGGACCTCTCTCTGAAATCCCTCTTGATGCGATGAGAAAATGGCTAGTATTCAAGGCTAGTCCCAACAAATCAAGCTAAAGGGATATCCCGATAAGAAGATGAAGTCTTGGGCAAAAAATGAAAGGAATTGAAGGATGGGGTAGAGCATGTTCTATTTTTCCGAATCTTTCAAGATGAAAATAGAGGGATTGTCCTCACTTCCTCTTTGCGGTTGCATATAGCTTTGCTTAGGAAAGGAGTAGGTCATTCCACATATGCTGATTTTTCTATTACTGAGGCTTTTAATAAAAAGTCCTTTCATTTATGATATTAAGGATTTTTCAAATCATTAGAGTGGTGTCATCCCCTTACATTCATGTGTCGTGGATAAAATCCCTTGGGCCTTCGTTCTTTTTGTTTAAGAAGGTTGTGACATATACGTCATCTTTACGTAGACTTTTTCTTGCCTTGAAGAAAATTCAATATATGAATAGTCATTCCCTCACAAATTCTTTATTTGAATATCTTTGCTTTGTTCGTTCTACAGATATAGATTAAACTGCCTTTCTTGGTACCATCCCTATTCTGATGGCTTAGTACAAGACCAACGGAAGAGAAGAGGTGAAAAGGCTAGCGAGGTAGAATTCTTTTTCTCTTTCACAGGGCCGCACAATAGA
Organism: Solanum sitiens; assembly: GCA_016801875.1. Classification (NCBI taxonomy): domain Eukaryota; kingdom Viridiplantae; phylum Streptophyta; class Magnoliopsida; order Solanales; family Solanaceae; genus Solanum; species Solanum sitiens. Next base: position 212,688 of record JABWTJ010000070.1, on the reverse strand, counting down.
GACATTATACTGCTAGACCGAATTTACCAGTGGTCATTTTAAAAACGATACAACCCATGACCAATTCTGGTTCTTCTTTCTATCAAAATAATTTGAATTCGAAAGCGCACCACCCTTCTTTACTTTACAATCAGCCTCCGGCCCAAGGTGCTTTTAGAAAAATTCAGTGGGCCAATGAAAAAGACTTTCTTTTGATGCACCGTTGTGCTGACCAGTAGCGGTACTCTATTTATGATCTAGTCAGGGACAGGTTCTAGTCACTCTTTTGATGCTATGCCATTGTGGTGGCACGGGAACCGCCGAATGGGGGTTGTTTTGTAAAACTATAGAAGTTCTATGACTTAGAGTAGAGCTTCATCTATTAAATAATGTTAAAATGATGTTTCCAGACCTATATTAATGTAATAAACTCATTTAGAAAAGGTTAGATCCAAAACGACAAAGAAAGACCTTGACGTCCGAAAACTAGCTAATTTGAACTAGTTGACGTCCCTATGTTTGGCGAAGGTTTCAAAGTTTCAAATGAAGTCCAAAACTTTTTAGAAGACTTCAAACAAGTATATTTAGTACAAAGTGTCCAAACGTCCGGTAACGACACCCCAAGGACCCAAACATGGACAAGCGGGCTGCCAAAGCAGCCTGAGAGAGTCAAGAACCAAGGGGCTGCTATGCGACGCGCAGCCCAGACGACGTACACTGCCTCAAGAATTGGGAGGCAGCCCCGCAATGCGGAACTGTCACAAGGCTCACTGCCTCGACCCAAATATGTAGAAAAAAAATAATGGGAATTAGACCCACGACGCAGCCACTTTCCAGATTCGTTAAAGTTGTATTTTTGGTAATTTGACTTCACAAATAAACCCATTTAAGTTAAGGGTCTTTTGGGTATTTCATGGAAGGCTATAAATTGATTTTAGGTCAGTTTTAGACCACTTTTACACACTTCAAATCAGATCAAACTAATTCCTCTAATCTCTCTCAAGAACGCTCTCTTTTTCAAACTCCATTGAAGAACAAGAAAAGGTTAAGGAAGAAGACGAAGACTTCAAGATTTCCATTCAATTTTTGTGGAATATTCGTCAATAAGGTATGGGTTTTTCACTCTTGATATTCCTTTCCCCAAGAGGTCCTTTGTAAAGATAGTTTTCAAGAAATTCAAATCCTATGGTTTTTACCCTACAAAACGAGTTTTCTTCCTAACTCTAGATCTATGACTATTGTCGAAAAATAATGATTTTCTATGGCTAATTATGTATGTATTGTTGGATATTTGACTTGTAATGTTTGCATTTCGTGTAAAGCATGTTCCTTCTATAAATGATGGTTTTGATTGGGTTATATCTGCTACTTGATAACATGTAATTGTTGGGATTGGGACTATGACTTGAATGAACTCCTAAATGACCCTTTCCCTTATTCTACTTTACAAATTAGTTTTTTTTATGAGTTGAAGAGTTAGTAATGATTATGCTATTGATTATTTCACTATGTTGTTGGATGGTTGTTGTATATTGAATATAAGTTCTTGAATAAGGATCTTGGAAGTATGAGGTAAGTCCTCTAAAGTTGTGATTACTCTATGTTGTTTACGTTAGCCTATAAATGATGTTACAATGATAATGAAGTATGTATGATGATGCTATGCATATATGTTGGGCTATAAATATGTTAATTTGTGAGATCATGATAGAAATACGATAATGCAAGTTTATGATATTCTCTTGTATGATTTACACAAGATGATTTGTGATATCTTAATCTCACAAATGAAGGATTACGATGAAATAAAATTCTCATCTAATCCTAAAGAGCTTATGATCATGCTTATACAAGGAGTTAATCTCCTATCACTTATGATAAGATTTATGAATTAATGATGACTTAAAGGTTAAGAGAGGTGTCCCTTCCCTAGTTGGAAGGTAGGTTCACAATCACTCATGAGATAGAGGTTGTCATGTAATGTGGAACTATGGGTCTCTAATACATTTCCTACTTCTTGAACTATGTTGCCACCATAGGATACAAACTAGTGGATCCACCTACAAAGCTATGTCATGTTTGGTTCTACTTTGCCCGGTAGACTACCTTCTTTCGGTGTGGGGTTTTATGACACCGGATTCCATGTTTAGCTCACATGGTCTAATGTCGGTTAAGGCGAATGTTCCCTCAAGTAAAATGAAAGACAAGTAAATGGACGTTCACTAGGGTGACTTGAAGAGTCTACTTAGTATAGGTAGGGGTATGGGACTCTACCTAGACATTGCACAAGTTGAATCTAAGGGAAGTCCTAGGATATTGTTCTTATGTAATATGATAACATGAAAGGTATGATGCTTAAGATACATGTTGCTACTCTTATATGAAGTTGGGTACGTTAATAAACATGTTATTGGTCTATATTTCTTTATGAGGTGATGACTACTTATGTTACAAGTTATATGAAGAAAAGCTTTACTTATGGACTCCTATATTATCTACTTGGTTGTGTGGGGTTATGGGGCTTCACATGGCCATTGCATTGGTAGGTTGGGGATGGGATCATTGGTAAGTGTTTTGTATGTTATATTTATATGATCTATTGAATATGAAATATTAACATAACTCTATGATAATATGTCTTTGATTATGATCATGCTTTATGTTGATGGAATCCTTAACTTGTATATGTTCTATGGTATGTACATTGAAGATTTTCAAGTGACTTAACATGCTTTCTAAGAAATGATCCTTTTCATGCATGTCCGTAAATGTTATGTGCATATACCCATACTTAGTACATGTGTTGTACTAACCCCGTTACTTTATATTACTACAAATGTAGGGTCTGGCCATTGAAGATTAAGAAGGTCGATTGAAGAAGCTCGGAACTCTTTCTCCAAGTGTTGGTAGGTCCTCATGTTCGTGGATGATATCTTTTCGTTATTCTAGCTTATGAAGACTTTAGTATTGATTAAGATTACTATTGATTCCGCTCATGTTCTTTGGATTATTTTGTATCAAGGCCTATATGTTATATTGACTTTTATTAGATAAGTCCAGAATTGTATCTTTAGATGGTTTTTATTTGAGACAACTTTTAGATTATCGCTACGTATGTTTTCATGATTATTAAGTATGAATTTTAAGTAAACTTCACATAAATATGAAAGTTTTTAATTTTTCGCAAATTTTAACTGATGACATATTATGACGAACGCTAAGGGCTTGTCTGAGTCCTCTGAGAGGACGACAACACCGGTCGCATCTGGGGGGTGCTCTCTGGATGTGACAGTTTTCATCTCATCGTTGGCGTGTGGAGACTAGTGCATGAAAGCACAGAGCAGCAAAGAGGGTCCAAGATTGCTTCGCCGAATGGGACAGACATCGATCTTCGCTTCTATAAGGCCTGGTCGACTCTTCGTAGGAGCCTTCATTTATCAAGGGGCAAACGGGCTTCCTTTCCTTTACCTTTAAATAGTTAGAGCCTCTTCTCTTATCAATCCTTTCAGTCAGTTCCTTTTTGGTTAGCTAATTAAGATGAATCACAGAGGCGATCTCAAACATAAGAATAGAGTATTATTCAAGAGACAAAAGGCCTATGAGAGAAGGGGGACTTCTCTCCCACAAATCTTCTTTGCACGAGTTTCTATAAGCCCTGAAACACACTCTAATAACATGTGCAAAGCATCGTGCCATTTCAAATCAAAAAAGGGAGGAATCCATAATCTTTATAAGTAGACGTGTGAGTCTAGCTTTCAATTAATGAATAAGGAAGGATGCAAAGCAAGGCTTTCTTCTTTCTTTTAGAGTGATAAAGGGAAAGCAAACAAGTCGAATTGGGCAGGCTTGAAAGGTCCTTAGAGGCTCGTTAATGGCTTGGATTCAGTCGCGAATGGAAGCGTGGATTAGCGGGTGTCCGCTTGAGTCACTCATAGTCTCGCCTGGAACACACTCGAAGCCTATGTTCACTAGATAAATTGAAAAGGGTATGGTAGTGATCTCACTCCACGCATTGTACATTTTGTTCATCGAAGCTGGGCCGAGCTAGGTTTAATATAGAGAGGGAGATCCCTTCCATTTCTTTCATGTACATGACTTTTTCATGGAGTCTCCTTCCAGAACTGAAGAAATGCTTTGCTTATCTTTCTTACAGCTCGTTACCGCACCGCTCGTTCACCCTTTCTGCTTCTTCCATTCAAAAGAAGTTAGTATTTCCTTGGTAAATAACATTTTGAAGTGAAGCGAGGGCATTATTGAATGAAATAAATGGTGGGTCGGTCAATTGCATTAGGTAGGAGATGCAGGACATGTCTTAACCGCAAGTGCATTCGCTATTTTATTCCATCCTAAATCCCACCAATTCCAAAGTGTGTATCTCATCTTTACTTTTAAGTGACAAGGGGGTGACAAAGGGTATACTTTATTCTCTATGTCGTCATCTCATCAATGATCGTAGATTATTAGCCAAGCCTACCCTTTTATGCTTGTCAATCTGTGTCCCATTCTTCAGGTGTAGTTTTCTTTGATCACAGATCGACAGGTGATCCGTCCATTCCCCCCTTTCGTCATAAGGCGTGGTCAGGCTCTGAGAAAAGAAATTCCTCTGTTTAATTCCTACTAAGCAGAATTCGTAAACTATGCAAAGGCTCTTTGAAGACTTTTTCAAAAGTTTTTATCAAAAAAATCAAAAACAATTCTCAAAGCCTTTACGAGGTAGTGATGAGTTAAACTACTTGTGTTGGCATGGAAATCAACCCGGTAAACTGATTCCATTTTGCTACTAGGGTTCCAAACCTTTAACTGAGCTCTAGAATCTAGAAATAGATTTTCAACTCAAGAAATGCTAAAGCTATTTGGAGTTGGCATTTATAAGTAAGTTGGAAGGAGGGCTTTGGGAAAAGAGCAACTCTAAGGGCTTTACTTCAGTCCCAATACTGAAAGACGTGACTTTAGGAGTGGATTTAGAAAGGAAAAACTTCATTTACTTCATGAAATTGCTTGTGTAAGAAATATTAAAAAGAAAGGGGCATTCCACCAATTGACAGTAAGCAAAGGAATATGAAAACAAAGAAGTACTTTCATGTATAGTGATATGGGTTTCCGGGCATAGATCGAAATAGAATCCCCAAAAACCGTGGCGGGAGTATTAGACTTGTTCTTCTTCGATAGAGGCACTGTAACCATAAGTGGAATAACAATCATTCAGGCAATTGCTCTTATTTTTCCTTCGGTGACACAGAAGAGAGAGAGCACTCCCTAAGCCAAGGATAAGTGCCAAGGAGAAGATGTTCAAGCTAGTCTATCAGAAGGAGAAGGCGGGGGAGTGAGATTTTAGGTTTCATTAGGGAGACTGAAGACCAAGCCAATCACAAAACAAAAAATAAAACTTACTGCAACTATGAACGTAAACATATGCTTTCTCATTAGACTTTTTAATCGATCATTATGTCAACCCTACGCTACGATCCTTCTTCTCTTATGAAATTTATAGTTAGATGAACACTGCTCTTCTGCATGACAGGGTGATCTTTCCCTCTTATGAAAGTTGATATCTCACTTTCTAGAGAGAGTATCGACGTGTTGGTGTACACCTAGCTCTATAGCTGGGATAGTCACTGGATAGAGGGCGACCGACCTACAGGACCGGAGGCAGTTGAGAATTTTATCTAAAAAGGAACAAGGAGGATCCTATCCTAAAGAAGAAGTAGGAGGAGTAGGAGCTAGCTTTAGCGGTGGATCGAATGATTATGAGATAAACAATGAGACAAATGAGAGCACTTAGACCATTCATATTAAGTACATGAAAGTATTTTGATAGGAATTCCTCAGGTTCTATTACAGTTTTTCACCGAGGGGTGGATCGAAGTAATTGCAATGAAGAATTGATCTAAAACAAAGCACTTCGTCTATATGCATTGTAGAAAGGATAAAATATGTGCCTAATCTTTCTTCTCAAATCTCTCCAGTACGATGGACTGGGGCGGGGGCGGGTGTTCCAACCTGAAGTATGAAATGAGTGAAGAAAAGTGAAAGACATTGTACCGGCTGAAAAGTACATAGTTACTTTACTGATAGCGAGAGCAAGAAAACTCCTGCGCTTACGCTTCCTATTCCAAATTGGAATAAAGAATGAGTCCGGGACAAAATAAAAAGCCTTTTTACTATCAATACCAATACCTAAGGCTCAATGACCTTGAGTTATTATAATTCAGTTTTCGCAGTACCTCTCCCATTTCCCTATCGGTGAGGTAATTGTGTACCTCTATAGAGGTTTCTAATGCGTTTTCTAGACATCAAAAATATGATAATTCTTTCTTAAACGTAGTTTTATCATCAATAAGATGCCTATTCTCTTTAGGGATAGAAAATCAATGTAGCTTAGCATACCTCGCAATATACTTTAGCCAAGGTATAGACCGGGAGTACTTACTCATAGGTTGCTTGACTTCGTGCCTATCACATCACAACTTATAACTTTAAATGCTCAAGCCTGGGGTGAAAGCCCAGTCTTCCCCTCAAACATCTGCTCTCTAGTAAATTAAGGTGAAAGCATCGATTGAATTAGTAGAAAACTGCCTTAGTTAGAAGGTAAGATGATCCTAGAGGCAAAGAATTGGATTCTATTTTGATTCCTTACCACAGGGGTGTAAGACCTCGAAAAATGAGATAAGGTGTCTAGAGCCTAACATGTTCGTATTAATGTTATAAGGTCCTAAAATGCCTTATTATGTTATATATAGGCAGTGTGCAAAGTTTGAAGTGATTTGGAAGTCGGACGTCAAGGGACGTCCAAGACGTTCGACGAATAGTCGCTTTTGTGCCTTATGTGTGTATGCATGCTTAAATCGTATGAACTGAGTCTAATAAGTCTTGAAATAGTTTTAAATGATGTTTAATGTCAATGTATGAAGTTTTGTGACGTTTGGAGGTCAAACGCCCAAGAACGTCCAAGGAGTTCGAAAGATAGCCCCTTAGACGTTCATCGTATGTCATGTTGGGGTCAAGGCTGTTTGGACGTCTTGTAGGTGTTTGTTTTGGATGAAACTTATTTGGAAGGTCTATAACATTATAAAGTTTGTAATCGCATTGGAAACGTCCGGGTATGACTTCTAAAGGGCCCCACAAGAGGCCCCAAAAGAACGACCCAAGGCTGCCTAAGACACTGCCTGGGCAGTGTCCCTTGACGGACCCAATGACGGATCGTTGGGCCACCAACGGACCGTCAAGCAGGTCTCGTTGAAGGGGGATTGCCTTGGGCAGGTCCTGAGCCAAGAATTTGGCTAAGGCATGGGCGACGGAGGCTGCCACGGCCCGTCATGGCCATGACGCCCCGTCGAGCCCCTCGTCGCGGATGGCCTGCAGGTTGGCTGCTGCGTGCTGCCACTTAAAGGGGTGAATGAGAAATTCACCCCACGTCCGAAACTGATTATTAAGGGTTTATTTAGTTAATTTTAGGTGTATATAAGTCTTTAAAAACGTGATCAACCCATTCTCAAATCCTCTCACATGTTTAAAGCCTTTCCCCTCCAAAATATTCTCTCTAGAACCACCATTGTTGGTGAAGCTCAAGAGCTGCTTGGAGATGGATTTTCTATGGATGAAACATCAAGTTTAAGAGGTTTTCAATTAATAAAAGGTATGGCAATCCTTCATCTTCAAGTAACCTTTCACTTGGAGAGTTCTTCTCAATGTTTTCAAAGAAAGTTTATGATCAAAGTTCTTCTTCTCCAATCTAGCCATGGGTTCTTTCTCAAAGCGTTTTTAATGATTAAATCATGATGAATTGAAGTTAATACAGTGATTTGAATGTGATTTCACTCCAATTGCATGATGAACCCATGTTCCTTCCAAAATTGGTTTAGCTCTTGCATGGGCTTTGTGATCTCGACTTGTTATCGATTGAATTATGATTCCCTTGCGTTGAATTGATTGTATATACTGTTATTTACATTAATTTATGTTGAATTGATGTTGAATGATCCATGCGGATCAATGTATGAAGATTTGAGCATGTTTAGCCTAGTTTTCTATAGTTCATTGTAACATTGGTTTTCTTGTGATCTAAAGTGAATTTCGACTAAGTTGTGGTTCTTGTAGCTACTGTCTTTAGGTTAATACCATGGTTGAATTGTGGATATAAATCATGTATGACCAAAGTAGAGAAGGCTTGGTTTGAATTAATCTAGGTTCTTCTTGTCCATGAAGTTGTAACTTGTGATCTTGAAGTTAGGTTAGTCGCTATAAGAATTGATTATGGTTAATGTCTATAGCTGCTGCCTATAATGAAATATGAGGATGAATTATATGTAATTAATACAATATGGTTCAATTCATGATAGGTTGAATATCATTAACCTATGTAAACTTACTTTCCATGAACTCCCTATATGAAGCATGCTTGTATCGACCTTAATGGCAAATTGTAGTAGTGTCTCATATAGATTATGATTTCATTAGCTACTGCCTTAGGGTGATATGATTCATGAAATATGACCTATAATCCATATGAATGAAATTGATTAACGACCTATGTTCTTCTACTTTCCGAGTATGTGATGTATATGTTATGGTATAATCATGTAGTGACTTGTAGATGGTTTCTTATATGTTTAAAGTACATTTAGCTACTGCCATATATGTGTTTTATTGATGAATAAGGTGTATTGATCAATGATGATCAAACGGTGAGAATTGGGTAAGAATGCTTATTTCCTTTACTCTTCTACTTCTCTATTCCTTTATAGTAATGTTGATGAAGCCTTGTATAGCATTGTGTGGTATGGTCCTTTTATGGTGGCGGTGTTTACTTTATTGTTATTATATATGTGTTGACCATGGCCTTGAAGGCATATTGATGAACTTACGAACATGTGCTTAAGATGATACTATGAGAACATTATGCTTACTTTACTATACTAGTTGTTGATTAGGTTGTGTGGCTCTTTAATGAGCATGTGTATAACCATGTTAGGGTAAAGTATAGGTGCTGCCATTAATGTGTTAAGATGGTTAATAACCCTTTACCTATGTACCCCTTATATGAAAGTGTGAATAGCTAAAGTTAGGAGTGTTGATTACATTGTATATATTTTCTTGTCTCCTATGCTATTATGTGTTGTGTGCTATGTGCTTGAAGTGTAATGTGGTCTAATAGGGTGGCTGACTTAATAAGTTATTGATAGCCATTATGTGATCATGTTGGTCAATGTACACACACTCTCACTTACATGCATGTTACAAGTAGTATAAGTCATTGTGTCTAAATAAAAGGTAGTTCTCATATTCACTAGTGTCTACTACTATGCATATTAAGGTGATGTTATGAATGTATGATTTGTTTTCCCTTACTAGGATGACTTGATAGGTGTACTAGTATGGGCAAGGGTATGGGACCTTGTCTATGCATTGCACATGTGTATCTTGATAGGATAGTTCCTAGGTTTGGTTCTTATGCATATGAAGGATGATTATATGAACATGTTATGAATATGATATGAAGAAGTATGAATGTGTATAGTGTCTTAGTAGGTTTATATGAAAGTATTGCTCATATAGTTATACCTATAGACTTATACATTGATATATGAACATGTGTGACCTTATGTGTTATGTGAAAGGTTTGCTCACATCTAAGTATACACTCACACACATGGATGATCTAGTTAGTGAGAAGAGGCCTTGCTAGGGGTGCCCAAGAATACTCCAAAACTAGATAGGTGCTTGAATATGCTATAAGCATATGAATGATGAATATCATAAACCTATGTTTTATAAATAAAGGTAATAAAGGCTTTTATATAAAGGGAACTTAGCTTAGCACCGAGTGAACTTGACATTGAGAGGTGTTGAATTTCCATTGAGGAATATTCACCATTTGTCCCTTTTAGAGTGTTGACTTCCCTTAGAGGAATACTCACCTATGGCTTACATGAAGTGTTGAATTTCCTTGAGGAATATTCACTCGTGTTTTCTCATGAGGTGAGGCCCCATTACCAAATGGTATATAGAGGGAATACCTATCTCTTAGTTCCATAAACTATGCTCGCCACATAGGGTCTAGCAAAGTGATTTCACTTAGGATTCTAGAATGTATGTTAATGTTCTACCTTGGCTAGGTAGGAACACCTTCCATTGGTGTAAGGCTCTACAACACCAAATTTCATGTTTAGCACCCATGGTCTTAGTGTCGGTTAAGGCTATGATTTCCCTAAAGGTAAAATGGACAATGGAAGTAATTGAATAGGATCCTAACTAGGAGGGCTTAAGGTAAGTTACTTAGAATAGGTGGAAGTAATGAACCCATCTAGACATTGCACAAGTGACTCCTTAGGAAGTCTTAGGAAGGTACCTTAATAGATATGATTATGTATGTGTCTTTTATGTATGATATTGTAGTCTTGGTTTGACTATGATTATATTGTACTATACTTCTATGATGGCATGTGTTGTCTTGTGTAGATGCTATGTATGGTATTCTCTTATGTTCCTAAGGTGATGCATTGCACCAAGTGTCCCTAAAGGGTTACTTAGTAAGCAAATGAATTAAAAGAAAGAGTTAATGTTAAGGAGAGTGAGTTCACTGTAAAGTGACCTCAAATGGGGATTAAATTCTATATGTGCTTTTCTATGATGTTTGGCCTTTGATTGTGTTTCTATGAAGTATGTGGATGATATAAATGCTATTGATAAAGGTTTTATGATGATTTACTCAAAATGGCATGAAGTATGTTTTCAAAGGAAATGTCCCTTTTAAATGCATGTTTTTGCATGGTTGCCATACTTAGTACATTCTTGTGCTAATCCCATTCTTCTTTACTTTTTACACAAAGTGTAGGTTATAGAATGCTTAAAGGAGATCTATGATTGAGGAGCTTGATAGGTGATTTCCCAAGCTCAAGGAAAGGAATCCTTAAGTTCAAGGATGTCCTACTAATGTCTTTAATGTAAAGTCTTTAAAGATTGTATAGTTATGTAAGGTGTCGTATGGGCTGTGTCCCTAATGTATTCTAAAGTTATTGAGTCTAAGATGGAAAAGAGACTTAGAGTCTAAATATGTATTTTGACTTATGTTTTATATATATGATGTGATGTTTCTAGCATATGATGTGCTATGAAAAGTTTTAAATTTTCCGCTAAATTTACTATGCCAATGCAATGAATGATATGAAAGGCTTGTCTTAGACCTACGAGAGGTCGACGAAGCCGGTTACAATCCAAGATTGTATCCTATCTTCTAGGGTATGGTTTCGGGTTGTGACAAACTTGGTATGAGAGCATGAGGTTTAAGTAGCGGTTGTAGGTTCTAAAAAAGTCTCATATTGCCAAGTCTAGTAGAGTCTCGTAGCATTGGTGGTGAGTCGCGACACATCAAATGGTACGAGAGGCTATAGGACGATAGAGTTTCCCTTCTTCATCAATCTCATATCGTGCCATAGAACTTAATTTTATAAGATCTCTCTCTTATGTTTTCTTGTCCGGTAGTCTTTTAGATGTGATTGCTTGGATGAGGTTGCTCAATGCTTGTGGGAGAAAAGGTGAGTTTAAATGCTTATATTTGTTTTATGGTTTGAATGAGTATGTGTGAAGGTGACACTTGTCCTTATTTTGATGATGTATAAACTAACTAGGGCGACTTGAAGGGTTAACTAGACTTATGTAGGGGTATGGGGCTCTACCTATGTCTTGCACTAGTTTGCCTTGATGGAGACCTTAGGAGGTTAATACTATGTATGTGTATGATGATAAATGTGAATGCCCTTATGAGGTGATCTCTATGCTTATAATTATGTAAGTAGCCTAGTGTGCTAAAGAATTGGAGTTATCCATGCATGAAGGTTATAGGTGAGTGGAGTATGGTGCTAATTGTAGTTCTTGTTGGGTTACTTGGTTTAGTGAAGTTATGGAGCTTTACTTGATCATTGCACATGTTAACTCTATGGGGATTATGATTGGTTATCTTACCTTGCTAGGTATGAAATATCTCTTATTTGATGATGTGATGCCAATTATGGCAATATATGAAGTCTATGTGAAATAGCATGTTATGTCGAATGATGTATGTCAGGATATAGTTGAAGCATGCTAGAAGTTATGGTGGTTAAAGTGAATTCTCTTAAATTGTGTATTCCTACATGGTTTGTATGATGGTAGCCAAACATAGAATTTGAACTTGGATTGTTTGAATAACTACATATGGAAGTATGCTATCCTATGAGTATATGTGATTAACAGTGTGCATTGTTTCCCTTTGTATATAAGTGGTACTTGATGAGTTGCTAGTATAAATTGGAGTCTTTTGTGGAGACTTGAGTTGTAAATATAGTATGCATGCTTATAAAGGATGAGTGGGTAAAGCTTTGTATCTTATAATTCCATACTTGTTCCATCAAATGTCTAAAGGTTGCACTTTTGGGTATTTGGGAGCATGCTAGTTGTAAAGACTAGGCAACTTATTGTATCATGTTTGTAGAACTTACTAAATTGCCATCTGATTTGATGTTGTTGAAAAATGTGTAGAATTTATGAATATGAACATGATAAGGAATGTGGAAAAGAATTTTTGCTATTTAGATTGAAGGATGAGAATCTTATGACATGATGAGTCGTAGAGTTATTTCTAAACTCCTTGTTGTAAAATTGAATTAATGAAAATTCTCTCTACAGTAGAAATCACTTTAAGTGATGAATATGAAGGTTGTGTAGTTAAGATCCTCTATATGTTGGGTTAAGTTGCTCTTAATTGGGTTTACCCTAAGAGGGGGATGGTGTTTGGGTAGTGAGATTGTAGTAATTGTCTACATTGTTCTTCTATTCTTACTTGAATTGGAAAATATGAATTGTTAGTATGCTTGTTCATGAAAATAGTCTTGCATAAAGTGTGAATTGCATGATCTTTATATAATTGGTATGAATTGATTGACATCGTCTTAGAGAGATGGTAAATTTTACAAAGAGCATGTAAAGAAGTTTTTGATAAAATCCATGTTTTCTCTTGTTGACTTGCATTTCAATGTGCTAATTGTGAAGTTGACTTCATGAGGTAAGGCAAGGAACTTGGTAATAGTCACTTGTAGGGTAAATTGTTTAGCCTTGTAATGGAAATTGAGTCTCTTTTACAATGAAATATGTAGACTCTCTTAAAAATTTAGTGATTTGATGATTGTAATGCAAAGTTGTAGGCTCATTCTTGAAAGGTGAAAGCATGTTTAGCTAAGTGTCCATGTGTATGCCTATGATTTGTGTTATTTTTCCAAAATAAGGCTTACTATAAGGGTGAGTGATAAGTTAATAAAAGAGATTTGTGGAATGACTTCCTATTTTGTTTTGATGTACTTGGTGTGACGTACCATTTAGATTTCACTAGGAAGAAAAGTTTATGCATGTCTTGGCTTGAAAGTTGAGATTTCTCATTTTTAAAGAAATTGATCTTGTACTTTGCTAAGGTGTGAACTCATGATGCATGAAATGTGTTGAGGAGCAAGATATTCCTCCATGTACACCACTAGGCATGGTATGATTGAGTATGACCTTCATGGTACTAGGTCTAACTAATGAAGATCTTTGTGATTTAACTAACTCAAGCTTATATGCATTGAAGTATAAGTGCCTAACTAACTATCAGTATGAGTTATGATCTGCCTATTAGTAGCTTTTCAAGGTTCTTCTTGTAATGAATTAAGGCGTAATGATCTTGTTATGATTAGGATAAGGATGTTCTCCCATGAACATGAAAAAGAACTATTGTGTTTGATGCATTAAAGAGTGAGTGAGTAATGGTTTTGCTTGCTTGTGTGCATCGAGTGCTAAAATGATTTGATGATATTTTAAATATTATTAACTGCTATTATGTGCATTAAAGTCCTTGTTCTAATTAAAGAGTCCTAAGTGTCATTCGAGGATGAATGTTCCCAAGTGGGGGATATTGTAAGACCTTGAAAAATGAGATAAGGTGTCTAGAGCCTAACATGTTCATCTTAATGTTATAAGGTCCTAAAATGCCTTATTATGTTATATATAGGCAGTGTGCAAAGTTTGAAGTGATTTGGAAGTCGGACGTCAAGGGACGTCCAAGACGTTCGACCAATAGTCGTTTAAGTGCCTTATGTGTGTATGCATGCTTAAATCGTATGAACTGAGTATAATAAGTCTTGAAATAGTTTTAAATGATGTTTAATGTCAATGTATGAAGTTTAGTGAAGTGTGGAGGTAGTTTCGTGAAGTTTGGAGGTCAAACGCCCAAGAACGTCCAAGGCGTTCGAAAGATAGCCCCTAAGACGTCGTATGTCATGTTGGGGTCAAGGCTGTTTGGACGTCTTGTAGGTGTTTGTTTTGGATGAAACTTATGTGGAAGGTCTATAACATGCTAAGGTTTGTAATCGCATTGGAAACGTCCGGGTACGACTTCTCAATGGGCCCCACAAGAGGCCCCAAAAGAAACCCAAGGCTGCCTAAGACACTGCCTGGGCAGTGTCCCTTGACGGACCCAATGACGGATCGTTGGGCCACCAACGGACTGTCAAGCAGGTCTCGTCGAAGGGGGATTGCCTTGGGCAGGTCTTGAGCCAAGAATTTGGCTAAGGCATGGGCGACGGAGGCTGCCACGGCCCGTCATGGCCATGACGCCCCGTCGAGCCCCTCGTCGCGGATGGCCTGCAGGTTGGCTGCTGCGTGCTGCCACTTAAAGGGGTGAATGAGAAATTCACCCCACGTCCTAAAATGATTATTAAGGGTTTATTTAGTTAATTTTAGGTGTATATAAGTCTTTAAAAACGTGATCAACCCATTCTCAAATCCTCTCACATGTTTAAAGCCTTTCCCCTCCAAAATATTCTCCCTACAACCACCATTGTTGGTGAAGCTCAAGAGCTGCTTGGAGATGGATTTTCTATGGATGAAACATCAATTTTAAGAGGTTTTCAACTAATAAAAGGTATGGCAAGCCTTCATCTTCAAGTAACCTTTCACTTGGAGAGTTCTTCTCAATGTTTTCAAATAAAGTTTATGATCAAAGTTCTTCTTCTCCAATCTAGCCATGGGTTCTTTCTCAAAACGTTTTTAATGATTAAATCATGATGAATTGAAGTTAATACAGTGATTTGAATGTGATTTCACTCCAATTGCATGATGAACCCATGTTCCTTCCAAAATTGGTTTAGCTCTTGCATGGGCTTTGTGATCTCGACTTGTTATCGATTGAATTATGATACCTTTACGTTGAATTGATTGTATATACTGTTATTTACATGAATTTATGTTGAATTGATGTTGAATGATCCATGAGGATCAATGTATGAAGATTTGAGCATGTTTAGCCTAGTTTTCTATAGTTCACTGTAACATTGGTTTTCTTGTGATCTAAAGTGAATTTCGATTAAGTTGTGGTTCTTGTAGCTACTGTTTTAGGTTAATACCATGGTTGAATTGTGGATATAAATCATGTATGACCAAAGTAGAGAAGGCTTGGTTTGAATTAATCTAGGTTCTTCTTGTCCATGAAGTTGTAACTTGTGATCTTGACGTTAGGTTAGTCGCTATAAGAATTGATTATGGTTAATGTCTATAGCTGCTGCCTATAATTAAATATGAGGATGAATTATATGTAATTAATACAATATGGGTAAATTCATGATAGGTTGAATATGCTTAACCTATGTAAACTTACTTTCCATGAACTCCCTATATGAAGCATGCTTGGATCGACCTTAATGGCAAATTGTAGTAGTGTCTCATATAGATTATGATTTCATTAGCTACTGCCTTAGGGTGATATGATTCATGAAATATGACCTATAATCCATATGAATGAAATTGATTAACGATCTATGTTCTTTTACTTTCCTAGTACGTGATGTATATGTTATAGTATAATCATGTAGTGACTTGTAGATGGTTTCTTATATGTTTAAATTACATTTAGCTACTTCCATATATGTGTTTTATTGATGAATAAGGTGTATTGATCAATGATGATCAAACGGTGAGAATTGGGTAAGAATGCTTATTTCCTTTACTTTTCTACTTCTCTATTCCTTTATAGTAATGTTGATGAAGCCTTTTATGGCATTGTGTGGTATGGTCCACTTATGGTGGCGGTGTTTACTTTATTGTTATTATATATGTGTTGACAATGGCCTTGAAGGCATATTGATGAACTTATGAACATGTGCTTAAGATGATACTATGAGAAGATTATGCTTACTTTCCTATACTAGTTGTGGATTAGGTTGTGTGGCTATTTCATGAGCATGTGTATAACCATGTTAGGGTAAAGTATAGGTGATGCCATTAATGTGTTAAGATGGTTAATAACCCTTTACCTATGTACCCCTTATATGAAAGTGTGAATAGCTAAAGTTAGGAGTCTTGATTACATTGTATATATTGTCTTGTCTCCTATGCTATTATGTGTTGTGTGCTATGTGCTTGAAGTGTAATGTGGTCTAATAGGGTGGCTGACTTAATAAGTTATTGATAGCCATTATGTGATCATGTTGGTCAATGTACACACACTCTCACTTACATGCATGTTACAAGTAGTATAAGTCATTGTGTCTAAATGAAAGGTAGTTCTCATATTCACTAGTGTCTACTACTATGCATATTAAGGTGATGTTATGAATGTATGATTTGTTTTCCCTTACTAGGATGACTTGATAGGTGTACTAGTATGGGCAAGGGTATGGGACCTTGTCTATGCATTGCACATGTGTATCTTGATAGGATAGTTCCTAGGTTTGGTTCTTATGCATATGAAGGATGATTATATGAACATGTTATGAATATGATATGAAGAAGTATGAATGTGTATAGTGTCTTAGTAGGTTTATATGAAAGTATTGCTCATATAGTTATACCTATAGACTTATACATTGATATATGAACATGTGTGACCTTATGTGTTATGTGAAAGGTTTGCTCACATCTAAGTATACACTCACACACATGGATGATCTAGTTAGTGAGAAGAGGCCTTGCTAGGGGTGCCCAAGAATACTCCAAAACTAGATAGGTGCTTGAATATGCTATAAGCATATGAATGATGAATATCCTAAACCTATGTTTTATAAATAAAGGTAATAAAGGCTTTTATATAAAGGGAACTTAGCTTAGCACCGAGTGAACTTGACATTGAGAGGTGTTGACTTTCCATTGAGGAATATTCACCATTTATCCCTTATAGAGTGTTGACTTCCCTTAGAGGAATACTTACCTATGGACTTACATGAAGTGTTGAATTTTCTTGAGGAATATTCACTCGTGTTTTCTCATGAGGTGAGGCCCCATTACCAAATGGTATATAGAGGGAATACCTATCTCTTAGTTCCACAAACTATGCTTGCCACATAGGATCTAGCAAAGTGATTTCACTTAGGATGCTAGAATGTATGTTAATGTTCTACCTTGGCTAGGTAGGAACACCTTCCATTGGTGTAAGGCTCTACAACACCAAATTCCATGTTTAGCACCTATGGTCTTAGTGTCGGTTAAGGCTATGGTTTCCCTAAAGGTAAAATGGACAATGGAAGTAATTGAATAGGATCCTAACTAGGAGGGCTTAAGGTAAGTTACTTAGAATAGGTGAAAGTAATGAACCCATCTAGACATTGCACAAGTGACTCCTTAGGAAGTCTTAGGAAGGTACCTTAATAGATATGATTATGTATGTGTCCTTTATGTATGATATTGTAGTCTTGGTTTAACTATGATTATATTGTACTATACTTCTATGATGGCATGTGTTGTCTTGTGTAGATGCTATGTATGGTATTCTCTTATGTTCCTAAGGTGATGCATTGCACCAAGTGTCCCTAAAGGGTTACTTAGTAAGCAAATGAATTAAAAGAAAGAGTTAATGTTAAGGAGAGTGAGTTCACTGTAAAGTGACCTCAAATGGGGATTAAATTCTATATGTGCTTTTCTATGATGTTTGGCCTTTGATTGTGTTTCTATGAAGTATGTGGATGATATAAATGCTATTGATAAAGGTTTTATGATGATTTACTCAAAATGGCATGAAGTATGTTTTCAAAGGAAATGTCCCTTTTAAATGCATGTTTTTGCATCGTTGCCATACTTAGTACATTCTTGTGCTAATCCCATTCTTCTTTACTTTTTACACAAAGTGTAGGTTATGGAATGCTTAAAGGAGATCTATGATTGAGGAGCTTGATAGGTGATTTCCCAAGCTCAAGGAAAGGAATCCTTAAGTTCAAGGATGTCCTACTAATGTCTTTAATGTAAAGTCTTTAAAGATTGTATAGTTATGTAAGGTGTCGTATGGGCCTTGTCCCTAATGTATTCTAAAGTTATTGAGTCTAAGATGGAAAAGAGACTTAGAGTCTAAATATGTATTTTGACTTATGTTTTATATATATGATGTGATGTTTCTAGCATATGATGTGCTATGAAAAGTTTTAAATTTTCCGCTAAATTTACTATGCCAATGCAATGAATGATATGAGAGGCTTGTCTTAGACCTCCGAGAGGTCGACGACGCCGGTTACAATCCAAGATTGTATCCTATCTTCTAGGGTATGGTTTCGGGTTGTGACAAGGGGATTCCCCTATACTCATTGTAGGAACATACGAAGTATAAAGTAGCCGCATTCTTTGTCTTTGAGTAAGTTGCTATTGAGCTCAGCCCCTGGTAACATACTAAAGAATCATATTTGAGGACTAAAGAAAAGCTGCCTTGGAATTGAATCTGAAACTTTGAAATAAGGTCGTGTGAGAATTTATTCTTTTAAAAGCCAAGACATCTTTAGTGTATTCTATAAAAACCTCACCACTTTGTTAACATATGATAACAAACCTCACCACTTTGTTAGCAGGTGATAACTGCCATCTTTTTAAGTTATTAAACCATCAGGACAGAATGTTTTTAGCGACAAATAAAACGAAGCTTGTGCATCAAAGAAATGGAAGGTCTCTCCTTCTCTATCTTGAACCTTGATCTACCCATCTTGGATGAGGCAAATCATCGATCCAACTACATAAACGGAAAGCCATTACGGGCGGTCGTATGCCATCATATTCACGTATCAATGTGTAAGTGATCATATAAAAGTTGTGTCGTTGTACCTAAAGTCTTATTGCCGAAGTTCTCTGGTACATCGTAATAGCCTACAGGTATACAAGCACACCGTCCTCTACGTTGGTTAAGCCTATGAGCATAAAGAAGGAAGTATGCACCATCCCACTAGCAAAAAAAAAGGTAAGGAACATTTTTCACTAGTATAGTAGCAGGAACATGCCTAGAAGAGGATTTCATGATTTCAGAGGCGTGCCAACTAACTAAAAACATAATCCTGAGTGAGCCAAGTGTGTATCCACTGAGTACGATGCTCTAGAGTTATTTCCAAATTTTATCTCAAATCGAGATGCAGTTCCTCTTTCCTTCAAACCTAGCTATGGAATTGGATTTTGCTCTATCAATTTTGTCACTCTTATCTACAATAGCAGCAAATTCCACTTCTGAAATAAGAGAAAAGTTCATATTGGCAACAACAAGTAATGTCAAAAATGACTCATAAGTAAGTCTCGACTAAGCTGCATTATCTTCCTACCGATGTCATACTAGACTCTATTATGACTTGAAGGTGACTGAACTACCTTAAGCCCCGAAGTAAATTCTCCTTTCTTCCCTCTCGACAAGAGCTTTTGATAGGGAATAGGGAAAAGTGTTGCCTTATTCAAGAGTACTAGGAAGGAGAA
This sequence comes from Solanum sitiens, assembly GCA_016801875.1. Classification (NCBI taxonomy): domain Eukaryota; kingdom Viridiplantae; phylum Streptophyta; class Magnoliopsida; order Solanales; family Solanaceae; genus Solanum; species Solanum sitiens. The sequence continues at coordinate 192,996 of JABWTJ010000070.1, read as the reverse complement.
GAATAAGCATTACCTCTGTTGAAGTAAGAAGATCCTCCCTTTGCTTATTTATTCTTCCTGGTCTTCGGGTCTCATCTAAACGGTCGCTCCTATTTAGTTACATTTTTTGTTTTGATTCTAGAACTGAAGTATAGATCATATTCCCCTCCCTTCAAAGCTCCTAGTGTTGTGACTATTATTGAAAAGTTGTGTCGGATCAACATCGGAATTAAAATAAACTATAAAAACAACTAAGTCAACGCCTATTTGTTGTGGATCTACTGCCCAGACTCTTAAATCTATTCTATCGCAAACAACCAAATATACTACTCCAAGATGTTCGCCGCTTTTGTTGTTATTTCTCTCGCCTCTCACTATGCCACCTCAGCAGTTAGGACTCCCTAACCTTTTCTATCTATATTTAGAAGTAAGGCGAGTGAGTTTGTTCCTTTCCCATGAAGTTTTTTGGATATGTTACTAGATGCTTCCTCCAGATCTAACGTCTCTATCAACAAAATTATTTTTTCTTCACTGGATCGATATTAACTTACCTACTCATGCTCCTACTGGGTCCAAAAGGGTTGATGCCCGATTCTCCGACCCATTACTCATTCCTTCCCGACTCAATAGAAATCGCAATCTCGATAGTGAGAGCAACAATTGAGCTCCGACAATAGGTAGATGGGGTGGGCTACGATGAATATAGTGAAATCAATCCTTATTCCACACTCTCTCTCACTAGACTGAAGCATATATAAATCATGAATTCTTCAGAGCAGGCCGACAGGCCAGGCGTACGGGGACCGTCGAAGAAGTGCCTCAACGCACCACAGCCACTACTTTGGCTCCTTTTATGCAATTATGAACTCCAGATAACTTTATGAATTCCAACACAACTTATCCTTTTAGAGCTGATGTAACGAACTACGCGAGCCTCCCAACAAAGACAACATAAATCTGATTCGAATAAAAAAAAAGAAAGTTTGAATATTGTAGTATACCAGCCACCTATTCTGGAACTTCCAGTTCCAATCAAAGCATATAGTTCCGTAAATAGATTTGTATGTATAGACACGTCAGTCATGCTCTTCCTTTCTTGAAAGTATCTTTCTCTGGGAACATGGTCAATCAGAAATTATTATGTTCGTGATTCTTCTTCTAGTGATGGATAAAATGCTCTAGTTTTCCATTCTCATATGAGGCCGGAAAGAGGGTCCACATAAATGATCAAGACCTCGAAAACAACAACATTCCTTCCCCATATGGAGTTCGGAACCCAAAGGGAATCGTTGAGTTAACTGTATATTTTTTGTGTTCGTTGACCTAAGTCGCACGTTGGATGAGTTTTTGCATCATACAGATCGGGCCAAAAACCGAGGTAAGTTTAGAAGAGATGGGAAACCTAGACGTTGTTGGTTGGGGCAGGGATAATCTTGCTTCTTCACAAAACTACCCCCCAAAAATATCGACCATGTAGCGCTAGCCCTTAGCGTTTTTTTTGTTCCATCCCATTCCAGTATAGGCAACTAATACTAAAATAATAAGTGAAGTAGTCATCGTCTAACCAATAGGCTCGGACACCTGGCCGCCTGTGCCTGCCCATTTTTTCTCGCCCGAAATGGAATGGCTCTCTTAGTTACGTTGCACCCCGACCTGAGTCCCCACGTCCATTTTTCTCTTCCCACAACCCAATAAGTTCACAAAGCCAACACAAGATTAGGGTCGTCCCCTTCATGTTATGTTGACTCCAACCCAAGATGGCTTCATGGGAAGCCTATTCGTATTGCGCTCACGGCCAGGTTGGCCTTCCACCGATAGTGGGAATTCTCATGTTCCCTAGTCAAAGACTTGGTTGGATGCGGGATCTACTCCACGAGAAGCGGTACGAACGTAGATGATATCATCATGACCCCTCTTTTTGTACCGCTAGGGACTTTTAACGCCAATTCGCCAACTAGTGTTACCTTCGCTTTCGTGTCTCTCAGGTTGGTCAACACGGGATGTTTCTGAGCAGCGAGGCCTACACCCATTTGCATTAGTTCATCCAAAGTTCCTTACCCTTATAAACGAATTATTGAATAAGCCATCTTTCTATTAAAGTTAAGGAGTGAATAAGCATCTCAGCGGCTAGACTAAATACCCGAATCGAATCATAGTTCAGACTCCCACCCTGAACAAATAGGAGATGTGGGCCACATGTAGAATATAAGACGCCGAGTCGCACGACAGAAGAACACCCAACATAAAGATGCACACTCCTACATGTGAAGTATTTATCTTCATAGGAGCTTTTTTATAGTAGTCATGACCAACATCCATCAACTCTCAGCTTGTTGGTAAGGTGAGAACTTCAAGCCCAATTTCAGGTGGCGCACCCTCCACACAAGCACCGCCCAATGAAGGGGGGACGGGGAAAGCTACAGGCCCAAAACCTTAAACCCTTCTTTCAAAATGGGGGTGCCCGAGGCACCTCATTTTCTCATTTCATCATTTCTCATTCCCATTAGGACGAAGTGTTTGACTTTTCCTTTTTTACAGCCGCTTAGGCTTCGCCGAGCTATTGCGTGGTAAAAAGGAAAAATGTACAAAAGAACAGTAAATAGAGAACACCGCATAAAGATTTGAATTATGAGAAGTCCCATTTGGATTCAAGATGAAGGAAATGAAGAATAGGAACAAAATGAAATAAAGAGTTTCTAGCTCTAGTTTCGGATGAGCTTCTCCCAATTATGTCTAGTAATAGAATATGGAGACTTGCTCTTACCAAGACTCCATTTTTTGCTCTGTCCGCAGAGCATATGAATTTCCTGGAATGTGGTAGACCAAAAGAGGGAATGAAGGATAAGAATAGGAATTATAGCACCATTAAAAAAGGGGCACATGTGGGAAGATCTCTACTGACGAACAATTTCAATAGTACAAGTGCTGCCGTTCCATGAGGCATGACCATGGAAGTAATGAAAAAGAAAAAGTTATGTAGTTGGGCCATATGTTATATTCGTTCCAGTTTTGCTTCTCTAGAGAAGATGAGAGGCTAAAAATGAAAGTGTTCGCAACTCATACTGAAAGTGTACTAATTAATCCGACCATTAATGACTAGTTAAAACACCAAGAGTGGTATGATCCCCTATTTGATCAGACCTCTCTGAGAAAGACAAAAATCAAACTCTCATAGTTCGTAGCCAGCTCTAACAACTTCTTCGTAACTTAGGTGAAGTACTTCTTTTGGTTTGAATAGGGGGTCGCCCTTTTTTTGGTTGAAGTATCCATGACTTTGGTCGTAGTTAGTTTAACCCGATAAATCCATTCCACTTGAAGCCATGTTTATAAAAATGACTAAGTTTAATGACTTGACCAGTCACTAGCCCTTGTATTATAAGATTCTCTCACCCTGTGGTCGACATTCCATTCCCCTTAGTCGTAGGTGCTCTTTCTAGTTTTATTTTACATATGGATGGCCCTTTGGGTGTCTCGCTGATACAAACAAAGAAAAGATGTTGGTTTTTAACATACCTTTGAACAAAAAGTCAATCCTTACCAAAGGAGAAAATATAATAGAATATTTGCCTTCTTTTTTCCTTTCCATTGATTCCCCCCGACAATCAAGTTGCACTTCCTTCTAACAAGTGGCTGAGACTTATCAAAAAACCTTGGCCTCTTGGTAAGAGTTTCCTTTTGTGAAACTTAGATGTTGAAGCACACACCTCAATCACCCTGCATGTGTGAATTGAACAAACGTCAAAGTACAACCAGTTTAAGCTGGTTTTCCACCCATTTTTTAGTGTACTACCATTTCTAGCAAAATCTAAAGGACATATTCGTTGCTGATTTTGGGTTTTGATAAAAGATACTATTAAGGTTATACACTAAGTACACACGTGATTATGTTATGGAAGAAGTGCATGCGCAATTCAGCTGTGTAAAAACTCCATGAGGTCCAGAGAAAGATAGAGTATATAGTCAACCTCTGCCTCTCATATAGATTTCTTTTCCAACACTTCTATGTGGAGATAGATGTAATATTAATATGATTTATAGTTTCAATTAACTATTTGAAGTTTTCTAAAGTCTCAAATTGGTTCCGGACTAATTTCGTACAGAATTTATGGATTTGAATACTTCTAACACTAAATAGTTTTTAAAAAAAAATCAACTTTACTTGAACCTGGAACAAAAAGGGTGTCCAATTGAAATCCAGGCACTTTTTTCTATTTTCGCTTAGATGTTATCGGCAGATGCTAAACCCAGAGCGTGGTGTCACGAATTAATCAAGCGAAGAATCACAATTCTCATCTATCACATTCAGAAAGACTACTGACTAATTTCACTCAATTAAATAAACTATACCCTTAAAAAAAACACTAGTAATCCTACACAGTTGTTCAATTTTAATGTCATACTCAACTCTATCCCTGACTAGGTATTTGATTCCAGGCCCTTTTGAGGAGGGTATCTTTTTGGTTAATATCAACCTGGCTCGCATGGACTTCCGGTTTTTCTTAGTTGACAACATTTTTATTGCAATTTGAAGTTCTCTAGTTACTCCTGCACAAGGAACAACAGCTATGGATTTGATTGAGGGGCGCTGGGAAGAATGGATCAGGGAGATGCCCTTGAGTATCACTTACCCAGCTTTTGAAGGACATGAGTAGAGAATTGTCACCAGATTTGATACAAAAAACATAGGGCGGATTTACATTGTTGGTGAGTCTTGTACGGGTTAGTGTTTAAGGAAAAAAACATTATTGTATGTTATTTTTTATTTAAATGGTGCCAAATTCCAAAATAAAAGGAAAAGGATGATTGTACGCACATTAGATTTGCTAACTCAATTGAACTATCATCCAGGAAAAATTCTATGGAAAGATGATGTACATATGTCACAACTTTCTTAAACAAAATGAACGAAGGCCCAAGGTATTTGATCCATAAGACATGAATGAAAGGGGATGACATCACTCTAATGATTGGAAACAATTGGAAGAAAAAGATTGAAATGACCATGAAAAATTGAACCTATACCTTTTTTTGAGATTGAAACTCCAAATTATTTATTTATAATAAAAAATTTATTATTCATTGATACATCTAAAGCTTATGCCGTAGAAGCTGACATCGGGATATTGGCCTTTTATCTGTATCTTCCCTGAGTGGCGTCTTTTATAAGAAAAGACTTTATCAATGGAACTAAATAAAAGAGTTTGGGCTCTTTTTCTTGTCGACTTTTGGCCACACGCGGCGGCTATGTTCATGTCAAAAAGTGACGTTATTTGTTGGTAATGGGTATACTCGAGAGAAAGGGTTTGGAATTCGACCTATCCTTATACGCTCAAAAAGGGGGTAATGGACTCCTTTTTAGTTTAGGATCCCCTTTCTACATTCAATTATTTATTGAGCCTGGTGTGGAATCACCAATATTACACATTCACTCTTGGTCTAGCGAGCCTTCCTAGCCGCCTGGAGTGTAGCCTGCCTACTAAAGACCATAATGTAAGTAACTCAGTGCTCCATACGGGGAAATGAAAGTAGAATTCGTTCGGATCCTCCCACATGTTCAATCTTTTTTTAGCTATTTTGCGACATATCTTTATCATTAATGCAACCTTTATTTTGCTCATTCATGGAGTTGTATTTAGTACCTCTAAGAAATAAAATTATCCATCGTTATTCTGTAATGTGGGTTGGCTTGGATTACTTAGTGTGGCGCGCCTAGGAGGGCAACGCTATTTGGGATGTGGAGGGGATATTATTGTCCATCTCCCTAACCTAAAGTAGAACCGGGTTTTGACTGCAGGGAACCGTAGCATGGGGAAACGTCTAATCCTTTTTGCTCCACAAGGCTGGCTAATCGTACGTATTATGCTCGAATACCCCTGGTTCTGGAAGGCATATCAGTCCAAACTCTATGTTGAATGTGCGACCGAGACTATACTACGTAGGTACCTGTACAGGTGAGGCATCCATTTTTTTGTGTTCGTATATATTTTCTTTATTTCAATACAAGTAAGACCTCCACTACACTAGTTATGGAGAGGATTCGTGCCGGATGGAACACCGCGCTTCGAACCATAGACTATTGTTGCTAGAATAAAATGAAGTTTTGGAACTGAATTATGCTTCTTGATAGGCCCTGATGGCAGAACTGGCATTTTTTTAGGGGGGAGAGAAAGCGATCACTTTTTGCGGTAGAGTAGAAAGTTGAGCTTTCCCTCGCGTAGCTCCATTCAGAAAGAACATAAAAATAAGATAGAACATTATAGCGTGGATTCTTGCCATCACTACCTGAAAACCCATTTTTCTATAGGCATCTATCAGTTCTGAGATTATATACTGCTGCAGAAACTAAATCAAGGGGGTTAGTTGAAAGGTAAAGATAGCGTGATTGGCCGATTGGTTAGAAGTTAAGGATATCACGATTAACTAGTTTCAGGTCTCTTGGATCATGGGCCAAAGCTACTTGGGTTTAGCCCGTTAAACATCATTTGGATAGGCTTGGATCCTTTTCATGATTTCATATGCCTTTGACGGGCATTGAATTAAATCAAGGGGGTTAGTTGAAAGGTAAAGATAGCGTGATTGGCCGATTGGTTAGAAGTTAAGGATATCACGATTAACTAGTTTCAGGTCTCTTGGATCATGGGCCAAAGCTACTTGGGTTTAGCCCGTTAAACATTATTTGGATAGGCTTGGATCCTTTTCATGATTTCATATGCCTTTGACGGGCATTGAATTTGGACAGATCTGGAGGGTCTTCTTGCATGGACTTGGGATTTTTTCGATGATGGGCTGGCCTTTTCTTCGCATAGGCCTTCCCTATAGTACCGGGGCTAACGCGCTAGGTCGAGTGGTCACCGAAGCTTGCTTGTTAGTATAGAACTAACAAAACCTCAAACCAACCAATATCAAGACTAATCGGGCATACTTAGATTTTCCTCCTAAGATAAGAGTTTTCCACCAAGCTTTTCACTTTTATAAACCTCTTCACTAATTACCTAGGAACTTTGAAAAATGAATTTCCCCTAGGGTAAAGTAAAATAAATGAAAGATGAAAAAACGACTACCCTAGCCTAGTAAGTAGTTGTCTATTTCGTGTGCCCTTCCGTACTGACTTATACTGACTTACTATATACCACTATTAGTGGACTAGTCTATTGTTGTAGTATGTTGCTTACCATTTACGCCTAAGTGAAGAATATTGAGGATTGATCCTGTTCATTGATAATTGTGCAGTTTCCTTCCAATGATAAGGCTTTCGGGAAGTGGAAGTGTTAAGGTATTCCAATTGAGTTCCCTTGTCAGTTGGGGTTCTAATTGTAGGAGCGCAAAGGTAATCCTTTGCAGCCATTGAGATATATCTAGTGGAAAGGTGAGTTTCCAGCTATCTATTTCAAGTCTTTCGTTCTGCCAACAAGTTGGTGCTTGCAGCCTGTGGGTTAGACTGCCCTAAAGCGAGTAGGAATTTACTCACATGCATATGAGAAGTTTGAAAGCAGAGCAGGGGTCTTCATTTCAAATGGGCTTTGATAGATCATTGAAAATTGAAAGATGCTCAGTCCACTCTCTTTTCGATACATTTACAGTTGGAGTAGTAAGCTCATCTAGTTCCACATCTTTCTCTCTTTCTTGCAATTTGAGTTTTAGTTGTCTGTCCTGTCGATCTCAGCGAGCAAGTCTTAGTAGTTGCCCTAATAGGAGGAGGGCCCTATAATAGTTTCTAGTCTTACTTCCATGGAGTGGTAGAAAGAAAAATTGGAAGAAATTTGACATCATGACTTATCTTATATCAATTTTTCTCTCTTTGTTTTTTTGTGCCATCTTAAGGCGATCAAACACTTTATCTGAGAGGGGGATTTCCCTCAATACCAAATAATCATTGATGATATCTTTAATATAATATAGCGCTCAAAATTATAAATGGTAATGAGGATCTTGGTATTAAATCTGTCGAAAGTTGACAAATAAATGATCAACCAAAGAAAATACAATTCAAGTATATTCTATTTTACTTGAAAAGTGATGTGTGAGACTTATTTTGTCCATATACTAAGATAATGTCAGTGGATACAAATGAATAATTGTGCAATAAGTAAAATCATAAAATACAAATTAAAGTGTGCATTGAATAATCAAGAATTTTCACAAAAATCCTGACATTATTTTATGAAGATGTATTCTCCTAAGGTGGATGCAATGGGATTTATTTTAGTCTTAAAATATATTAAAAACTTGAATACGCATGATGAGTGATTATCGTGTCTATCTAGACAGTAAATAATATATGAAAATTTCTGAAGGATTTAAAACATTTTCAAGTACCTTCATTGCATAGTACCCCAAAGGTTGTGAGATCGCTAATTATAAAAATCAACTTCAATATCATTAAAATGGTTAGAAAGTACCATGTTATAGTGCAATTCGTGCACTTATGTATCCTGCTGATACTATTCATGGTATAATAATTTTAGTGTGCATGCAAAATATAATATCACTATTATCAATGTAAATATTAGAGTGAATGAATTATTGATGCAAATTCTTGATTATGATCAACCATGTCAGTGTTTATTAACTATGAAATTGCATGAAATTATGAAGTTATCTATTTCATCTGGGAATACTAGCATATCAAATCATTCGACAAGGAATTCAATATTATTGTCATACAAGTGGAAGTATCCGTTAGTGCTTGGTAGTTGCTACCAACAAGTCAAACAAAATGTTTTTCTACGTTGACGAGGACAAAACTAAGTGACTACCAAAAATGTATTTGGATGAACTCGACATATCCAAAAGAAAAGAAAATGATATATCAAGATAAGCTCAAGAACATCTTCATGAATGTAATTTTGCCACAAAGATACAATCAATATCAACATTTGGAAGGTTAATTCAAAGGTTGAGAGATATCCTTTACAAGAATTAAGTGATGTTTTAATCAGGGGGAGTAAATACGCATTGTACTCTTTTTCCTTAACCAAGGTCTTTTTTCATTGGGTTCTCCGAGTAAGGTTTTTAATGAGGCAACTTTCAATGCGTATTACTAGATATGTGCACTCTTTTTTCTTCACTGGTGACTTTATCACGGAATTTTTTCTAGTAAGATTATAACGAGGCATATTATCTATTAATAAAATCAATGAATAGTAAATACATCATCATGTTGTGGACGCCCATTACACAATAATCTGAATAATCTTGAAATCAAGAAGGCAACTTACAAACAGCTCCGCTACCTACAAGTAACTTAAAAGAAGTTCCGCAAGCAGGTTCCTATAAGCAACTTACAAGCAACTGTGTGAGCAGGTTCTTTTAAGCAGTTTACAAGTAACTCTGTAATTTTAATGATAGATATTATCCATCAATACATGGACATCCAAGGCAAAGTGTCGTCAAATAAGGTGTGAATATCCATGGGATCCACTCGCCTTTTCTCACCCAATCATCTATTGTCCTTTGATGCCCAAGAAACCTATTTCACTGTAGCAAATAGGTTTCTCCAAGTAATTCCATTTCTTGGCTATAAATAGCTTTGAGAATGTATTAAGTGAGATATTGAAAACAATGAAACAAGGTGAAAGAACATTGAAGATCAATTTTGTTACTCTTTAACTTATTTTATACTCAAATGGTTCTCTCTTTCAACTTCTTAATTTAGTTTGCCTTTCTTATTTATTGTATAACACTTTGTAAATATTATATTTTTCTTAAATGAGTATTCAAGATAGTTAAGTTGCATTTTACTCTTTAGAGATTTTAATTTTCTTGAGCCAAATATTTTGCTAAGTAGTCAACCAGATCGTGGATTTGCTAGGGAGCCAACAAAGGTTCTCGAGTGTCGATCACATCTAGTGTGTAGGGTTGGGACGTGACGTGTAACTTATCTTCAATATGTTAGAGATTCATAAATGAGTCAGCTGATGAGTTATGGTCGTAGTTATTTTACGGGCATATGCATATATAGATATTGAAATTTTCTGGGACTCTAGTCTTTGATTTCTTGTAGGAGTCTTGGAGGCTACTCAAACTTAAACCTCAACTTATGCCTATATAAATGGTATTATATTCCCTTGAATGTCATCTAATAAGTATATCATAAATTTTAGGGTATTTATAAAGATCAAGGTCTCGAATGTTCCACAAATTCATGGATTATTCTTAAAGAGATCAAATCAAATCATCCTAGTTCGAGAAATACGCCACTAACGGTCCTCAAATTAAATCATGGATGAGAGAAGAATCAAGGGATCAACATATTTGTGCTCACAATTTGATGAAAAAAAATATTTTTCTTATATATTTTATAATTGCAACATATTTTCATACTCGAGAAAATTCATCGCAAACAAATTGGCACACTTAATAGGACCAAATTTGCCCTTCACCTCTTCTCTCATAACTCAAATATACATATCAGAAGCCACAAAGCCGCAAAGGTGGAAGAATGAGTACTTGATCAAGCCTTATTTTTGAGTTTCATCAAGTTTACACTCCGACAAGCCTTGAAATCGGGTGCATTGAAATTTTGTAGGACTCTACAAGACGTGTTCGATTCCATTAAGGATTCTTGGAGGCTACTCAACCCTAAACCCTAGTTCATGCTTATACAAAAAGTATTATATTCTCTTGAAAAGTCATCTAAAAAAATACCTAATGAACTCTTGAGTATTTATAAATATCAAGATCTTGAATATTCCGCAAAATCATAAATTATTCATAAAATAGATCAAATTCAGAGCATCCTAATTCAAGCAGGGGCAGACCCACATAGTACTTTACGGGTGCTCAAGCACCCATTGATTTCGTATCGAACTATATATATATATATATATATATATATATATATATATATATATATATATATATATATATATATATATATATAAAATCAGAAGAAACGTATAAAACATCGAGGTGAGCAACCATGAAACAAATGTTTTGGTTGGTCTGATGGTTATAAGTGGATGTTGAAGGTTGTTTATCGGTCAAATGTCGCGTTTCCATTCCCCCCAAGGACATTAATTTTGGTTTAAAATCCAACTCTTCTCTTTTTACTTATTTATTTTGCTGATTTTTTTATTTTATTTATCTTTCTTCCTATGTTGATTTGTTTGTTTTTTTCCTTTCACAAACTGTCTCTTGCTGAATTTTCCTACACAAACTTTTATAGAAAAAATTTTGACATCTTCCTTTTTTTTAATCCAAAATAATTTTTTATTTTAGTTTTTTATTGATTTTTTTCGATATTATATTTGAGTATGATTGTCTTTTTTATGAAGAATGTTAAATTTGTACACTTATATTTTGTAAGTGGTAACTACATGAGCACCCAGAACGTTAAAATCCTGGATCCGCCACAGAATTCAAGAAATATGTCACTAACAGCCCTCAAATCAAATCATAAATAAATCTTATTAGAGTATAATCAAGGTATCAACAAATTTGTACTCACAATCTTGAGTGTGTTTTCTAAGTGATTGCATTGCATGCTCATCTTTCAAAAGATTTCACATAGTTCTTATAATTTTTTGTATAATAGTAAGTCAGGATAAAATTTTCGTTTGAGACCAATAATGGTTCTAAGTGTCGGCCATGTTTAGTGTGTAGACTAGAATCATGACATAGATGAGTCATTGCCATTTCCAAAATAAAATGTGGATACATGGGTAACAATAAATATTGCGTCAAAAGATACAGTTATCATAATGTCGATATAGAGTGTGTTTGGTATGAAGGAAAATATTTTCTGAAAAATGTTTTCCAATTTTCCCTTGTTTGGTTGGGACAAAAGTTTTGAAAAATGTTTTCCAAATCAACTCATTTTTCTCAAAATTAAGGAAAATGACTTCCCTTCAAAAATTAAGGAAAACATTTTCCAAAACTCTCCTCCAATTTCAAATTACATTTTTTTTTTTGAAAAAACATCAATTTTTAAAAAATATTTTCAATTTCAAAATTTTATTTTAAACTCCTAACCCCCCCCCCCCGACCAGCCCCCCTACCAGCCACCCACCCACCCCCAACCCCCCAAAAATTAATTTTGTTTTTAAAATACTATCAACTTCAAATTTTTATTTTTTCACTCCCACCCCCCTCCCCCGCCCTCACCCACTACCCCCACCGCACCCCACTCCACACCCACCACATAATAATTTTGATTTTAAAAAATATGTCTCTCAAAAACATTTTTCATTCATAATCAAACACTAAAAATCATTTCCGGAAAATATTTTCTACTCACCAACCAAATATGAGAAAATAAGTCCAAAATCTACTTATTTTTCGGAAAAACATTTTTTAGGAAAACATTTTCCATGGAAAACATTTTCCTCCATACCAAACACACCCATAGTGTAAGTTTTTTAGAAAACAAAAATTAATATTCTAAACCGGATATATAAATAAAATCAATTTATTTTTAAAATGAGGAACAATAAAAGTGAATGGTGGAAGGACAAAGAGAAAATTGTTCCGATGATAAAGCTCTTGGCACCTTCAGTTGTAAGGTTATTAATTTGGAAAACAAAGAATGGGAACTTGTTAATCCGAAGGCCTTTTCACCTGAAAAGGCTTACAAAACATATGTTTTATTTATTTATTTATTTATTTATTTATTTATTTATAAGTATATATAATATTTCGTATAATCTCTTAAATTATTGTAATATTAATTTGGTTATTAGTGATTGAATGATCAGATATGGAGGAGAATTTTAGTGGTTGAATTTAAGTGTTGTTAGCGAGAGTTCAATTTCATATCTAGTAATTTCTACTCCTTATTTTTTCGGTAATTTTAAAAAGATTATATATGTGGAGCATATTATTATAAAATATGAAATGACAAAAATGTGAACATAGATAGGGATAAGCTGAAGGTCGGTATGGTTATATTTGTGCCCTCTATTTGTTTTTATTGATTGGGCAAATATATAAGGGAATGGAGGCAAACAAAAGGTAATAGTGACAAGTCTCAAAATCATGATCATGAATACAGCTGAATCAAACAATTTGTAAAGTAATGGTAATGCATGTTCCAAGCCCCATACCGCACCACCGCCAATACTCTTACCAAATCTTACTTTACAACAATTTTTATTTTCATTTTGAGAGTTAGTTTAACATAAATAAAGATAGCTTTCGAAAATACACCCTCCACCACAATATGTTGTATTCACATGTTTTCAGTTTATATATATTCCTGTACATAGATATTTTTGTGCATTGTTTACTTTGGTGTATTAAAAATAACATGCATTCTATAAAACGTAATAAACTTACTAATAAACAATAGAGTGTATACATAGATTGAAAAAGAGTATCAAACAAGGTGCTGATGATACACAAAGATAATACATGCATTATTTTTCCTAATACACTCTATCGAAGGAATTGTGTGCATAAATAAATTATACACACTTTTACATTGTTACACATCACATGTGATCGAATTAGAGGATTTCTCATAGTTGGTGTTAAAACATTTTTATGATAAGAAATTATAATTTGACTAACAAAATGACTTCGCTCTCTAATAATATATATATATATATATATATATAGATAGATAGATAGATAGATAGATAGATAGATAGATAGATAGATAGATGTATCTTTACCTAAATTCGTACAAGAGTAATATAAAATTATAAGAAAATTACCCACGAAACAAAATGAGTCAAGTATCATCAAAGTGCTCAAATCTTATCAAATTTTAATCATAACTTCAAGATGACACCCCACCGAATCTCAATTATCAGTACCTTATAAAAAATTCAACAAATAGAAAAATTCATTTGTAAATTTTCAAGCTTTTAAAAATATGTATATGTACATATAGAGAGGTTTTCACTTGCATTCGAAAGTTGCACACGCAAGTTCAAATAGTAAGTTTATTTTAACTTCAATCAATTATAATAATTAAAAAAAAAAAGGAGAAATGCTAGAACATTCCATGTTTAAAATGGGATATGCCTAATCCCAACCAAGCAAATGATATTATGTCTCAAACGATTAGTGGAGGGATACTTTTTGTCGAAAACGTTTGCCTATAAAACGAGGGAGTGACTACATATATATACATACATACAAGTGAAAGAAGAATTCAATATAAAATAACTCAAACTCTTTCACAATTGGAAAAAAAAGGTTAGTCTATAGTACAAGTTTAATTATTAAAAAGCATGATCATAACAATTGATTCTTTTCATGTGTTGATAAACAATTAGTAATTACGTACTAGTTTGTTTCAGATCATGAGTTTGGATGCTGTAGACTACAAAGGGTCCCCTCCTGATAAGTCTAAAACTGGTGGTTGGGTACCTGCTACTCTTATCTTAGGTTTGTAATTACTTTCCAATTAATTTTTAATTATAAGGCTAAGTAGGTTTCACCATCTCAATGTATATTTATTGTTGCAACTTGCAGGGATTGAAATAGTTGAAAGGCTTTCAACGATGGGAATAGCAGTAAATCTGGTGACATACTTAGGTGGTACTATGCATTTGGCTAGTTCAAATTCAGCCAATATTGTAACAGATTTCATGGGCACCTCCTTTCTCCTCTGCCTTCATGGAGGCTTTCTTGCTGACTCTTTTCTCGGCAGATACAAAACTATTGCACTATTTGCTCTTATACAGACACTGGTAATTACTAATAATTTATATTCAAACAATTTTATATTGGAATTTGATCATATATATATATATATATATATATATATATATATATAAATATATATATATTGTACTATTTCACTTCAGGGAACTGGGATGTTAACAGTGGCCACCAGCCTGCCCCAACTGCGACCCCCTCCATGCAATCGTCATGATGTCAATTGCCAACCAGCAAATGGTTTTCAAATGGGAATACTATACTTAGCTTTATATCTCATAGCATTGGGTACTGGTGGCTTAAAATCTAGCGTGTCAGTATTCGGAACCGACCAATTTGATGAGAAAGACGACAAGGAAAAGGCTCAAATGGCATATTTCTTCAACAGATTCTTCTTCTTCATCAGCTTAGGGACTTTGACAGCAGTTACAGTGCTTGTTTACATCCAAGATGAAGTTGGAAGGATTTGGGCATATGGTGTTTGTTCACTATCCATGTTCATTGCCATCATAATATTCCTTCTCGGTACTAAAAGCTACCGTTACAAGAAAACTGCAGGAAGTCCTATTGTCCACATTTTTCAAGTCATTGTTGCTGCTATAAGGAAGAGGAAATTGGATCTCCCATATGATGCTGCCATGCTCTACGAGAGTACGTCTACTCCAGAGGCTATCAGAATCCAACACACACAAGAATTTAGGTTAGCACAATTAATAATATGTTTGCTTAATTTTAATTAGTATATATCTTCAACTGGCTCATGTGTACGTACGTAGAATATTGGACAAGGCTGCTATCGTAACTGAGGAAGATTTGGAGGAACATGAATCATGCTCTGCTCCAAATCCATGGAAGCTTAGCTCAGTGACAAGGGTTGAGGAAGTGAAAATGATGGCAAAGTTGCTCCCGATATGGGCCACCACTATAATATTCTGGACCACCTACGCACAAATGATTACATTTTCTGTTGAACAAGCTTCTACTATGGAAAGAACAATTGGCAACTTCCAAATTCCAGCTGGATCTCTCACTGTCTTCTTTGTCGCAGCCATCTTAATCACCTTGGCTCTTTACGACCGAATTATCATGCCACTTTGGAAGAAATGGAAAGGGAAACCAGGTAAAGCATGCATATATTTATGTGACCTAATTAATTAACCTTATCATGATGATTCCTGTGCGCGTGTGGCTTCCAGGTTTTACAAACCTACAAAGAATTGCCGTTGGCCTTATTTTATCAGTAATAGGAATGGCAGCAGCCGCACTAGCAGAGCAGAAAAGATTGACAGTTGCAAAATCAATGGGGCGCAACAGTTCAACTTTGCCAATTAGTGTATTCCTGTTGATCCCACAGTTCTTCTTTGTAGGAGCTGGGGAAGCCTTCATATACACCGGACAACTCGATTTCTTTATAACACAATCACCCAAAGGGATGAAGACAATGAGTACTGGCCTTTTCTTGACAACCCTTTCACTTGGTTTTTTCATTAGCAGTTTCTTAGTCTCGGTTATCAAGAAGGCGACCAAAAGCAATGCTACAGCTCAAGGCTGGCTTGCAGACAATATTAATTATGGAAGGCTAGACTTGTTCTATTGGCTTCTTGCTGCGTTAGGAGTCATAAACTTTGCCATCTATCTAAATTCCGCAACTTGGTACAAACCAAGGAAGCCTAAATCTCCCATACCCAATGAATATGGAGCTCAAGACAAGTGCTAGAATATAGCTATGTTCCAATGTAGCAAACATATTATACAGTATGATTTTCAAGTTGCCCTATATAATTTTATTAGTTTTTCGTAAACCGAATCGTGTAAGGTATGATTTTGTAAAATAATATCAATATTATGAAACCCACGTTTAATTGAAAGAATAATAAAAAAAATAAAGAATGAAGTTTAAGTTTTTGCGGATGATTAATGTTGATATAATATAGTGGCTTCTCTGTCATATCCAAAATGATCGATAGGTAAGGATTTAACAGATTGTGAAAACATAAACTATTCATAAATCCTATCAATTATTTACAATGTATAGCTACATGATTTTCACATAAAATTAATAATTATAGTAACTCAATCAACAATACATATTTGAACCAACCTTAGTGTTCTTTGAGAATCTTGACTTGAATTGAGCAGAAGTTTTTTCTTAATTGTTCTTCGCAACTTCTTTCTCTCCTTTGCCTGGCACATTCAAACTATTTGATGGATAACACAAAAACATTTGGCAGAGAGATGGACCCTTTTGATCTGGAGAGTTTGGAGACGTTATCTCCACGTTCCATCACTGTGAGAAATGGATCTTAGTAGTTTTTGTCACATCCGTGGAGCACCCCTAGACGTAACCGGCGTCGGCGTCCTCGAAGAGGACTAAAACTAGCCTCTTATCTTACATTATTACATTCATAGGTTAAAAATGCGAAAAATTTAAAACTTTTCTTCTATCTATCATGAGGTTTACATAGACCTCTCGCATACACATAATATATTCATATCGAGTATACATATATCCTTCGTATAAGAAGATTACATAGTCTTCTACTTTTATTGCATATATATATAAATATATATATATATATATATATAAGATATAACATAGTCTTAAATGAATGGCTCATCTCATAACCATCTAACCAGAGTATAACAATTGGGCATAGCCCATACATCAATACAATAAAGCCACATATAGGCTATACAATCTTTAGTACTCAAATGAAAAGGAAATGAGGACCTACCCAACTTAGAGAATGAGAATTCAAGTCTTTCTTCAAATGTTGTCACAAGCCCTTCAACGATCGGAACCTAAAATATTGGGGAAAAGGGAGAAAATGGGGTTAGCACATCACTTGTACTAAGTATGAGACCATATGCACACACAGCATAAAATCATGTTAAAAAGGGACATTTCATTAAAGCATGCCATTTACTATGAAAAAATATTATGCACATTCAAGAATCAATACAAGTCAATCATGCATTTTTTAAGTGAATACCATGTACATCACAAGACCAACAACACTAAGTCTAGTCAAGTCAACATGCATATCAATATACTTGAGCACATAGTCAATACAACTCTATCATCAAGTTATAACATCAACAAGCATGTATAAGAGTTCATAACATCATAACCAAAGTAAGACCATTACCCATGAACCCTCATTAAGTCCACTAGTGCAATGACTAAGCAAAGCCTCATAACCTTACTCAATCAAGTAAACCCAACAAGAACCATAACCAATGTCCACTTCACATACCATATCATTTAGAATAGCCATCATCTTCATACTTTAAACAATAGAGACCAAACCACATGTTCATAAGTGAAACCTATATCATATAGTGTCATCAACATGTAAAATCATCATATACATATCATTTACATTTATAAGCATATACATACATAAGAACATTATTCTAAGACTTTCTTCAAGGCTCACTAGTGCAATGTATAGGTAAAGTCCCATACCCCTACCTAGACTAAGGTAAACCCCCTGGGTCATCATAGTTAGAGTTCATTCATTACTTCATTTTACCTTTTGGAACATCTTGCCTTAACCGACATAGACCACATGAGCTAATGTGGAATCCGATGTGATGGAACTTTACACCGAAAGAAGGCGGACTACTTGTCAAGGTAGTACTAAAACATGAACATAGCTTCTATTAATGGATCCATTAGCTAGTATTCCTATGAGGGCAACATAGTTCAAGAACTAGGAGATGTAGTTGGGACTCTCTTTATGCTACATGCATTATAATCTCCAATCTCATGAGTACATTAGTGATCCTACCTTCACTATGTCGGAAGGGACACTCCTCACTCTAGTTCACTTTGTGTTAAGCTAGAATCCCTTTTTGAAATGTCTTTAATGCCTTTATTAATCATCATACCTTAATGGAGGTCATAGGGTCTATCCCTTATATAACCATTATTATAGCTCAATAAGAATTGCATGAGTATTGTCCTTTCATTACAATTCATACATGTGAGGTTAGCACATTACATAATCACATCATGATAAGGCACATTGGTAAGCCATCACCATTGTTATAATATTTACATCTTAGCCAACAACTCACAGACCATAGTTCAAGACATTTTAATTCAACATCTTACCAACTCTATCAATTTTAATATAAGGTATACTCAATACAAAATCATCACTTAATCACAAGTAATCATAATTGAAGTAGAGAATTGAGATCACAAGACTTACCACAATCTACTTCATAAGTCATCCTCAAGGTCTTATCGACCATTCAAACTCAACCCAACAGTGGGTGTAATATAACCACACAATAGTAACCAACATAATAATGAAGTCAACTGAATCACTATACAACAATTCATCACTAGTTCATAGTCTAGAATTAGAGACTTAGGTAAAATTCATGATCTACTTTACAATCTAGGTTAATTACTCAAGAACTAGCATACTTGGGTTACAATATATCACAATATACTCATACTTGGCATAATAATAATATATTATAGTAATTCACACACTAAACAAACAAATTGTATCAATACTACACAATTCAATTCAAGATCACAACCTAGGGTTAAGGGATAAAGGTCATCTTACACAAACTAGGTTAATTCATCAAGAATTAGTATAATGTAATCATAATACATGTTAATATACTCATCATAACAAAAAGGAATCATAAACAAAGCAATTCACAAGACTATTTCCTATTGGAAGTAAACCCACTTGAATTTCATATTTTTGAAATCAATTTGATGGAACCCTTTGGGGAAAGAGATCCCAAAGGTGAAAGCAATATCATACCTTTTTAATTGATAAAGTTTGATGGATAAACATGATCCTTATCATCCATAGAACCCACCTTTTTCTTAGTCTTCAATGGGGTTTCTTTGGGAGAGATAAGGAAGAGTGAAGGAGGAGCAATTTGGGTTTGGGAAATTATGAGGGTTAGGTTAGTCTAATTAGGTTAGGGTATTTATATAGGTCATTAACTAACTTAATTATACATACCTTAACCCCTAACTAAATAACTAACCACCTAATTGATTAACTTGACTAACTTAAAAACATGCAGCAAAAACAGTCTTCACGGACAAAACCACGCCCCACGCCCCGTTTGTCAATACAATAAAGACACATACAGTCTATACAATCTTTAGTACTCAAATGAAAAGGAAAGGAGGACCTACCCAACTTGGAGAATGAGAATCCAAGTCTTCCTTCAAATGTCGTCACAAGCCCTTCAACTACCAGAACCTAAAATCTTGGGGCAAAGGGAGAAAATGGGGTTAGCACATCACTTGTACTAAGTATGAGACCATATGCACACACAACATAAAATCATGTTAAAAAGGGACATTTCATTAAAGCATGTCATTTACTTTGAAAAGCATTATGCACATTCAAGAACCAATACAAGTCAATCATGCATATTCATTAAGTGAATACCATGTACATCACAAGACCCACAACACTAAGTCTAGTCAAGTCAACATGCATATCAATATACTTGAGTACATAGTCAATACAACTCTATCATCAAGTTATAACATCAACAAACATGTATAAGAGTTCATAACATCATAACCAAAGATAGACCATTACCCATGAACCCTTATTAAGTCCACTAGTGCAATGACTAAGCAAAGCCCCATAACCTTACTCAATCAAGTAAGCCCAAACAAGAACCATAACCAATGTCGACTTCACATACCACATCATTTAGAATAGCCATCATCATCATATTTTAACAGTAGATACCAAACCACATGTTCATAAGTGAAACCAATATCATATAGTGTCATAAACATGTATAATAATCATATACATATCATTTATATTTATAAGCATATACATACATAAGAACATCCTTCTAAGACTTCCTTCAAGGCTAACTAGTGCAATGAATAGGTAGAGTCCCATTCCCCTACCTAGACTAAGGTAAAGCCCTTGGGTCATCCTAGTTAGAGTTCATTCATTACTTCATTTTACCTTTTGGGAACATCTTGCGTTAATCGACATAGACCACATGAGCTAATGTGGAATCTAGTGTCACCGAACCCTACACCGAAGAAGGCGGACTACTTGCCAAGGTAGTACTAAAACATGAACACAGCTTCTATTATGGATCCACTAGTTAGCATTCTTATAGGGGCAACATAGTTCAAGAACTAGGAGATGTAGTTGGGACCCTCTTTATGCTACATGTATTATAGTCTCCAATCTCATGAATACATTAGTGATCCTATCTTCCCTATGTGGGAAGGGACAGTCCTCACTCTAGTTCACTCGGTGCTAAGCTAGAGTTTCTTTTAGAAATGTCTTTAATGCCTTTATTAATCATCATAGCTTAATGTAGGTCAGATGGTTTATCCCTTATATAATCATCATCACGCTCAATAAGAATTGCATGAGTATTGTCATTACAATTCATACATGTAAAGTTAGCACATTATATAATGACATCATGATAAGGCACATTGGTAAGTCATCACCATCCTTGTAACACTTACATCTTAGCCAACAACTTACAAACCATAGTTCAAGACATTACAATTCAACATAATACCAACCCTGTCAATCTTAATATAAGGTATACTTTAATATAGCATCATCACTTAATCACAAGTAATCATAATTGAAGTAGAGAATTGAGATCACAAGATTTACCACAATCTCCTTCATAAGTCATCCTCAAGGTCTTACCATAGACCATTCAAAATCAACCCAACAATGGGTGTAATATCATTACACTAGAGTAACCAACATAATAATGAAGTTAATTGAATCACTATACAACAATTCATCACTAGTTCATAGTCTAGCATTAGAGACTTAGGTCAAGTTCATGATCTACTTTACAATCTAGGTCAAGTACTCAAGAACTAGCATAATTGGGTTAAAATATATCACAATCTACTCATAATTGGCATAATAACAATATATAATATTAATTCACACACTAACCAAACCAATTGTATCAATACTACACAATTCAATTCAAGATCACAACCTAGGGTTAAGGGGAAAATGTCATGTTCCACAAACTAGGTTAATTCATCAATAATTAGTATATGTAATCATAATAAATGTTAATATACTCACCATAACCAAAATGAATCATAAAAAATCAATTCATAAGATCAATTTCGTATTGGAAGTAAACCCACTTGAATTTCATATTTTTGAAATCAATTTGATGGAGTCCTTTGGGGAAAGAGATCTTAAAGGTGAAAGGAATATCATACCTTGTTTCTTGATGAAGTTTGATAAAGAAACTTGATACTTAGCAGACCTAGAACCTACCTTTTGCTTAGTCTTCAATGGGGTTTCTTTGAGAGAGAGAAAGAAGAGAGAAGGAGGAGCAATTTGGATTTGCGAAAATATGAGGGTTAGGTTAGTTTGACTAAGTTAGGCTCTTTATATAGGTCATTAACTAAATTAATTAGACCTACTTAACCCCTAACTAATTAACTAACCACATAATTTATTAACTTGACTAACTTAAAAATGTGCAGCAAAAACAGTCTTCACAGACAAAATCATGACCCACACCGCGTTTGTCAATCGACGGGCACTGTTCATGGCCATCCTGTGCAATCGTCATATTGGTCAAAGATTTACCAAAATTACTTCCCACAAATTTGGCTAAGTGTCCATCGATGCCCCGTCGATTGGACCACGCCTCGTCGATGGCATTCGTTGGTGACACTGTGTTTGACAGCTTTTAGCCACTTTTGGAAGGGTCCTCCTCAAGGGACCTTGGTTTGTCCTTGGGGAGTCGTACCCGAAAGTTTTTAATATAAACTAACTCTAATATATGTTAGACACCTTTTCACCAAATTTCATCATTTTCTGACTTTTACAACTTAGTCAAATAGGCTAAGGCACGCTAGCACCTCTTGAACTAGTTTCTGGACGTCATGGACGTTCTTTGACGTTTTGACTCTAAAACTTCCTAAATGACTTATATAAATTAAAAATGACTTATAAAAAGTGACACAACCATTAGAAACTTATGTTAGGCTCTAGAACACGTCTTAGATTTTAGGAGTATTACAATTTTCTAAACTACTAGGTAACCTTCCCATCTTTATGGGTAGTTTAAAACTACTAGGTAACTTTCCCATACATATTTAGGATTTAACTTATTTAATTATAAAATCAAAATATAACTATGTGGGCCATAGAAATTTACATTCTCCCACTTGAAATAGTGTTTCTTCGCCAATTGAAAAATATTGTCGACTAGTTCAGCACCATAGATAATGTTTCGCCGTCAAAGCTTCTGAATAGAGGTCTCAAAGCATGCCACAAACTAATCTTTCATAGTGGATGGAGTTATAACAGACCGTTTCACATTCTTTCATGATATTTGTCCTCCAGCTAATAGAAAAAACAAATCTAATTATTGATTTTCTTGTATCTACACAACCAACATACTCTGAATATGAATA
Source organism: Solanum sitiens (assembly GCA_016801875.1). Classification (NCBI taxonomy): domain Eukaryota; kingdom Viridiplantae; phylum Streptophyta; class Magnoliopsida; order Solanales; family Solanaceae; genus Solanum; species Solanum sitiens. The sequence goes on along the minus strand of JABWTJ010000070.1, from coordinate 169,961 downwards.
TTTAACCACATTAAGATGATCATATCTTATATACATGAGCATATGATCTTTTGCTCCTTATAAGTATTACAACACATTCTTTACCACCTTCCAGTGGTCCATTCCTGAATTACTTTGAATAACGATCCAACAATCCAACATCAAAACTTTGTCTAGTCTCATTCATGTCTGGTCATACATTATGCTCGAAATGATTGATGCATAAGGAATATATTCCATTTTCTTATGTTTCAATTCATTTCTTGGACATTTATTGAGACTACATTTATGTTCTCTGTGAAATGAAACAAGACTTTATGAGCATTTATTTCATTCTAAATATCTCTAACACTTTATTTATATAGGTTTTCTGAGACAACCCCAATAGGCAATAACCCTTGTGATCTATCTCGAAATATTTCTATCCCAACCACATAGAATGCCTCTCCCATATCTTTCATTTCAAAAAATTTAGAAACATATTTTTTGTATCATACAACAAACCAAGATCATTAATAGAAAGAAATATGTCATCAACATACAATACTAAAATAATAACTTATTATTTCCATTGATTTTCGGATATATACACCAATCAACAGTGTCCACAATATTTCTATCACAAGACAGTCAATTACAAATGAAAGTGTCCATAATGTGATGATTGTTATGAATAAGTTGAATGAGAAATTTACATACAATAGCGAGGTCACGAATAAGGTAATTATTAAGAACGTATTTGGCTAAGTTCAAAACCTCATCATATCGATAAATCATAAAATGATATATCAAAATGAGTTCAAGAATGCAACATATTTGTGAATGTGATTTGGTCACAAACACACTATCAATATCAATATTTGAGAAGGTGGTATATAAGATTGGATAACATCATCACAAGAAATTAAGTGGTGTTTTAATCAGGGGAGTATAATACGCGTTGTACTCTCTTTTTTTAAACTAAGGTTTTGTCCCACTGGGTTTTCTTGACAAGGTTTTTAATAAGGCACAAATTAAATAATGTGTTTGAAAAGATATTTGTACTCTTTTTTCTTGACAAGAATTTTTTCCCACTGAGTTTTTTCTAGTGATGTTTTAACGAGGCATATTATCTATGAACATCCAAGGGGGAGTGTCATAAAATAATATAATGTGGATGTCCACTACACCAAGAAGTTACTACATTAATTCCCTCCATTATGAAGATAACATACACCTCTATGGTCATTCTTGTAACCTTTCACCTCGATAACCTCCTCCATTATATTCATGTTTAATTTCATGTTTATAACAAACCTTTTGTATGTATATATGTTACACTATAATAGACACATAAGGGTTCATATTTGTCACAACCCGAGAGCACCTCCTAGTCGTAACATGTCATACTGATCTCGAAGATATCTTATGCAAGCCCTTAGCATTCATTACATAAAAGCATAGAAAATATGGAGGAATTTAAAACTTTCTTTAAAACATAACTCGAAAAGTATTTCATAAAAACGGAGGTTTTTCTAACATCATTGTATCAAACTATCTATGAATGACATGAATAAAAGTCTTGGGACACAGCCCACATAAATTATAGACATAAAAATAAATGAAATAAAAGGAACATAAAGGTTTGTCCTCGAAGCTATAAGGACTCACCACTTCTTCTCTTCTTCAAATCCTTGAAACTCTACCCTCCAAGCAACTCAAATCTCCAACCCTACATTTGGTTAGAATGTAGGCATTATGCGTTAGTACAATGGTACTAAGTATGAAAGCTAACATAACATCAAAAGAGCATCTCAAATGGTTAGTCAACATAAGACATAAGCATAAGAGATAATAACATAATCATAACATAAGCATCATATCATAACAATCAACATAAGGCATACACAACTTCATACTTCAACCATTAGTCCTTCATACTAAAGTGAACTACTTCCCAAGCCACCTCCAAGTATACATGTGCAAGGTCAAGGTAGCATCCAATTCTACTACCTAAGCTAAGTACCTCTCTTTGGTCATCCTTGGTCATAGCCCACCTTCATGCTAAAGACCTAGGTTTTCATGACGTAAGATCACTATATCCCTAGATCACCTCAAGGCACACTTGTGCAATACATGTGGGGCATCCCATTCTACCACACATACTACGCATATCTGAAGTCACCATATTCATGCACTATGATGTACCGTGGTTTCACGGTATTTCTAATGCTTTTTCCTTAAGTTTAGTGTGTGTCGAAAGCCTTTTTGTGTTGATTTTTATGTAAGTTTCTCTTTGTTTGCAGAAAATCTGTCCAAGGATGAATGCGGGAGTTTTTGAGAAAGAAATGCAGAAGAGACCATCTACGGAACCTATGACGGTCCGTCGAGGCTGTGACGGTCCGTAGGTGGCATCGTAGTGAAGGGAGAAGTTGTTGAAGGAAAATGGGGAAGCCTGACTAAGTGTGGGATTACGGAAGTCCATGACGGACCGTCATAGCCACGACGGTCCGTCCTGCTTGTTCGTCATGATGATCAGAGAAGTAGTCCAAGTACCCAAATTCCAAGAAGTTCAAGTATTTTGGAACGAAGACCCTCGACGGACCATCGTGCTTGAAACAGTCCGTCATACCTGTCCGTCGAGGGGATTGAAGAAAGCAACAGAAGAATGTGTGAAGTATGGGACGACTGAGGCTATGACGGTCCGTCGTGTCCATGACGGTCCGTCACGTGGTCCGTCGACCCAGACGCGTTTGGACAGATTTTTAGTAAATAGAATCCTTATTTGATTAGATTTTGTTTTTATTATAAATAGTTGGAAAAACCTCATTTTTGGGGTTAGACTTTCTGGATAATTTTTAGTTTTTAGTTTTTCTATTATAGTATTGAACTCTCAATTTTGGGAATTAAGATACTTTTTCGGGAATTGAATGTTGGTGATTTTGTTGATTAATCAAGTTAAATTTTGGAAAACTATTCATTTTCATAAAAAGTAAGTGCATGAATTCTTCCATTAACAATATGAATTGTGTAATTATGAACATGGGTAACTAAACCTCATAGCTAGGGTTGTGGGAACCATGGGTGAATAACAAGGTAAAAATCTAACTTAAATAACAATTCTAGAGTGGTGTCTTGCATGTATTGATAATTCTTTCGTGTAGAAGTCTTTTTAACGGATGGCCAACGTTAGAACTCGCCTTAATGCTACTTGCCGGACCAAGGAGGTAGATAATAGGAAAAGAATTATCAACATAGATTTAGTGTAGACTATCTAATAGTCTAGTATTGGTTGGTACAAGTTAATAACTTAGTCAAATACCGAATACGATGTTTAATATGAGGTAAAGATAAGGGTTAGTATAGCAACACACGTAGCCGGACCAAGGTGTGGAGTGAAATTCTCTAGATGCCGGACCAAGGATTTAGAGATACATAACTTATCACTTTACATGCAAGATATCAGGTTAGAATTGTATAGTTAGATTTACCAAGTTAGGAACCTGTGGGGAACACTAAAGCCCTAGTTACTTTTATAATTTGATTAAACTCCGAAAGCTGAATCTGTTAGTTGTTCATTTTTATTTAGTTAATTATTTTCATTAATTTAGAAATAAAATCCCCTTTTTGTCTCTTGTTTTCTCGGAAAATAGTTGGCTAAATAATAGTAATAATAGAATAAAGTTAAGTGTGAACTATTTTCCTTGTGGGATCGATCTCAACCTCATTAGTTGGGTTCTTTACTTGATACGACCGCTTTACTTCTTATTTGAGAAGTAAATTTGAGCGTATCAAATTTTGGCGCCGCTGCCGGGAAAAGTAGCTTTTAGATTAACATAAACCTATTACTAAAAGTTTAGTCAATATTTTCCTGATTTTACTTTTTCTGTTGTTTTTGATTTTTTTTAGAATTGACGTCCTTGTATGCCAAATACACGGAGAGGAAGAGAACCCTTGTTTTCCTACGATCACGAGTTAGAGCATACACTATGCAATATGAATCAAAACTTGGGTATAAATAATGATGATCCAAACCAGAACATCCCAGCTCCGGTTGATGCTCATGGTCGATTATTACCTGATAATCCTGATCAAGGTGCACAAAGGGGACAAACTCCCGCTCCACGTCCTCAAGAATACTACAAAGGTTATGATAATATTGCAGATTCTGATGGGCCACTTGTCTTGCCCCCTCTACCAGAAGGTCACACCTTTGTAGTCACTAGTAGTCTAATGCAAATGCTCACGGCTAGAGGTTTGTTTTCAGGACTATCGTCTGAGGACCCACATGCCCATATAGCTAAGGTGAGGGCAGTGTGTAAAAGCTGTGTAGGGAGGCCTGATTTGAATTTGGATGTAATAGGGCTAAGAGTATTTTCTCTCTCACTGACGGGAGAGGCTGCTATTTGGTTCACTGAGCTCCCTTATAACTCAATTTTCACTTGGAACCAACTAAGGGACGTTTTCTTAGCACGTTACTACCTGGTCTCCAAGAAACTAAATCACAAAGATAGAGTGAACAACTTTGTGGCACTACCAGGAGAGTCATTTAGTAGTTTTTGGGATAGGTTCACTTTATTTTTGAGAAGTGTCCCCAATCACCGCATAGATATGAGTCACTGAAAGAATACTTCTACCGGGGACAGGATGATAATAATAAAGCGATATTGGATACTATAGCAGGTGGTTCTTATGGGGAGTGTCCTTATGCTGAAATGCCGAAAAATTAGAGAAAATCTCCGGAATAATAAAGCATGTAGTACTAGGAAGTCAGATACTGGGAGAAATACTTTTGCAGTGCAATCCACACACAACCCAGCCACAGATGAGATTCGTGAAGAGATGGCACAGATGAGAACTGAGCTTGGGTTGGTGTTAAAACATGTCACTGGGGGTGCAGAAAAGATAAACGTAGTGAACTACTTGTCTAAACCACCACCACCAACTGATGAATATTATTATGAGGAAGATTCCTATGCAGTAAACGATCAGACGGGGGGTTTCCGACCGAACGCCCAATGCTCGAATCAGGAGAATTGGCGCCAAGGTCAAGGGAATCAAGGTCAGAACTATGGTAACTACAACCGTAAGGGTAATTATGTCCGTGATGGAAATTACAACCGCGACAACAACTTCAACAGGGGTAACTATGGTAACAGAAATGATAGGAGTGGGCCCTATCTTCCTCCTCAAAATCGTGAAGTTGCTCCTAGGGATGGTGGAGGTAGTATGGCGCGAGTTGAGAATATGTTGCACAAGATGATGAGGAGGTTCGATGCTAGTGATGAGCACACCAAAGAGTTAAGGAGTGATGTAGCGGGTATTGGACAGAAAGTCGATACACATGCCATATCAATTAAGCAGCTTGAATTGCAAATGGCTCAATTATCTGCAACTGTGAACACACGGCAACCGGGCACTCTTCCTAGCAAAACTGTCCAAAATCCAAAAAATGATGGACACCATACGGCAATTACTACTCGTGGTGGTAAACAAACTATTGACCCACCTATGCCGTCTATTATGGAAAAGGTGATGAGAGATAATGATAAAGTGATAGAGGTTAGTGATGAAGTAGAAGATAACACTGAAAAAGATGCTGAAGTGCCTAAAAAGGTAACTCCCATGCCTAGACCAGCCCCCCTTTCCTCAAAGATTAGTGAAAAAGACCGAGGATGGTAAATATCGGCATTTTATAACAATGTTGAAGTAACTTTCTATCAATGTCCTTTGGTAGAAGCCCTTGAACAAATGCCCGGTTATGCCAAGTTTATGAAAGATTTGGTTACAAAGAAAAGATCGGTCACTTTTGAGGATGATGACAGATTGCAGCATTGTAGTGCTATTGCTACAAGGTCTTTAGTGCAAAAGAAAGAAGATCCGGGTGCATTCACTATTCCTTGTACAATCGGGTTATTACATTTTACGAAAGCATTATGTGATCTGGGGGCAAGCATAAATCTCATGCCCCTCTCGATTTACAAGAAGTTGGGTTTGGGTGACCCAAAGCCCACTGCGAAGCGGCTACTGATGGCCGATCGAACAGTAAAAAGGCCTATAGGGATACTCCATGATGTGCTAGTAAAAGTGGAGTCGTTCATATTTCCGGCAGATTTTGTTATTCTTGATTGTGAAGTCGATTTTGAGGTGCCTATTATTCTTGGGAGGCCATTCCTTGCTACGGGTAGAGCCTTAGTTGATATGGAAAAGGGGCAGATGAAATTTCGATTGAACAATGAAGAAGTGACTTTCAACATTTGTAGGTCCATGCGGCAGAGTGGTGAGCTCCAATCGGTATCTGCCATATCCTACAAAGTTGGTGAATCACCCGAGACACAAATAGAAGAACGTCTAGGTGTAGAAGCACTGGCGGCAGTGATAATGAATTTTGATAATGAATGCATTGAAGAATATGGGTCATTAGTCGTTGCTCTTGATCGTGGTAATGTTCGGTTTAAACCGAAGAAATATGAGCTAGACATGAAGAATCGCGAGTCTCCACCCGCTAAACCATCTATAGAGGAGGCTCCAAAGTTAGAACTAAAAGCTCTCCCACCTCATCTCAGGTATGAATTCTTAGGAAACGGTGACACATTGCCGGTAATCATTGCATCAGACCTGAATGAACAACAAGTTGAGAGTTTGGTGAAAATGCTAAAAAGGTTCAAAAGAGCTATTGGGTGGACCATTGCGGACATTTTTGGGATCCCTCCTGGTATTTGTTCTCATAAAATCCAACTCATGCCCGATCATAAGCCAAGTATTGAGCACCAGAGACGCTTAAATCCACCTATGCAAGAGGTCGTGAAGAAGGAAATCATAAAATGGTTGGATGCTGGAGTAATATATCCGATCGCCAATAGTAGTTGGGTATGCCCTGTTCAGTGTGTACCTAAGAAAGGGGGAATGACTGTGGTCCCCAATGAAAAAAATAAACTTGTTCCAATGAGGCCGGTGACTGGATGGATGGTGTGTATGGATTACCGGAAATTAAATGCATGGACCGAAAATGACCATTTTCCCATGCCCTTCATGGATCAGATGTTGGATAGACTCGCTGGAAAAGGGTGGTACTGTTTTCTTGATGGTTATTCAGGGTATAATCAGATTTCTATTACACCAGAAGATCAAGAGAAGACCACTTTTACTTGTCCATATGGGACCTTTGCGTTCAAAAAAATGCTGTTTGGGTTGTGCAATGCACCCGCCACATTTCAGAGATGTATGATGTCAATATCTCCGACATGGTAGAAGATACTATTGATGTTTTTATGGATGATTTTTCTGTGGTTGGTGAATCATTTGAGCGATGTTTGAGCCATTTATCTGAGGTTCTTAAGAGATGTGAAGACTGCAATTTAGTACTAAATTGGGAAAAATGCCACTTCATGGTCAAGGAAGGTATTGTTTTGGGCCATCGTATTTCAGAAAAGGGCATCGAAGTTGATCGAGCCAAAGTTGAGGTGATAGAGAGACTTCCTCCACCGATCTCTGTAAAAGGTGTGAGAAGCTTTCTTGGGCATGCAGGTTTTTACAGGAGATTCATCAAAGATTTCTCAAAAATTGCACATCCGTTGTGCAAACTGCTGGAGAAAGATTGTAAATTTTATTTTGATAAATCCTGTCTTAAAGCATTCGGCGAGCTAAAAGAAAAATTGGTATCTGCACCTATCATTATTTCTCCGGATTGGAGCAGTCCATTTGAGGTGATGTGTGATGCGAATGGGGTTGCCCTTGGTGTGGTATTGGGACAAAGAAGGGACAAAATCCTTCATCCCATTTACTATGCTAGTAAAGCCCTCAATGAAGCTCAGAAGAACTATACAGTAACTGAACAAGAGCTCCTAGCAGTAGTATTTGCTTTTAAAAAATTTCACTCCTATTTGCTACGTACTAGAGTTATAGTGCATACAGACCATTCAGCCCTGAGATATTTGATGTCAAAGAAGGATGGGAAATCGAGGTTAATTCGTTGGGTATTACTGCAAGAATTTGACTTTGAGGTAAGGGATAGAAAAGGGACCGAAAATCAAGTTGCTAATCACTTGTCCCATTTAGAAGATGAAGCTATGAGAGAGTTGGGGGATAAGACTGATATTGATGACACGTTCCCCGATGAGCATGTATTGGCTGCCTCACAAGACTTGATTCCATGGTTCGCAGATTTTGCGAACTACTTAGCTAGTGATATTGTTCCATCGGACTTGTCGTTTCATCAAAGGAAAAAGTTCATGTACGATGTGAAGAAGTTCTTTTGGGATGAACCATACTTATACAGGAGCTGTGCTGATGGGCTTATTCGGCGTTGTGTGCCAGAAGTCGAGATGTTGAGTGTTTTAGAGGCATGCCATTCCTCACCCTTTGGGGGACATCATAGTGGTGTCCGGACTGCTCATAAGATCTTACAATGTGGTTACTATTGGCCAACTATTCATCAAGATGCTCACGAGTTCTCCAAAGCATGTGATAGATGCCAAAGAGATGGCGGCATTTCAAGAAAGCAAGAGCTCCCTCTAAACCCCATTCTTGTAATTGAGTTATTTGATGTTTGGGGTATTGACTTTATGGGTCCGTTTGTGAGTTCTCATGGAATGAAGTATATTTTAGTAGCAGTTGATTATGTATCTAAGTGGGTGGAGGCCATCGCCCTCGCAAACAATGAGGGGAAGAGTGTCACTGCATTCTTGAAAAAGAATATATTCTCTCGATTTGGTACCCCACGGGCAATTATTAGTGATGGGGGATCCCACTTTTGCAACAAATTGTTCAAGGGATTATTGGAGAAATATGGGGTTCGCCATAATGTGGCCACTCCTTACCATCCTCAAACTAGTGGGCAAGTTGAAGTATCAAATAGGGAGATCAAATAGATTTCGTCAAAAACAGTGAACGCTAGTAGAACAGATTGGTCAAGGAGGCTTGATGATGCTCTTTGGGCTTACCGGACAGCGTATAAGACTCCCATAGGTATGTCCCCATACCAACTAGTATATGGGAAAGCATGTCATCTTCCGGTTGAATTAGAGCATAAAGCCATGTGGGCTATGATGAAGCTAAAAATGGACTGGAACGAAGCTGCAGAACAACGGTTAAATGGGTTAAATGAACTTGATGAATTTCGCCTAAAGGCTTATGAAAGCTCAGCCCTCTACAAAGAAAAGATGAAGAAGTACCATGACCTAAAAATCGAGAAACGAGAGTTTATGATTGAGGATTCGGTGCTTTTATTCAACTCTATATTGCGCTTATTTCCGGGCAAGTTCAAGTCCAAATGGACTGGCCCTTACTCGATCACCCAATTATTCCCTCATGGAGTGGTTGAGTTGGAAAACAAGGAAGGTGTGTGGTTTAAGGTGAACGGACAACGTCTAAAAATCTATATAGGTCATGCGGAATCGGCGAATGAGGTGATTGAGGCATATCATCTTGATGAAGTCTGAGTAATCAAGTGTCCTCAGTCGTGCCGCGATGTTAAATCAGGCGTTGGTTGGGAGGCAACCCAATATTTATCATCTAACCACTTTATAGTTTTTCTTTCCAGTAACGGTAGCATTTTCTATTAATGGGTTATAAATTTTCAGGTAGCACATCTCCAGGAAGTTCTGCAGAAAAATTACTCTGCCACATTAACTGACGGATACATCGACGGACCGTCACGCCTGTGACGGACCGTCGCATGACTCCGTCGTGCCAGGTACGCTCTTTAGTGTTTTTTAAGAATTAGGGCACATACGACGGACCCTATGACGGACCGTCACATCTTCGACGGACTATCATTGGGGTTTCGTCACTTTATTACCCGGCTACCCAACCCGACCCGGCTAAAGAATTTCAAAAGTTTTTAAACGTTTTAAACCCCCCACCCCTTCATTAATCAGTTTTCTTTCCTCTTTCCCCCATTTCCTCCCCTTTCAACTTCTTTCTCTTCCCAAATTCCCCACATTCTCCCATTTTCCATCCCAAATCTCCCTTCTTGGTCGGAGTCTGCTGCTGTGCTTCTCAGTTTTCTCGATTGGTTGCCATCACTTTCGTATTGTTTTCTCCTCTTCCAAGGTATGTGTTTCTGAAACTCTACCCATTTACTCTTTTTTTTTGTTTTGTTTTTCTTTACTATTAGCATATGGGCCTTTGCTCTTTGAATAGATATTGTCTAACTTAGGTTATTAATTCCACAAAATGCCTGGATAAAACTAGAGTAATTAGGGCTTTAGACTTGTAAATTTGATAGGTATTTAGGTTAAAGAGCGTTAGAGAAATGTTGGGTCTTTGGTATGAATCACATGGGGTGAATGTGGCATCCCCAGTTCTGTCTCTGAATGACAGCACGAAAACCCGATGACGGTCCGTCCTGCACAACAGTCGTGACGGTCTGAGACCCATGTCCTAAGGGTCTAAACACTTTTTCTAAGTGTCCACTGACGGACACATGTGATGGACCGTCATACCCACGACGGTCCGTCCTGCACAACCGTCGTGACGGTCAGAGACCCCTATCCTAAGGGTCTCAACACTTTTTCTAAGTGTCCACTGACGGACACATGTGACGGACCGTCATACCCACAACGGTCCATCCTGCACAACCGGCGTGACGGTCAGAGACCCCTATCCTAAGGGTCTCCACACTTTTTCTAAGTGTCCACTGACGGACACATGTGACGGACCGTCATACCCACGATGGTCCGTCCTGCCTAACCGTCGTGACGGTCAGAGACCCCTGTTCTAAGGGTCTCCACACTTTTTCTAAGTGTTCACTGACGGACACATGTGACGGACCGTTATACCCACGACGGTCCATCCTGCACAATCGTCGTATCGGTCAGAGACCCCTATCCTAAGGGTCTCCACACTTTTACTAAGTGTCCACTGACGGACACATGTGATGGACCGTCATACCCACGACGGCCCATCCTGAACAACCGTCGTATCAGTCAGAGACCTTCCTTCTGATACTCTATATTGCCAAGTATTACATGACGGACCGCAGGACGGTCCGTCATACGTACGACGGGCCGTCACCAGGTCCGTCGTGCCTTACTGCTACTTCAGAGCTGTTATCACTGGTTTGAATTTCTGTGTATTATTGTCTCATTTTTTTCTTGTCATGTTTCATCCTTCTAGTACTAATGATGATTCGTTACAGGTACTACCTCTCATGGCACCTAAACAAGATCGCGTTTATGCACGTGGGCATTCTAAATCTGTCGCCCCATTTGCCCGATTGGTGATAGGCTCTGATGATGAGCATGATCCAGAGTACATGCCCCTAGGCACTGCTACTACAGCACGAGCTCCACGTGTACCGAGAGTCACGCCCAAGAAGGTGGCGCCCGGCGTAGTCACTGCCTACCAGTCTGATGAGAAGCGCACACTGACCGGCACACCTTCTGGGTCAGCTGCCCAAGACGAAGGAGCATCTGGCTCCTTAGGAGTTTCGTGGTCAGAGGAAGCCTCCGGGTCCGCAGAAGCCTCTGCCCCCGCCACAGCTACACAGTCTGCCTCGGATGATGAGGCTGACAGCACTGACTCCACCCCTGGCTCACCAACTGGAGTCCCTGCCCCGGTTGCCGATCAGCCCAACCGGTGGTGTGTCGACGGGCAATACAATGTATACTTAGACGCCAAGGTTCTCAATGACAAAGGCGTCATGACAAGGACTCTTACACTAGAGAGGCGGGTCCTCACGGGAAGTCTCCCCACCATGCCAGATATTCACACTCTTTTCACCAGACACCGGTTGGAGTGGACGGCTCGTTCTTTGGGCCGCTACAGTGAGGAGTTAGTCCGAGAGTTCTATGCCTCTTATGTGGCCACTCTCTGATCACAAATAGATAGGCGGTCTGCCCCCGCCAAACAGGCCCCACTTGAGCACGTCCGAGTACGCGGCATACAGGGCGACATCTCCCTACCAGCCATCCGCTGATATCTGTACGGCACGGATATTGACACCACCAGCACACCTCTCACCGCCGAGTTCGACTACCGGTGGCAAATTGTTAAAGAGGGCGTTTCTTACGCGAGCCTTCGCTGAGAGAGACCACCAAGAGGTGGATGGCCCAGCACTTATCTATTGATGGAGAGGCTGCGGATTGGGTGATGGAGCCGAAGGGAGCCATCAGGAAGGCCAACTTGACCTTTACGGCCAAGTTTCTTTGGTTGATAGTCTGCCATTGTCTCTCCCCCACTGCTGCTGATAATATAGTCACTTGGGATCATGCAGTTCTGATGGCCGCAATGATGGCAGGGTTCGAGGTTGATTTCGCTTGACTTCTCCAAGCGGTCATGCACGAGAGGGCCTTCAAGGTCACCACGCTTTACCCTTTTCCTTGCATGATTTTCTCTTTGTGTAGATCCGCAGGTGTGACCATTTGGCACATTGACCAGCTCAGGACCCCGCAAGGAAATGTTGACATCGGCCTCATCAAGGATGAGGCCAATGAGTTGGCCCCACGCAGAGGGCCCTGCCCGGAGGTGGTCCCACTTGGTGAGAACCTGTCCGATACCATAGAGCATGCTCATGCAGCTTCCCAGGCTGATTCTGCACACACTGACACTACTCCGATCGAGTCTATCCTAGGTATTAGCACTGCCCCGAGCTCCTCTCGCTCGGCTCCTTCCGCCACTCTGGTCCCACTTGCTAGGGTCCAGAAACTCGAGGCACAGATGGCTACACTTCTGCATCACATCCAGCCTTGGATGCAGAAGACTATTGCTGAGGCAGAGGAGCGCATGGAGCGCAAGATGGTACAGCACACAGAGAGGAAGATCGCAGAGGTACATCAGCGCTTAGACGCTTTTGAGTTGCGAGTGCTAGCCCGACCAGCACCTCCGGTGGACATGTCGACCCTTCAGGCTGCGGTTGAGAGTCTGCGGGCTGATCTTGATACGATCTTAGAGGCGAGGGTGCCTGAGTCTGAGGCCCCTTCTGCAGAGCCTGCTGATGACACAGTGATGGCTGCTATTTTTGCCACTTTTGATATTCCACCACCTCCACCACGAGAGCATGTCAAGAGACGCAGGGGTCGAGAGGAGGATGAGGCTAGGGCGAGGAAGAAGGAGCGCCGTGAGATGGAGGCTGCGAGGAGAGCCTTGATTGCTGACGAGAAGGCCCGTAAGTTGAGGGCTGTAGAGTTAGCTGCCGGGGCGTCTAGCTCCAAAATTGTAGATTCTGTGGGAGGCACTACTGATGGTGCTGTTGATGCTGAGGACATTACTGAGGATGTCCAGACTACGTAAGGAGTGGGTTCCGGTGAACCGGACCCACCAGCTTGCTGATCGCCGGCGCTTAGCGCCTCAGGTTTGCTTCACTTACCTTTTGCGTAGTTTAGTTTTTTTTATGCATTGGGGACAATTGCATATCTTTTGTTGGGGGTGGGGTAAATGGAAAGTGAGTACTTGGGTGAATTCTGAGTAGCCCAAGTTCACGATTCTATTTTGGGGTTTTCTTGCCTGTGTTCTTTTTCCCCAAAAGACTGATTACTTTTATTGTTGAACCGGCATGTCATATCTTATGTACATAGTATAAATCTGAAGCATGATGGCTAAAACAAATATGATATCTCGATAATCAAAATGATGCATGACTAGGCATAGTAAGTGATAATTGTGTGGTTTGAAACATGAAATAAAGATACACTACTGCATGATCCTGAATCTAAGACTTGAACTAGGTGTCTAATAATCTGGGAATGCAAGGAATGTCAAGTGAGTGTGAGGTGAATTCGAATGTCCACCATCAATACTGAGCTAGAACTTGCCTGGTTAGTCTTGCTAAAAGTGAGTCAAAACAATCAATTATGAAAGGATCATAGGCCCTTGTTCGAAATAGTCAATTTGAGCCTAAAAATAACAGAAAACCAAATGAAGTTAATCCCTTTTTGATCCAAATAAATTGAGCTTAAAATAGATCTTTCTTTTTCACCCCAAATGATCTTCTCTGGGAATAATGTGTTGGCCCTGGTCCCTCCTTAGACATGTGCACCTCAGTTTATGCCAAAAGCATAAGTTGAGGGTGGTTAATGCAGAAAGCAACCTTGTTTTGGCCCTGACCCAACCATGGGTATTGTGAACCTTGACTCATGGCAAAATCATGAGTTGAGGGTGGCTGTTATAAGGAAAACCCCGGAAAGTGGGGTTGAAAGAAAGAGAAAGAAAGAATAAAACAGAAGTGACTAAAAAAATATGAATAAAAACCAAAATAAACACAAAAAAAGAGAAAAGTCACTTACACATAAGGATAAGAAAGGGAAAACAGCAAAGTGAAAAGAAAATTGAGTAATAGGGTAAAATAAAATGATAACAAGGTGGTTCGCTTAGCCGATATGTCAAGGAGGGCAACAAGTCACTAAAGTATACCTAAATACACCCTACCTGACCCTGAGCCTATGTTACAATCTAAAAAAGTCCTATTGTGATCCTAAGAGTTGTATGGCGAACTTGAAGTAGTGAAAATAAGGGCAAGCCTATGGCAATATGTATAAATGAGTTGTGAATTTGTTCTGAGAGTGAGTGTCGAAAAGTGATCCTTATACTCAAACTAAAATCATTGTGTGAAAAATAAGGATGTTATTTGAAGTGAGGACAGGAGTTGCAATACCAGAAATATTAGCATCTCGGTGAGAAATTGAAGAGGATAGGTATCATTGCATAGTGAGTCTGGGTCATGGTTTGATTCTACACAAGTCAATGCCTAATAGTGATACCATACATGAACATAATGAGAATAATCGAGATTAATAGCCAAATGATTGCGGAAGTTAAAATATGGATACTTTTGTACAAAGATTTTGTAGTGAGTCAGAGTGCGTCGCTTGAGGACAAACAACGAATTTATGTTGAGGGTGTTGATGTACCGTGGTTTAACGGTATTTCTAATGCTTTTTCCTTAAGTTTAGTGTGTGTCGAAAGCCTTTTTGTGTTGATTTTTATGTAAGTTTCTCTTTGTTTGCAGAAAATTTGTCCAAGGATGAACGCGGGAGTTTTTGAGAAAGAAATGCAGAAGAGACCACCTACGGAACCTATGACGGTCCGTCGAGGCTGTGACCGTCCGTAGGTGGCATCGTAGTGAAGGAGAAGTTGCTGAAGGAAAATGGGGAAGCCTGACTAAGTGTGGGATTACGGAAGTCCATGACGGACCGTCATAGCCACGACGTTCCGTCCTGCTTGTTCGTCGTGATGATCAGAGAAGTAGTCCCAGTACCCAAATTCCAAAAAGTTCAAGTATTTTGGAACGAAGACCCTCGATGGACCGTCGTGCTTGAAACGGTCCATCATACCTGTGTGTCGAGGGGATTGAAGAAAGCAACAGAAGAATGTGTGAAGTATGGGACGACGGAGGCTATAACGGTCCATCGTGTCCATGACGGTCCGTCACGTGGTCCGTCGACCCAGACGCGTTTGGACAGATTTTTAGTAAATAGAATCCTTATTTGATTAGATTTTGTTTTTATTATAAATAGTTGGAAAAACCTCGTTTTTGGGGTTAGACTTTCTGGATAATTTTTAGTTTTTAGTTTTTCTATTATAGTATTGAACTCTCAATTTTGGGAATTAAGATACTTTTTCGGGAATTGATTGTTGGTGATTTTGTTGATTAATCAAGTTAAATTTTGGGAAACTATTCGTTTCATAAAAAGTAAGTGCATGAATTCTTCCATTAACAATATGAATTGTGTAATTATGAACATGGGTAACTAAACCTCATAGCTAGGGTTGTGGGAACCATGGGTGAATAACAAGGTAAAAATCTAACTTAAATAACAATTCTAGAGTGGTGTCTTGCATGTATTGATAATTCTTTCGTGTAGAAGTCTTTTTAACGGATGGCCAACGTTAGAACTCGCCTTAATGCTACTTGCCGGACCAAGGAGGTAGATAATAGGAAAAGAATTATCAACATAGATTTAGTGTAGACTATCTAATAGTCTAGTATTGGTTGGTACGAGTTAATAACTTAGTCAAATACCGAATACGATGTTTAATATGAGATAAAGATAAGTGTTAGTATAGCAACACACGTAGCCGGACCAAGGTGCGGAGTGAAATTCTCTAGATGCCGGACCAAGGATTTAGAGATACATAACTTATCACTTTACATGCAAGATATCAGGTTAGAATTGTTATAGTTAGATTTACCAAGTTAGGAACCTGTGGGGAACACTAAAGCCCTAGTTACTTTTATAATTTGATTAAACTCCGAAAGCTGAATCTGTTAGTTGTTCATTTTTATTTAGTTAATCATTTTCATTAATTTAGAAATAAAATCCCCTTTTTGTCTCTTGTTTTCTCGGAAAATAGTTGGCTAAATAATAGTAATAATAGAATAAAGTTAAGTCTGAACTATTTTCCTTGTGGGATCGATCTCAACCTCATTAGTTGGGTTCTTTACTTGATACGACCGCTTTACTTCTTATTTGAAAAGTAAATTTCAGCGTATCACACTACCATTTCTAAATATCACTATTGATCTACATTCATATTTGATAAGTAACTATCATCTTAAGTCAATATTAACATTGAAGGAAACTATAGTCACTACCCAAGCTAGGAATACTTCATAAGAGGATATTTCATAAGTAGCTTCAAGTCATTTTGTGTCATGTATGAATGGTACCCCATTCTACCATTCAAACTAAGTACTCATTTAGGCTAGCTTACTTGTCACGATCGGCAAGTACTCCCTAAAAGTAACAGGGCGCACTTGACCTCTCGGAGCTCTTGTACAAGACTCTTAACTTTCATTCATAACATAGGTATGAAATGTAGTGCGAAATTAAAACTTTTCACAATAAAGTCAACAATAAACTCCTTTATAAAATGTAAGAAAACTAAGTCTCAACATCACAAGCCATCTTAGACACATCTTATTATCATAGGGTCATGACCCTTACATAGAAAAGAAACTCATGTCTAATACAAAATCTTTAATAGAAAGAAACTAAAAATAACATCCACATCCTTGAACATATGAGGACATACCAAGAGACTTGAGAGAACAGTATACTTCCCAATCTTCAACTCTAAGATCCTCACTTCCTTTCACCTAAACTTGTTAAAATAGAGAAGAATATGGAGTTAGTACAAATAATGTACTAAGTATAACAATCATGCAAAAACATGCTTTAAAGAGGACATTTAGTTGAAATATGCTTTTCAAATCAAGTGTAAAAGATCTTACAAGTCATCATCAACATTCAAGGTAATACTTCCATAATTCTTAACATATAACCATATTCATTAAGTAACCCATTAATCATTTAGACCCTTTATCCAAAGTTATCCTAAGACCCACCTAGGTAAGACATGAAGAGACTGCCCATACAACCTCTTCAATATACACCTAAGTGTTCCCTAAGACTACCAAGGATAAGGATATTGAATCTTAACTCAACAAGTCAACATCCATTACTAGAGATACTAATGGAAACAATCATGCATTTAAGAACTTCACATAAAGACCATCCCCTAAGATATCTCCAAGTTAAACTAGTGCAATGCGAAAATGGCATCCCATTCTACTACTCCTGCTTAGTGCTCCTTTGGAACCACCCTAGACTAGGCACATCACATTCAACCATTTACATAGCCTTCATTAACATTAGACATAAGATCAACATGTTTCATTAATATTAGACATAAAGTCAACATACTTCATTAACATTATATAGAACCCATTCATTCATTAACATTAAAAGGACACACCAAGACTCCCTTCAAATGCCTACTTGTGCAATGCATAGATGGTGTCACATCCCAGAAGTACCCCGTAGACGTAACCAGCGTCGTCTTCCTCGGAGAGGACTAGGACTAGCCTCTTAGCATTCATCATTACATTCATAGGTTAAAAATGCGGAAAATTCAAAACTTTTCTTCTATATCTATCATGAGGTTTACATAGAACTCTCGCATACACATAATATATTCATATCGAGTATACATAGACCCTTCTTATAAGAATATTACATAGTCTTCTATTTTTATGGAACATATATATATATAAGATACAAAACATAGTCTTAAAACAGATGTCTCATAGCATAACCATCTAAACGAGAGTATAACAATTGGGCATAACTCATACATCAATACAATAAAAGCCACATATAGGCTATACAATCTCAGTACTCAAATGAAAGAGAATGAACAAAGTGTCTTTAAGACTAATCAACATTCAATGCTAGAAAGTGGCATTGTCCTCAAAGTGGTGAGGACCTACCTAACTTTGAGAATGAGAATTCAACTCTTCCTTCAAATGTCATCACGACCTTTCAACGATCATAACCTAAAATATTTGGGGAAAAGGGAGAAATGCGGTTAGCACATCACTTGTACTGAGTATAGGACCATATGCACATACAACATAGAAATCATGCTAAAAAGGGACATTTATTACAAAGCATGCAAAGTCACTTTGAAAAGCCTTATGCACATTCAAGAACCAATACAAGTCAATAATACATACTCATTAAGTCAAGACCATGTACATCACAAGACCAATAATACAAGTCTAGTCAAGCCAACATGCATATCAACATAATTGATCACATAATCAAGACAACTTTATCATCAAGTTATAATATTAACAAGCATGTATAATAATTCCTTACATCATAACCAAAGCAAGACCATTAATCATGAACCCCCATTAAGTCCACTAGTGCAATGGTTAAGTACGACCCCATAACCTCATTCAACCAAGTAAACCCAACAAGAACCATAAGCAATGCCCAACTTCACCTACTATATATTTAAGAGTAAACATCATCATACTTTAGCAATAGAGACCAAACACATGTTCATAAGGAAATCCTTCTAAGACTTCCCTCAAGTCTAACTAGTGTAATGTATAGGTAGAGTCTCATACCCCTACCTAGACTAAGCTAAACCCTTTAGGTCATCCTAGTTAGAGTTCACTTCATTACTTTATTTTACCTTTTTGGGAACATCTTGCCTTAACCGACATAGACCACTTGAGCTAATATAAAATCCGGTGTCATGGAACCCTACACCGAAAGAAGGTAGACTACTTGACAAGGTAGTACCAAAACATGAACCAAGCATCTATGTGGATCCACTAGCTAGTATTCCTATGGGGGCAACATAGTTCAATAACTAGGAGATGTAGTTGGGACCCTCTTTATGCTACATGCTTTATGGTCTCCAATCTCATGAGTACATTAGTGATCCTACCTTCCCTATGTGGGAAGGGACACTTCTCACTCTAGTTCACTCGGTGCTAAGCTAGAGTCCCTTTTTGAAATGTCTTTGAGTCCCTTAGGTCATAGGGTCTATTCCTTATATAATCATCATCATAGCTAAATGGGAATTGCATGAGTATTTTCCTTTAATTTAAATTCACACATGTGAGGTTAGCACATTTACATGATCACATTATAATAAAGCACATTAGTAAGTTATCATTATCCTTATAACATTACATCCTAGCCAACAAATCACAAGGTATACTTCAATACAACTTCATCACTAAACATAAGTAATCATAATTGAAGTAAAGGATGGAGATCACAAGACTTACCCAATCTCCGTCACAAGACATCATCAAGGTTTAACCATCAACCATCCAATTCAACCCAACGATGGGTGTAATATCATCACACAATAGTAATCAACACAATAATGAAGTTAATTAAATCACTACATAACAATTCATCACTAGTTCATAGCCTAGGGTTAGGGGCTTAGGTCAAATTCATGATCTACTTCACAACCTAGGTTAATTAATCAAGAACTAGAATAATAGATTTACAATGCATCATGATCTACTCATAATTATCTAACAAAATCATAAACAAAGTAATGTAGAAAGTCAAATTCGTAATAGAAGAAAACCCACTTGAAACTCTTCTTTTTGAAATCAATTTGGAGGAACCCTTTGGGAAAAAAGATCCCAAAGGTGAAAGGAATCCCATACCTTGTTAATTGATGGAGAATGATGAAGAAAATCCCCTTCTTGCAGACCTTACACCTTGACCTAGCCTTCAATGGAGTTATTCTATTTGGGAGAGAGAAAGAAGAGAGAAGGAAGATCAATTTGGGTTTTGGGAACTATGAGGGTTGGGTTAGTTTAATTAGGTTAGGGTCTTTATAAGTCATTAACTAACTTAATTGGACCTCCCTTAACCCCTAAAAATTTAACTAACCACCTAATTAATTTAATTAAACCAACTAAAATGAGGCACCAAATCAGTGACCTGACCTACGAGACCCCGACCGACGGGCCGTAGGTCAGTCGATGGCCAGGCCTCCCTCCGTGCTTCTCATCCGTTGTTTGCGACAGAGATTGCTCCAAACGTTTCCTTGGCCAAAATGGCTAAGTGTTGGTTGACAGAGGCATCGAAGCCCCATAAATCCAACCACACCTCGTCGACTGTGGTCATAGGTGAGCACTGTCCAATTGAGAGCTCTTTGCCAAATTGCAATGGTCCTCCTCAAGGACCCTTGGTTGGTCCTTGGGGAGTTGTACCCGGACTTTTCCACTATAAACCAACTCTAATACGTGTTATATACCTTACCACCAATTTTCATTGAATTCCGACTCCTACAACCTTGTCAAATTGGCTAAGGAACATTAGCACCTCTTTAACTAGTTTACGGACGTCAGGGACGTTTCTTGATGCTTTGATTCTAAAACTTACTAAATGACTTATATACTTTGTATTTGGCCTTAAAAAAATGTTACAAATCTTAGACTCTCATGTTAGAATCTAGATTAGGCTTTAGACTTTTGGAGTATTACATTATCCCCCTTAGGAACATTCGTCCCCGAATGACACTAAAATTCTTTACAAGGAAGGAATAGACTCAAGACTAGCAGCCCAACCAACAACAACATATCAAACATGAGTTACAATTCAAATCAATATAACCACATGACCTTTTTCACAAATGCAACTCAAAACATCATTTTCAACTCATAGGAGTTCAACATTCATTACACGCTTATTCACTATGCCAAGGCTTTCTTCAACACATATCAATATGCTCAATACATTTCATGAAGGCACAATATATCAAAATAAGCCACATACGTTCAAATCAATTAAAAGAGCATTTTCTTGAAAACTTTCATTTAAATAGGCATAATTCACTGTAACTCACTGAAACAAAGCATAAAATTCACTATTTTACAAACAATCAAGACAACTTCAAGTAAACTCATTATTTTCACTATAAATAGGAACAACTAACCTTAGTTATCAAATAGATGAGTCTAACGGGACTTCATGTCGGCCTCGACCTCCCATGTTGCACCTTCAACTAGGTAGTTCTTCCATAACACCTTTACGGAAGCCCCTCTTATTTCCTTAACTTCTTAAATTGTCTATCAAGGATTTCAACTAGAACCTCCTCATAGGAGAGATTCTTTTGAACACCTAGACCCTCAATAGGAAGAATGGACTCAGGATCACCGACACACTTCTTAAGCATGTAGACATGAAACACCGGATGAACCGAATCCAATTCACTAGGTAAATTCAACTCATATGCAACCTTGCCAAACCTTTGCAAATTTTCATAGGGACCCACATAACGAGGACTCAACTTAACTTTATTGTCAAATCTCACCACCCCTTTCATAGGCTAAATTTTTAGATATACTTTATCACCTTCTTCAAACTCTAATTCTCTTCTCCTATGGTCGGCATAAGACTTTTGCCGGCTATAGGCTGTTTTCAAGCGATTTCTTATAATATGAACTTTCTCCAAAGTCTTATAAATCAATTTGGGACCCAAAAGTGAAGACTCGCCCACTTCAAACCATTCAATTGGAGATCTATATCTCCTAGCATACAATGCTTCATAAGGAGCCATAAATATAGATGAATGATAACTATTGTTGTAAGAAAACTCAACCAAAGGCAAGTGTTTATCCCAATTTCCCTTGAAATCAATAATACAAGCTCTAAGCATATGCTCAAGGGTTTGAATAGTATGCTCCGCTTGACCATCCCTTTTGGGATGAAAAGTGGTGCTTAGCTTCACCTTGGTACCAAACCCTTTTTGGAATGACCTCCAAAACCTAGATGTGAATTATGAACCCCTATCTATATGGATAACGAAATACCATGGTGACAGACAATATCATCTATGAAGATCCTTGCATAATCCTCCATCGAGTATGTGGACTTGACGGGAATAAAGTGAGCGGATTTGGTCAACCTATCCACAACCACCCATATGGAGTCATGTTGCTTTTGTGTCCGAGGCAACCCTACCACAAAATCCATATTAATGTCTTCCCACTCCCAAGTGGGAACTTGGATTTCTTGAAGTAAACCACCCGGCTTTTGATGTTCGGCTTTCACTTGTTGGCAATTTGGACATTTTGTAATAAATTCCGCTATGTCCCTTTCAAGCCTTCCCACCAAAACACTTCTCTAAGGTCATGATACATCTTTGTAGATATCGAATGAATGAAATAACGGTACCCGTGAGCTTCCTCAATAATCTGGTTCCTCAATCCATCTACATTGGGAACACACAACCTTCCATGATACCTCAAGACACCATCCCCCCCTAAAGAGAATGACTCATTAACCTTACCAATAACCGACTCCTTCAACTCCATCAATGGTTTATCAAGGTATTGTTTGGACTTTACCTCAACCACCAAAGACGATTCGGAGTTATGATGGACCATAAAACCACTATTCGGAGAATCTTCTAATCTAACACCCAAACGAGCCAACCTATGAATATCTTTCATTAGATCTTTCTTGGATTCTTCGACATGAGACACACTACCCATGGTCATACGACTTAAAGCATCCGCAATCACATTGGCCTTGCCAGGGTGGTAGAGGACACTTATGTCGTAACCTTTCAACAATTCCAACAACCATCTTTGTCGGAGATTCTAATCTTTTTGAGTAAACACGTATTGAAGACTCTTGTGGTCGGTATACACATCAACATGGACACCATACAAATAATGTCTCCATATTTTCAAGGCAATACCACGGCCTCTAACTCAAGATCATGAGTTGGATAATTCTTCTCATGCACCTTAAGTTGCCTAGAGGCATAGGCTACTACTTTCCCATGTTGCATAAGCACACACCCCAAGCCCACTCAGGATGCATCACAATATACAACAAATCCCTTGGTACCCTCCGATAAAGTCAACACCGGAGAGGAAGTAAGCCTATCTTTCAAGATTTGGAAACTTCTTTCACATGCCTCTAACTACTCAAATTTCATACTCTTTTGGATCAAAGTAGTCAAAGGAGATGCAATGGACGCAAAATCATTCACAAACCTCCTATAATAACCCGCTAGACCCCAAGAAACTCCTAATGTCGGTTGGAGTCAATGGCCTAGGACAATATTTCACCGCATCGGTTTTTCTTGGATAAACCTCAACTCCTTCACTAGAGATGATATGAGCAAGAAATGCCACCGATCTCAACCAAAACACACATTTTCTATACTTGGCAAATAGTTGGTTTTCCTTAAGCACTTGTAACACCACCCTCAAATGGTCCATGTGTTCACCCTCATTTTTCGAATATACCAAGATGCCGTCAATGAAAACAATGAGAAATGAATCTAGGTAACTCTGAAACACCCTCATGAGATCCATAAATGTCGTCGGGGCATTAGTGAGACCAAAGGACATTGTCACGCCCCTTTTTTTCTCAAATATTAATTATTTGATTTGAAAGAAAAGAGTTTTCCAATTAAAATGACATTTTGAAAAGGGATAATTATTATTCAGAGTCGCCACTTGGAGTTGAGTTTTGGTGTTCCAAGTCACCTTATTTAAATCCCTAATCAAAAGAAAATTTGACTCTATTTTTATTGGTCTGCGAACTAGAAATTCGTATAAGGAATTATGTTGACCGAGGGAAAGGTGTTAGGCACCCCTCGCAAAGCGGTTCCTGGCGTGAAAACTCCCAATTGAAAGTCAGATTTCGGGGGGGCTTCGAGTCCCGTGGTTTTAGCACGGTCGCTTTATTGACTTTAGTATAACTTGACTTAATTTTGAATATTATATTATTTAACTTAATAATAAAAAATATTTTTACTTTATTCTCTCATTTATTTTAAACCTATTAAAATTATTTTATTTATTTTAAATCTATTGAAAATTGTTTTATTATTTTTGGTGTGTGTCAATTAATTCAAAATTTGAAACACTCATATTTATTTATATATTTATTATTTATTATTTTATTTATTTATTTATTTGCTTTTACATTTGTGTATTTTATTTTTTAAAGTTATTATGGAGTAGAATTTATATAGATATTTAATAGTTAGGAATTAGAATTTGTGTAGGATTTTATTTTTTTTTTAGAGTTCAAGTTAATTTAGGATTGTATTTTTTTTTAGATTTTAAAAATAGAAAGATAAAATTTTATGAGATTTGAAATTAGTTTTTATCACAAAAATTTTAAATAGATTGGGACTATATAATTTTTTTTAAAGAAAACCTTTTGACTTTTACTTTTATTTAAAAAAAATTTGAATGTACGTCTTTTCTTACTTTCATTTTATTTTTATTTTTGAAGTTTTTTTTTCTTAGTTATTGTTTTATATATATATATATATATATATATATATATATATATATTTCTTCTCTTTTTCTTTTTCTTTTTTTTTACACTTTTCAACGTTCTGTTTTTCTTTTCTATTTTTTTTTGTTTTCAATTGTCTTTCATTATTATTATTATTATTATTATTATTATTATTATTATTATTATTATTATTATTATTATTATTTTCATTTTTTTACTTTCTGTTTTTCTTCTACCTTTTTTTTAGTTCTCGTAGTTTTCTTTTTCTTTTTTACGTTAATCTTCTTTCTTTCTTTTTTTTGGTTTTCTTGTTTTATTTTTTTTCTCTTTTGTTTTTGTTATTATTTTTTTTATTTTATTTTTTTCTAATTCTGTAAATAAAATTTATAGTTATGCTTAATTATATGTTTAACAACCTCAATTAAAGTAACATTATCCTAATTTTATTCTTAAGGTAAATGAATTTATCGAAATAAACAAACTTTAAAGGACTAAAGCATATACTACAAAGCTTTTCTAAATCACTAATCAATTATTTTATAATTTTCTGTAAATAGAGTATCTCATCACTTAACTTTCGAAAGAAAAATAATTAATTGACACGACTACATTATAGCATCTAAAAATAATAATATCTCAATATCACTTAATGTTTCAATGTCATTATTATTTTGTCAAACATTACCCGTAATTTGTCCATCATTATAATTTTAATAAGCTACATGCAAAGGGTAAAGAAGAAAACCTTAATCTACTTGGAGTACTATTGCACATGTATTTAATGAACATAAACAATTGCATAACTACCTAAAAATGGAACCACAACTAATGAATACAAATAAAATTATATTATTTATTCAAACCGATCTTCAATTATAAGAGGAATTTGAAAGTTACCTCTTTGCGAAAAGTTTCACCAAAAATAACTGAAGCGATCTACTGATTTGCAAAGTTAATAATTATAAATTAACTTTAAAGAGCCACAAGACAGAAACCGCAAACAAAACCCCGGATTATAACTTAATTCTTAGGATAAAACTCACTTTTTCACTCTTTTCTCTTTGCTTTTGTTCTTGCTTTTTTTTTCTCTGTGTATTTTAATCTCAGTCTGTGTATTCTCCTTTTTTTCTCTCAACTAAACGTATTTTTTTATAATGGTTTTGGGTGAGAGTCTGGTGCTAATTAAACGGAACGTAGTAGAGTAAGATTAGGATTTAATTTAAAAATTAGTTGAGAAAATTGGGATTGAGATAAGAATATAAAAATAAAGTAAATAATAATAATAGTAGCAAATTAACAAAACAAAAGTAATATCAAAATCGTGTAAACAACAACAACAAAAATCATGCAACAACAACAAAAAAAGAATAAAAATTAAAGAAATTACATGGGAGGAGGATTTTTAGGAAAATAAGTTAGGAAGTTGGGAGTAATTAGGATAAGGTAAAACAAATTTGAAATTTTTTGGACTCCTCTTTTCTTTTCTTTTTCCATACTTTTCCATAATATTTTCTATATTATTATTATATTTAGACTACATATAATCATCAAATAACTTAAATTCCCAAGTTTTTTTTATCATTTTATTATTATTATTAAACTATAAATGATCTTATAATTTGTCTTAATTTACAATTATTTTTTTTAATTTCATTTTAAATATAACCCTTTTCAAATTGGTATAAAATATTTATGTTTTGATAAAAAATTAGATGTTCACAGTATGCCCCTCTTTGCTTGGAAACATGAAGAGTTTTCATGCAAAGACGTGAACAATGTGACTAATTTTTTGACTGAAACATTTATGTCAAAATGTGAAAAATAAATAAAAGAGAAGAGGTTTGACTGCGTTCTAACTTTTGAAAAACTACCTACCATGAGTTGATGATAAGGAGTCATGTGCGGTTCAAATGAGTTAGGTTGTCGAGTGAGGTTTTGTCGAGGTTTCGGTTCGTAGATCCAGCTATTACATTAAAAGGAAAAATACAGAAGGAGTTAAAGGAAAGATACAAAATCCTATCTACTCCAATAGTGTTAAGTCTTCATTTTAAATATTCGATTATCGTTTCACCCTCTTTGGCAGGTACATCGATTCGGAACTTTGATCTGGACTTCTGAGTATAAGACTTGAAAATTTATAACTTGACTTTAGCCGTTGACGTTATTCCGCAGGATTAATACTTGTTTTCCTGGAAGGATGAATCTTTATTCTTGAACTTTGAATTTATGTACTACATAGGAATCTGCACATCATAAAACAAAACAAACAAACGAACAAAATTTTCTGACTAGTTTGCACTAGGAAAATTTTGTGAAATTGATGAAAGCTATAAAGTTTATACTAGGCATAAATATTGTGGCGAATACAAAATATAAAAATAAAACAAAAGGAGATTTGTGTCCAAAATGCAACCAGCGTTCCTATGCCCTATGAAGACATGGAAAAAAAAAATAAGATAGGGGTTATTGTGCTCTATATGCAACCAGGGGTTATTGTGCCATGTGAAGAAATGAAAAAATAAAATAGGAGTTATTGTGTTATATATGCAATCAGGGGTTATTGTTCCCTCTGAATACATGAAGAATAAAATAGGGATTATTGTGCCCTATATGCAACCAGGGGTTATCGTGCCCTGTGAAAACATGAAAAAATAGAATAGCGGTTATTGTGCCCTATGAAGAAATAAAAAAAAAATAGGGTTATAGTGTCTTATATGTAACCAAGGGTTATTGTGCCCTGTGAAAACATGAAAAAATTGAATAGAGTTATTCTGCCCTATGAAGACATGAAAAAATAAAATAGGGGTTATTGTGTCCTATATGCAACCAGGGGTTATTGTGCCCTGTAAAGACATGAAAAATAAAATAGGGGTTATTATGCCATATATGCAATCATGAGTTATTGTGCCCTGTGAAGATATGATAATAAAATAGGGGTTATTGCCCTATACGCAACTAGGGGTTATTGTGCCCTGTGAAGACATAAAAAATAAAATAGGGGTTATTGTGCCCTGTGAAGATATGATAATAAAATAGGGATTATTGTGTCCTATACGCAACCAGGGGTTATTGTGCCCTGTGAAGACATGAAAAATAAAATAGGGATTATTGTGCCCTATACGCAACCAGGGGTTATTGTGCCCTATGAAGACATGATTTATATATATATATATATATATATATATATATATATATATATATATATATTTTCTTTTCACTTATATTATAATGATTATCATTATTCATTATTATTCAACATTATTTTATTTTATTTTTATTTGTACATTGAACAAATTAAAAATAAAATAAAATGCCCCAGATTCTATTAAGAGAGAAAAAATCATTTTTATTGTTATTATATATTTTATCGTGTATATTGTATGAGAAGTAAGGATTCAAGAACTTACCATCGTGGCGTTTGTCTCTCGCAAACTATTTTACATGATTCTGCTTTATACCTGTTTCAAGTCAAACAAATGTATTGTTAATCTTTCTAAATGGTGGTTGGTTCGTGACTTCAAGTATCTTGTGAAGCTTGACTTTTGGATCCTCCCCACTTGGGAGATTCATTCCATTGATGATTGTGCGAATATCTTGAAAATGTTTTAAAGACAGTCCTTATCTTTCCTTGAAACACTTCTCATGGACATTCTGACTCATTACCATTTTGTGCATGTTGTGTGGTTCATTCGTTCCCAAGCAACTCTCTTGCTTTATCTATTTTCGCACGATATCGATTTATGATATTTATTTTCTCGATTGGTTCACAGCCCTAGCCAATATGGTGCATGTCCCCAACATTCAACTGGAAATACCGTAGTCAATTTTGCAGCTTTAATTTTATTTTCTCACTTGACACGAGTTGATGCTGACAAAAACTCAAAGAATAACGACCACAAGCACAAATGAAACTAATGAAAGGGTTATGAAGGAAAAGTTATATTTTAGAAATAGTAAATAAATAAGAGAAATGTTTAGAAGGAGTGAAAAGAATCTTATCTGAAAGTACGTGACAACTTTAATGAAATATGACATGCATTTGGACTGAACATTTGATCTTTTCGACTTGTATGAATCTCAGGAAACAATGTTGTACCTTTCGGTCTAAGATTGACTTTTATCATGATTGCGCTCATGCCAAGACAGAATGTCATCATTCAATCAGTAGCGTCTTTCATGATTTTCCACCAATAAGATATTCTAATCTCTGTCACTCAACTAACCAACGTTTTATAGTGCCCGTGAGGGTTTTCACTCATAAGACTCTCTCATTTTTCTTTATTTTCTTCTTTATGATGCCCCATAGTTTGAAACATCATGTCTCAACCTTTGGGTAATTGAAGAACATGATTATCGTTTTATTGAGTGATTAGGCCGAACCCGAATGAAGGGCTACCTACATATCCTTTTAGGAATCAGGTCAAACATAGTTCAATAACCTTTTTTGTGTTTTTCTAAAGATAAAGCACCAGACCAGTGGTGTTTGAGATAAAAGGGGATACATCTTTATCCTCTCGTCATGAGAATGTCAATCATGACAAGGAGAGCTAAACGTAGTACCTTTTGATCGAATCTGCATTGACAATTGTGTTGATCGTCTTTCCCTCCATATCTGCCAATTGTAAAGCACCTTTGGATAACACTTGCTTAATAACATAAGGGCCTTGCCAATTTGGGGCAAACTTTCCCTTGGCCTCGTCTTGGTGAGAAAGTATGCGTTTAACAACAAGTTGACCCACTTCAAAATTTCTTGGGCGTACTTTCTGATTATAAGCCCGAGCCATACTCTGCTGATATAATTGACAAAAACAAATTGATGTCAACCATTTTTCGTCTATCAGTGCTAATTGTTCTAACCTTGATTTAACCCATTTTGTATCCTCGATTTCTGCTTCAACAATGGTTCGAAGAGAAGGAATTTCAATTTCTGCGGGTATGACAACCTCAGTTCCGTAAACCAATAAGTAGGGAGTTGCACCGACTTACGTACGAAAACAGTCGTGCGATATCCCATGAGAGCGAAGGGTAATTTTTCATGCCATTGTCTAGATACCATTCTCCTAAGAATCTTCTTGATGTTCTTATTTGCCGCTTCAACAGCCCCATTTGCTTTGGGCCGATAAGGGGTTGAATGACGATGAACAATTTTAAATTGCTCACAAACTTCCTTCATCAGGTGGCTGTTGAGATTCATTGCATTGTCTGTAATAATGATTTTTGGTATGCCGAAACGACATATGATGTTGGAATGAACAAAGTCCACCACTGCTTTTTTGGTGATTGATTTGAATATGACAGTTTCTACCCATTTGGTAAAGTAATAGACGTCAACTAAAATAAACCGATGCCCGTTAGATTCTTTTAGCTCAATTGGCCCAATAACGTCCATTCCACAAGCAACAAAAGGCTACGGAGCAGACATAGGATGCAACTCTAAAGGGGGTGAGTGAATCAAGTCGCTATGAATCTGGCACTGATGGCACTTGCGAACAAATTGGAAACAATCTCGCTCCATGGTCAACCAATAGTATCCTGCCCGGATAATCTTTTTTGCTAGAACGTAACCATTCATGTGTGGGCCACATACCCCTGAATGTACCTCATTCATAATTGTTTCCGCCTCTTGAGTATTCACACATCGCAATAAATTCAAATCTGGAGTCCTTTTATATAAGATCTCGCCACTCTAAGAAAAACCCATTGGCGAGTCGCCTAATAGTTCTTTTTTGATCTCTATCAGCGTGTATTGGATATTCTCTAGCTTTTATAAACTGCTTTATGTCATGATACAAGGGCTCACTGTCTGCCTCTTCCTCAATTATATTGTAATAACCATGTTGATCCCTAACTTGGATTTCCAACGGGTCAATGTAGGTATTACCTGGGTATAGAAGCATCGACGCTATGGTGTCCAAAGCATCAGCCAACTCATTGTGAAACCTAGGAATATATCTAAATTTAATGGATTTGAACCTTTTGATCAGATTTTCTAAACATTGTTAGTACGGTATGAGCTTAATGTCTCGAGTTTCCCATTCACCTCGAGCTTGTCGAATGAGCAAGTCGGAATCCCCCAAAACTAATAGCTCATGCACATCCAGATTTATTGCCATATTCAAACCCATGATGCAAGCTTCGTATTATGTTGTGTTGTTGGTAGAAAAGAATCGAAGTCGTGCTGTGGCAGGATAATGACATTCGTTTGGTGAGATAAGAACTGCCCCAATTCCTACTCCGTTTTTCTTGTTAGCCCCATCAAAATATAATTTCCACACGGGATCATCTCTAAGAATTTCTTCCTCAATAGAGTTGATCTCTTCATCAGGGAAGTATGTCTTTAAGGGTTTGTATTCATCATCAATCGGATTCTCTGCCAGATGATCGGCCAATGCTTGTGCTTTCATGGCGGTACGAGTGACATACACAAAGTCAAATTCTGTAAGCAAAATCTACCATTTTGCCAACCTACCCATTGGCATGGCTTTTTGGAAAATATATTTCAAAGGATCCATTCGAGATATGAGGTAACTGGTGTAGGACAAAAAATAGTGCTTCAATTTTTGGGCGACCCAAGTTAAAGCACAACATGTCTTTTCTAATAGAGTGTACTTTGCCTCATAGCTTGTGAACTTCTTACTCAAGTAATAGATAGCTTATTCCGTTTTGCCCATGACGTCGTGTTGTCCTAGAACGCAACCAAAGGAATTATCCGTCACTGAGAGGTATAAAAACAAAGGCCTACCAGGCTCTGGGGGGACCTGTACCGGACAATTTGCTAAATATTCTTTAATTTTGTCAAAAGCCTTTTGACACTCACTTGTCCATTTAATAGCAGCATCCTTTTTCAACAATTTGAATATCGGTTCGCATGTGGTAGTGAGTTGAGTGATGAATCGGCTGATATAGTTTAACCTCCCCAGAAAACTCATGACTTCAGTTTTGGTTTTTGGAGGTGGAAATTCTCGAATGGACTTTATCTTGGGAGGGTCCAATTCAATGCCTCTTCGGCTAACTATAAAAACCCAAAAGCTTTCCAGATGGAACTCCGAATGCACATTTAGCTAGATTAAGCTTGATATTGTACTTTCTCAACCTTTCGAAGAATTTTCTTCGATCACACACATGGTCAATTTGCGTTCTAGACTTAATGATGACATCATCGACATATACCTCAACTTCTTTATGTATCATGTCATGAAATATAGTAGTCATAGCTCTCATGTAGGTTGTTCCCGCATTCTTTAGACCAAATGGCATGACTCTATAACAATATGTACCCCACGGGGTGGTGAAAGCAGTTTTTTCTTCGTCTTTTTCATCCATGAGAATTTGGTGATATCCGGCGTAACAGTCCACGAAAGATTGAATCTCATGTTTAGCACAATTATCAACCAGGATGTGAATATTAGGCAATGGAAAATTATCATTTGGACTTGCTTTGTTTAAATCTCTGTAATCAACACAAACTCTGATCTTTCCATCCTTTTTTGGCACTAGCACAACATTAGCCAACCAAGTAGTGTATTGGACGACCCTGATCACTTTTGCACTCAGTTGCTTCATGATTTCCTCTTTGATTTTATTGCTCATATCTATCTTAAATTTTCTCTGCTTTTGCTGGACAGGTGGAAAATCAAGATGTATGGGAAGTTTGTGAACTACCAGATCAGCACTTAACCCCGGCATGTCATCGTATAACCAAGCGAAGACATCTTTGTATTCAAATAAAACTTGAATTATGTCGTCTCGAATATTTTGATCGACATGGATACTTATCTTTATTTCTTTCACTTCTTTGGGAGTTCCTAAATTAACCGCCTCCGTTTCACTTAAATTAGGTTTAGGCTTATTTTCAAATTGATCCAAACCCCTTTTTATTTCTTCTTCATCTTCATCTTCATCTTCATCATATTCCTTAGACTTAGGATTCATTATTTTGAGATCAGACAACTCTTTAGGATCTAATTGTAAACTCCGCATGCATGTCATATTATTAAAGTTAACGTAACTGAAAATGAAAATAAGATGACAAATATTAGAAAGAGTAGGAACAAATAATATGACTAAAACTTCATTGCATTGAATGGGAAAGGATAGAAGGGTTAGAAACAAAGCGAAACAACTAGAATGTTTGAATTACAACCCTGAGAATAATACAAAAAAAAACAGCAAAATAAAACTACCAGGACTCCTTCCTTATAGGGAGAGGAGTGGCTTTCCAGTTGTTGAGTTGGACATTCGGGCTGATAAACTGCACATCCATATGACTAGTGCCCTCACCCATCTGAGTCATGTTTACCTCATAAAACATTTCTTTGATACCTTTACACATTTCATCCATTTGGATAGGTAAGTCTGGACTCGGTTCATCTGACTTAACGAAAGATTGAGCAATATGGGGGATCGGCTTTGACAGATTCCAAGCATTCCTTTTACAGTTTTTTGCCCATTCTCGATCAAATCTATTTGGGTTAAAACCCAAACCAAATGTCTCTTGACTACCCATGGGATTTATAGGATTCACAATTCCTTGCAATGACAAACCTAATCCCTTTCCGGGTTCATAGACGTTCTGTACCATTTGAGCCACCACCATGACTGAAGTAGATGATAGATGAGGTTGAAGGATAGGCTTTCCTTCTAAGAACTGATTGATTGTTATTATCTCCAAAGACTGATAGTTGAGGGATTCACAACCTCTTTTAGCCTCAATGCATGGTATTGAAGGATCTCGCGTGATTGGGAGATCATCTTCACCGTTTGTCATGTTCAAACTTGACCACTTGGTGTAGAGTAGATGGCACAGCTCTAGCCAGGTGGATCTATGGCCTACCCAAAAGTAGATTGTAAGACGTGTCCATGTCTATAACTTGGAAAGTGATTCCAAACTCCGCTGGTCCAATTGTGACAATTAAGTAAATTTCACCAAAAGTATCCCGTTTTGCACCATCAAATGCCCGTACACAAACATTGTTAGTACGGATTCTATTAGTGCTGATTTTCAAGCTTAATAGAGTGGAAAGAGGGCATATGTCTACACCTGATCCTTCATCAACCATGACCCTCTTCACATAGTGTTCTTCACATTTCACGGTTAAATGTAAAGCCTTATTATGTCCAGATCCTTCCAAGGGAAATTCATCATCAGTGAAAGTAATTCTATTTACCTCAAAAATTCAGTTGGCCATCTTTTCCAAGTGACCCACCGTAATATTTTCTGAGATATGTGCCTCATTCAAGATTCTGTTCAAGACTTCACGATGTTCTTTAGAATGTATGAGTAATTACAACAAAGAGATTTGAGCAGGTGTTTTCCTCAACTGATCAACAACGGAATAATCTTGAGCTTTAGTCTTTTTCAGAAACTCTTCAGCCTCTTCCTCAGTGACTGGTTTTTTAATCGACAACTGATTTTCTTTGATTTGTTTGTCCCTCTTTAATTCTTCCGGAGCATAACACCTTCCAGAACGAGTTAAGCCTCTTGTTTCATTTATTTCTTTGATAATTTCCTTTCCCTTGTGAGTAACAACGACTTTGTTGTAATTCATTGTAATTCCAAGGAACGACCTTGGTGTTTGTAATCAGAAGTTGTGTTGCAATTTGTATCACAACTGGCTCTTTCACATTTTCTTGATTTTGATCAAATGTTGAAAATTTACCAGGAATGTAACATTTTGGTCCATTCAACGGTACGTCTCCTTTTTTTATTGATCCAGGTACATACAACACTAGCTTCCTCGAGTCTCCAGAATTCGAACGTGCACCTTTAACAATTATCGGTGCCTTTTGTATAGGTTCTAAAACCATACTAGACTCTTCTTTTGAAACCTCGACTTTTGTTCTACTTGTTTGCTCATAATATTCAAAAATGTCAACCATACCCACAACACGCTCATTATTGTGAGCAGGGAGTGTGTTATTGGTGACATTTAGTGCTTCCTCATTGCGTATCTCGATTATCTTATCCTCGATTAACTTCTCAATGGCTCTTTTTAGGGTCCAACAATTCTATGTGCTATGACCTGGAGCGTTGGCGTGATACTCGCATATAACAGTTGGATCAAAGCCTCTTGCATTTGGATTGACAACGTACGGATTGACAGGTTCAACTAGTCTCAATTGTATTAATTTCCATAACAAACTCATATACGATTCCCCTATTGGGGTAAAAGTTTCTTTTTGACCTAGTTCTCTCGTATAATTTGTCCGGGGACGTGGATTGTATGGCACCTGGAAATTTTGCTGTTGGGGGCTAGAACCTTGTGCGGCAAGCCCCCGCCATTGTTGGCGCGAAGGAGGTTGAACATATGCCTCAGTGTTGAGAACTACATATTGGGACGGGTAATAATGCTGAGGAGAATTATATTGTTCTTGTTGGACTTGACCATAAGGATGGTTCATGCCCATTTCAACACCTCTCGATCCAGATGTCATCATGGACCCTTCCTCCTTCTTTTTCTGATTGGTAAAATTACCGGATCCACTTTATATTGCTTGTGTGGTAGATCTAATGGTTTCCTGACTCACAATCTTACCCGACTTTATGCCGTTCTCTATCATTTCTCTGATCTTAATCGCTTCGGCGAAAGGCTTGCCCATTGCGGCGAGAAGATAATGAAAGTAGTCAGGTTCTTGAGCCTGGAGAAAAACATCAATTAATTCATAGTCTTTTCATTGGCGGTTTGACTCTAGCCGCCTGCTCCCTCCATCTTATAGCATATTCCCTAAAACTTTCAGATGACTTTTTTTCATATTAGCTAGGGAATTGCGATCGGGAACAATATTGATATTGTATTGGAATTGTTGGACAAAATCTTGCGCCATATCATCCCAAATGTGCCAATGAGAAATGTCCTGATCGATAAACCATTCTGAGGCTACACCCGTTAAACTCTGTCCAAAGTAAGCCATAAGAAGTTCTTCTTTTCCTCCGGCTCCCCTCAACTGATTACAAAATCTTTTCAAATGAGCCACTGGATCGCCATGACCATTATATGTATCAAACTTTGGAGTTTTGAACCCTATAGGCAAGTGAACATCTTGGAACATGCATAAGTCCTTAAATGAGACACTTTTGTGTCCTCCCAGACCTTGCATATTCCTTATGTTTTGTTCCAAACTCCTCATTTTCCTTGCAATTTCTTCATGTTCCTCATCCTTAGTGTTTTTCTCAACCTCAACGGGAGAACTGTATTGGTGGTGGTAAGAGTTAGGAACATTGAAAGTTAATTTAGGGGCATGACCTTGGCCGTATTGATCTTTGAGTATAGGGTCATCATTGGATTTTTGTACCACTGTCGGTTGAGAAATTGTATTAGTTTGAACAGTTCGCATGAAGAGCGGATTATTCATCATTGATGGTTTCAACGGATTTACTGCGGAAGTTCCGACTTTATTAGACGTGTTAACGTAGGGTCCAAACCTAGGTGGATAAACCGGATCACTTGTTGACACTTGGATGGGGAATGACATATTCACATTCAAGTATTCTCGAATTGAAGGCGGAGGAGCTTGCCCATTCATCCAGGCTTCGTACATTTCGGTCATCTGTTGTCTTAACATTTTCACCTTTTCTATAGGTACCAATTCTTGCATAACCATTTGAGTTTGTGCGTCTTTATTTTCCAACTCTGTTCCGTCTTTTCATGTCTTTTTCTTTCCCTTTTGATCTTGTGTTATATTGATCAAATGCCAGCTCTCCTCACAAACCAACCACCTTTAAACTCTTTAAATTCTTAAAACAAAAATGTGTTAGGATTCAACACTTTAAGGATATTAAGCACACGTTGTATGTTATGAACCTAGATTATTCATATGTCTATAATAAATTTTGGAAGACTTTTATGTTTCATCCCGGCTTTGGACGACTTGATTATGTCTCCTACTTTACTCATTTGAATGCATTTTGATCGAACCTATTAAAGGTTGCCTACGTATCATGTTTGAACATGAATCAGATCATTACATAGTTCGTGTAGAGAAGTTTCTTTGAAAAGAAAATACGATATTTATTTAACTCAAAATGAAAATACCATTCAAATCAAAATGAACAAAATAAAAACATCAAAGTACTTAAAGATTAAAACAAAATTCGACAAAATGAAACTAAGAAGAAAAATAAAAAAAAATCCATCTCCGACATTCCTTGATCATCAATTGCTCTACTAGGCTAGAGTAGACCTTGAACAAAGCTTTCGGAAGATATAGGGCTAGTGCACACGCCTCTCGACCCAGGCTCGCATCACTCCGATGGAGATGACCACCATAAACATCAATCAAGCTCTCTGTCAAATGAAGCACTTGTCCTTTGGCCTCCTTCATATTCTCGTGACAATTCTGCAACCATTCTTCAGTAGTGACAACTGCGTCATTCAAATGCTTTTCCTGAGCTTGAAGCTCTTCAATTTGGTTATGAAGTTCTTCACGCTCTTCCATCCATTGGTTCCTTTCGGTTGCCACTTCTCCTTGATACAATATGAAACGGTTTTCTATGTCCCTTTCTCGTTGCATAGAAGCCTTTAATTGATTTTGTAACCTAGCTTGTGCGTGCATTAAGAGGGTCTTTTCTTTCTTATATTATTCCTCCTGTTGCTCCATAGCACCTGTGATAATGCCCATATCTTCATTTAGGGTTCGAATAGTAGATAGATGCTTCTTTTCAGCCCTTTTCTCAATCAATGTAACTCTCTCTTCGAATATTGCATCACGCCGAGCCAACTCTTCTCTAACATTTTTTAGGTCATTACTTAGGATATCCAAAGTAGACCTATAATTTCTTTCCACCTCGAGTCGGGCCTGCTTGATTCTGACTTCAATTTCCTCTTCTCGATCTATGATTCCTCGCGCTGATCCTTTGAGCATTACTTTGAGAGGGGCTTGATCAAAGAACCAATGGAGGTATAAGGGGTCAACTTATCCTTCAACACGATCATCTACCATAGCTTTCGAACTTAAAGTTCGACTACCACCCCAAATCTTTTGGGATTCTGATTCTCGATCTCGATCTCGATCTTCAAATGTCACCTCCCACACGAAATTCTGCGTATCCTCGGCCTTAGGCAAAATTTGTTTTTGTCCTAGTTGGCGTAGAACTCGGAGGGGTATGTATGGTTGGAACCCGCATAGGTCTGTCAGAACAAAGAATGGACGATAGGAAGACATAACAATTACCTCACTAGCAGGGAACCAATGATAGTTCCATGTAATTTTAGATGCCGTCAATTTAAGAAGATAATGTATTCATGCTTTGACATCTTGTGGTAATTTGTCTCCTAATTCTTTCATCCTGTCTGGGTGGCTCAAAATATAATTCGTCCAATCGGATTTGAAATCTATCACAAAACGATGGCGATATAGGTGCTCCAGAAATCACATTTGTAATAGAATGCTACAACCTTCAAAAAGTCTCCCCCCCCCCCCCTCTCTACATTTAGTCAAAGCACAATAAATATCAGTCAACATCATCGATAATATAGTTGATTTCTTTTTCTTCATCATAACAGTAACTATTCCTGACAGACGAATATCGATTTTTTTATCCTTCCTTGGAAAAACCATAGCTCCCAAGAATGCCACCATGAATGCTTCTTGTCTATGTTTTTTCCAAGTAGAGAGGTGTTGTCCATTTTTTAGTTGTTTCCCATAGTTTGAAAATTCTTCTTTTTTTCCATATCTTGAGTACAAGAATTCCAAAGAAACGAATCCATTATCGAAACACTCCTTATGAGGATGGATGATGTGCATCTGTTCCAGAAATTTGCCTCCGCTGACGCTTCTAGGGGCTATCAGTGTTTTAGTTCGGAGATCCTTGCCTAACCCTGTGAAACCATCCAATTCTTCTAATGTAGGCGTCGACTCAAAATCACTAAAGCGAAACACATTATTTGTAGAATCCCAAAACGGGATCAAAGCCTCGATCAAACCTCTGTCAGGACTAAATCTCATGATATATGTAAGGAAATCAAGATGTTTGAATATCTTAGTTCGCCTAAACTCATGCATATCGTTCCACCAATCCATGAGTAGTTGTGGAGTTTTATCCGTGATCATGAACTTTAGGTGATCATTGACCATTTCGACTTCTTCATCCCTTGATCTTTTATCACACCTCATAGATCTTATGGTTACCTGGTTGGGAAAAAAGACTCAAAATTTAAAACCAAATTTAACTTATGAAATTTTGATAATTCGAAATCATTTGTTGGAGTAGTTAAAAAAAGGAAAAATATGAAAAATGATTCGAAATGTCTAAAGTGGTCATTATTTTGAAAACGAATTTTGTTGATCTCACTTAGGGGAAGCTTAGGTTGTTTTTCGGAGAGAATGACCGGATAAAAAACAAAAAAAAAGTAAATAAATAAAATAAGGTGGACATGCAGAATTTTATAAGACATATATATATATATATATATATATATATATATATATATATATATATATATATATATATATATATATATATATATATATATATATATATATATATATATATATATATATATATATATATATATATATATATATATATATACATATATATATATATATATATATATGTAATATTTTTTTTATGCATTATTATAATTTTTATTATCATTTTTTTATAAAAGCAAAAATAAAATTGGTGGTTATGTGGATATATATTATTTTCAATTTCTTATCTTGAATCATTTGTTACAATGGGTAAAAATATACATTTCTTCCTTTAGTCAATTATCCTAAAGCCGGTCAACATTTGTTATAGTCTTCTACACGATGCAACAAGTAGCACAAAAAAAAATGATTGTCTCACGAAAAGGTATCTGTCCTAGTCAGATTGGGCCCCCATGTCAAGTCTCTCTAAGTTATATGCACATGATGCAAATAAATCGGAGCCTAGTAAAAGGTTTCAGTTCTACTAAGGTTTCACTTGTGGAGAAAAGTATCTAGACTGGCTGTAAAACGAGCGGACAACTCGAGTCAGGGAGTAGCAACGTACCGGTAGCAGCGCTTTCCTGCTTTGTGCATGGGTGCTCCCCATCCTAAACACGTGTGACTAAAATCCTTCACCATGGACCGAAGATCCACTGACTATCTTGATAGAAGCGTGCTGCGCAGTCGCAATTCCCATATTATTATTATAGAAGACTCAGAATTGTGCGCGGGAGAAAATAGTTATAATGCAATTCAAATACTATCCAAACATTAAATAAATAAAAAATTAGCACATTAAGACAAATAAATATAATATCCAAAAACGTAGATAAATAAATCATAGTCATACATAAATCAATATTTAAAGCTCGAATTCTAGTTATTCCCCAGCGGAGTCGCCATCTGTCACACCCTTTTTTTTTCTCAAATATTAATTATTTAATTTGAAAGAAAAGAGTTTTTTCAATTAAAATGACATTTTGAAAAGGGATAATTATTATTCAGAGTCGCCACTTGGAATAGAGTTTTGGTGTTCCAAGTCATCTTATTTAAATCCCTAATCAAAAGGGAATTTGACTCTATTTTTATTGGTCTCAAACTAGAAATTCGTGTAATGAATTCTGTTGACCGAGGGAAAGGTGTTAGGCACCCCTCGAGTCCCGTGGTTTTAGCACGGTCGCTTTATTGACTTTGGTATAACTTGACTTAATTTTGAATATTATATTATTTAACTTAATAATAAAAAATATTTTTACTTTATTCTCTCATTTATTTTAGACGTATTAAAATTATTTTATTTATTTGAAATCTATTGAAAATTGTTTTATTATTTTTGGTGTGTGTCAATTAATTCAAAATTTGAAAGACTCATATTTATTTATATATTTATTATTTATTATTTTATTTATTTTGCTTTTACATTTGTGTATTTTATTTTTTAATGTTATTATGGAGTAGAATTTATGTAGGTATTTAATAGTTAGGAATTAGAATTTGTGTAGATTTTTTTTTTTTAGAGTTCAAGTTAATTTAGGATTGTATTTTTTTTTAGATTTTAAAAATAAAAAGATAAAATTTTATGAGATTTGAAATTAGTTTTTTTATCACAAAGATTCTAAATAGATTAGGACTATATAATTTTTTTAAAGAAAACCTTTTGACTTTTAATTTTATTTAATTTTTTTTGAATGTACGTCTTTTCTTACTTTTATTTTATTTTTATTTTTGAAGTTTTTTTTTCTTATTTTATATATATATATATATATATATATATATATATATATATATATATATATATATATATATATATATATATATATATATATATATATATATATATATCTTCTCTTTTTCTTTTTCTTTTTTTTTTACACTTTTCAACGTTCTGTTTTTCTTTTCTATTTTTTTTTGTTTTCAATTGTCTTTTATCATTATTATTATTATTATTATTATTGTTATTATTATTATTATTATTATTATTATTATTATTATTATTTTCATTTTTTTACTTTCTGTTTTTCTTCTACCTTTTCTTTAGTCTTCGTTGTTTTCTTTTTCTGTTTTACGTTAATCTTCTTTCTTTCTTTCTTTTTGGTTTTCTTGTTATTATTTTTTTTGTTTCAATCTTTTTATGTTCAATATGTGTTTTATTTTTTTTCTCTTTTGTTTTTGTTATTATTTTATTTTTTATTTTTTTTCTTATTCTTTAAATAAAATTTATAGTTATGCTTAACTATATGTTTAACAACCTCAATTAAAGTAACATTATCCTAATTTTATTCTTAAGGTAAATGAATTTATCGAAATAAACAAATTTCAAAGGACTATAGCATATACTACAAAGCTTTTCTAAATCACTAATCAATTATTTTATAATTTTCTGTAAATAGAGTATCTCATCACTTAACTTTCGAAAGAAAAATAATCAGTTGAGACGACTACATTATAGCATCTAAAAATAATAATATCTCAATATCACTTAATGTTTCAATGTCATTATTATTTTGTCAAACATTACCCGGAATTTGTCCATCATTATAATTTTAATAAGCTATATGCAAAGGGTAAAGAAGAAAACCTTAATATACTTGGAGTACTATTGCACATGTATTTAATGAACATTAACAATTGCATAACTACCTAAAACTGGAATCACAACGAATGAATACAAATAACATTATATTATTTATTCAAAACGATCTTCAATTATAAGAGGAATTTGAAAGTTACCTCTTTGCGAAAAGTAATTTCACCAAAAATAACTGCTGCGATCTACTGATTTCCAAATTTAATAATTTTAAAGTAACTTTAAAGAGCTACAAGACCGAAACCGCAAATAAAACCCCGGATTATAACTTAATTCTTAGGATAAAACTCACTTTTTCACTCTTTTCTCTTTGCTTTTGTTCTTGCTTTTTTTTTTCTCTGTGTATTTTAATCTCAGTCTGTGTATTCTCCTCTATTTCTCTCAACTGAACGTATTTTTTTATAATGATTTTGGGTGAATGTCTGGTGCTAATTAAAAGGAACGTAGTAGAGTAAGATTAGGATTTAATTTGAAAATTAATTGAAAAAATTGGGCTTGAGATAAGAATATAAAAATAAAGTAAGTAACAATAATAGCAAATTAACAAAACAAAAATTAAAAAAAAAAATCGTGTAAACAACAACAAAAGAAATCGTGCAACAAAAAAAGAAATAGAATAAAAATTAAAGAAATTACATGGGAGGAGAATTTTTAGGAAAATAAGTTAGGAAGTTGGGAGTAATTAGGATAAGGTAAAACAAATTTGAAATTTTTAGGACTCCTCTTTTCTTTTCTTTTTCCATACTTTTCCATAATATTTTCTATATTATTATTATTTTTAGACTACATAGAATCAACAAATAACTTAAATTTCCAACTTCTTTTTATCATTTTATTATTATTATTAAACTATAAA
This sequence comes from Solanum sitiens, assembly GCA_016801875.1. Classification (NCBI taxonomy): domain Eukaryota; kingdom Viridiplantae; phylum Streptophyta; class Magnoliopsida; order Solanales; family Solanaceae; genus Solanum; species Solanum sitiens. Next base: position 127,612 of record JABWTJ010000070.1, on the reverse strand, counting down.
TCTTATAATTTGTATTAATTTACAATTTATTATTCTTATTTTTAAATTTCATTTTAAATATAACCCTTTTTAAATTGGTGTAAAATATTTATGTTTTGGTAAAAAATTAGGTGTTCACAGACATTACTAAGAACTCATAGTGACCATATCTAGTTCAGAATGCCGTTTTTGGTACATCCTCACTTCGCACCCTAAGTTGGTGATACTCTTAGAAAAGTAGCTTGCCTGTTGGAGCTGATCAAACAATTCATCAATCCGAGGGAGAGGATACTTGTTCTTAATAGTGACTTTATTGAGTTGGTGGTGATCGATGCATATACTAAGGGACCCATCATTTTTCTTCACAAACAAAACGGGAGCACCCCATGGAGAAATACTAGGTCTAATGAAGTCTTTGTCTAGTAAGTCCTTGAGTTGAGCCTTCAACTCTTTCAATTCGTCCGGAGCTATCCGATAAGGAGGAATTGAAATGGGGTTGATATCCGGTATCAAGTCAATACCAAAATTAATTTCCCGTTCGGGAGGAATTCCGAGAAGTTCATTAGGAAAGACCTCTGGAAATTCCCTTACTACGGGGACTAACTCAATTGGAGGATTTCCGGAGTCTAAATCTTTGACTCTTACGATGTGATATAGACACCCTTTTGAGATCATTTTACAAGCCTTAAGACAAGAGATAATACGATCTCTAGGAACAGAATTTCCCCCCTTCCACTCTAAAACGGATTCATTTGGAAAGTTGAACTTGACAATTCTTGTTCTACATTCAATGGAAGTAAAATAATCTTGCAACCAATCCATCCCAAAATGACATCAAAATCGACCATATCAAGTTCTACTAATTCAACATGAGTAACTCTGTTCGGCAACATTATATGACAATTTCTATATACCATCTTTGCAACCACCGACTCACCTACCGAGGTAGTTAACATTAAAGGTTCATTTAGAATATCGGGTAAAATATCAAACTTTTTAGCTATCGGTCACCATATCGGGAGAACTCTCTTGTTCACCCCTAGAGCGAAGTGCATAAAAGAGATTCTTCTTTGGAGGATCCACATTAGAACCACTAGATTGATCTTGCCCACTACCTTTGTCTTAAACCTTCAAATTAGGACAATCCCTAACGTTGTGGCCACTATTGCCACACCCAAAGCAATTGTCCGTCCCAACAAGGCAATCACCATAATGCTTCTTGCCACACTTTCCACATGTTGGCTTCTTGCTTGGTAAGCTAGTAACTCTTCCCCTTTGATACTTAGGGTTAGATACCCTATCATCACGAGCCTTGGGAAATTTGGTAGGAACATGATTAGAAAAACCTCTTCGTGAACCTAGGCTTGTCTTGCATGTCAAGCCTACCCTTTGAAGGACCACCTTCATAAGACGTGGCCTTCTTGGCCTACCTAATCTTTCTCCTTATCCTAGTTTCTTCCACTTGTTGAGCATGAACCATGAGACGAGACATATTCATATTATCATGAAGCATAGTCAAACGACATTCTTCCACCAAGTCATCGGACACCCCCATAAGAAAATGACTCATCTCATACCTTGGATTTGAAACCAAGGATGGAGAATAGTTGGACAATTTAGTGAATTTCAAGGAATAGTCAAGTACACTCATGCCTCCTTGATGAAGGTTGATGAATTCTTCCACTTTAGCTTCCCTCATCTCTCTAGGAAAGAACTTATCAAGGAAAGCCTTCTGGAAGATCTCCCAAGTCAACGGACCACCTCTTAGTTCCCTATTATCCTTTCATTGCACATATCAAGTTTGGGCCACATCTTTGAGTTGATAGTCCACTAACTCGGCCTTCTCAATTGAGGTCACACTCATAGCATACATAATCTTATAGTCATCATCGAGAAATCTTAAGGGTCCTCATCCGACCTCGACCCAAAGAACATAGATGGATTCATTCTAGCAAAGTCTCTCAAACGCGAGGCCATAGTGTCAGCATGTTGAGTCACTCGAGGTCCAACCTCCCTATTCACTTGGGTCGTCATAGTTTGAACTTGTGAAGTGACGACATTAAATTGAGGGGTCATGGCTTGAGCCAAAGTGAGAAAGGCTTCCCTTATATCTCCATCGGTCATCAGTGGAGGAACATCCGGAACTTGATCACCCATAGCAACTTCTTCAAGTGGAGGCACTTGGTTGTCTTGTGAAGGCACTTGATTGTCATTAGCTCCCATATTAGCCATTTCTTCTTCGGCCCTTCTAGCAGTTGCTCTTCGAGTATTCATACCTATAACCATGATACAAGGTTTTGGTGAAAGCACATAATAGTACTCTAGAGGCACGACATAGGAATACAAGAAGATGAGAGTTTCTAAGCATCATATAGTGTTTCATTCATATGTGTGGCGCGCTTCACAATTATAAATAATAATCTACATAGACGTGGTATAATGAGACATCATTTATAGGGATATTCAACCTCATGCTCTGATACCAAGTTTGTCATATCTGGGAAGTACCCCATAGACATAACTGCGTTGTCGTCCTCGGAACTAGGACTAGTCTCTTAGCATTCATGAGGTTTACATATACCTCTCGCATACATATAATATATTCATATCGGGTATACATAGACCCTTCGTATAAGAAGATTACATGGTCTTCTACTTTTATGGCACACATATATATATAAAATAGATAACATAGTCTAAAACGGATGTCTCATATCATAACCATCTAAACGAGAGTATAACAATTGGGCATAGCCCATACATCAATACAATAAAAGCCACATATAGGCTATACAATATTAGTACTCAAATGAAAGAGAATGAACAAAGTGTCTTTAAGACTAATCAACATCCAATGCAAGAAAGTGGCATTGTCATCAAAGTGGTGATACCTACCCAACTTGGAGAAGGAGAATCCAAGTATTCCTTCAAAAGTCGTCACAAACCCTTCAACGACCGGAACCTAAAATGTTGGGGAAAAAGGGAGAAATGGGGTTAGCACATCACTTCTACTAAGTATAGGACCATATGCACATACAACATAGAAATCACGATAAAAAGAAACATTTATTAAAAAGTATGCAAAGTCACTTTGGAAAGCCTTATGCACATTTAAGAACCAATACAAGTCAATAATACATATTCATTAAGTCAAGACCATGTACATCACAAGACCAACAATACTAAGTCTAGTCAAGCGAACATTCATATCAACAGAATTGAGCACATAATCAAGAAAACTCTATCATCAAGTTATAATATCAACAAACATGTATAAGAGTTCCTAACATAATAACCAAAGCAAGCCCATTACTCATGAACCCTCATTAAGTCCACTAGTGCAATGGTTAAGTAAGGCCCCATAACCTCACTCAACCGAGTAAACCCTCCAAGAACCATAATCAATGCCCAACATCACAAACTATATCTTTAAGAGTAAACATCATCATACTTTAGCAATAGAGACCAAACACATTTTCATAAGTGAAACCACATCACATAATGTCATTAACATATAAGATCATCATATACATACCATTTACATTTATAAGCATATACATACATAAAGAAATATTTCTAAGACTTCCCTCGAGTCTAACTAGTGTAATGTATAGGTAGAGTCCCATACCCCTACCTATACTAAGCTAAACCCCTTAGGTCATCCTAGTTAGAGTTCACTTCATTACTTCATTTTACCTTTTTGGGAACATCTTGCCTTAACCAACATAGACCACATGAGCTAATGTGGAATCCGGTGTCATGGAACCCTACACCGAAAGAAGGAGGACTACTTGCAAAGCTAGTACCAAAACATGAACCTAGCATCTATGTGGATCCACTAGCTAGTATTCCTATGGGGGCAACATAGTTCAATAACTAGGAGATACAGTTGGACCCTCTTTATGCTACATGCATTATAGTCTCCAATATCCTGATTACCTTAGTGATCCTACCTTCCCTATGTGGGAAGGGACACTCCTCACTCTAGTTCACTCGGTGCTAATCTAGAGTCCTTTTTTTAAATGTCTTTGAGTCTTTATTAAATATCATACCTTAGTTTAGGTCATATGGTCTATCCCTTATATAATCATCATCATATCTCAATAGGAATTGCATGAGTATTGTCCTTTAATTTCAATTCACACATGTGAGGTTAACACATTTACATGATCACATTATAATAAGATACATTGGTAAGTTATCACCATCCTTCTAGCATTACATCATAGTTAACAACTCACAAACCATAGTTCAAGATATTCCAATTCAACCTCATACCAACCCTAATCAATATTAACATAAGGTATACTTCAATACAACTTCATCACTAAACACAAGTAATCATAATTGAAGTAAAGGACTGAGATCACAAGACTTACCCAATCTTCTTCACAAGCCATCATCAAGGTTTTACCATCAACCATCCAATTCAATACAACAATGGGTGTAATATCATCACACAATAGTAATCAACACAATAATGAAGTCAATTGAATCACTACACAACAATTCATCACTACTTCATAGCCTAGGGTTAGGGACTTAGGTCAAATTCATGATCTACTTCACAACCTAGGTTAATTAATTAAGAAGTAGCATAATTGACTTACAATTCATCATTATATACTCATAATTATCTAGAGAAATTATAAAAAAAAGTAATGTAGAAAGTCAAATTCGTAATAGAAGAAAACCCATTTGAAACTCTTCTTTTTGAAATCAATTTGGAGGAACCCTTTGGGAAAAAAGATCCCAAAGGTGAAAGGAATCCCATACCTTATTAATTGATTGATAATGATGAAGAAAATCCATTCTTGCAGCCCTTAGACCTTGATCTAGCCTTCAATGAAGTTCTTCTATTTGGGAGAGATAAAGAAGAGAGAAGGAAGAGCAATTTGGGTTTTGGGAATTATGAGGGTTGGGTTAGTTTAATTAGGTAAGGGTCTTTATATAAGTCATTAACTAACTTAATTATACCTACCTAAACCCCTAAAATTATAAATAACCACCTAAATAATTTTATCAAACCAACTAAAATGAGGCAGCAAAACAATGACCTGACTACGAGACCCTGGCTGACGGGGCCGTAGGTCAGTCGATGGCGAAGCCTCCCTCCGTGCAGCTCATCCGTGGTTTGCAACAGAGATTACTCCAAATGTGTCCTTGGAGAAAATGTCTAAGTGTTGTTCGACGGAGGCATAGACGCCCCGTCGATACAACCACACCTCGTCGACTGTGGTCATAGGTGAGCATTGTCCAATTGACAACTTTTTGCCAGATTGCAAGGGTCCTCCTCAAGGATCCTTGGTTATTTCTTGGAGAGTCGTATCTGGAATTTTAAACTATAAACCAAATCTAATACGTGTTAAACACCTTACCACCAAATTTTATTGAATTCCGACTCGTAAAACCATGTCAGATAGTCTAAGGCACATTACCACCTCATGAACTAGTTTCCGGACGTCATGGACGTTTCTTGACGCTTTGATTCTAAAACATCCTAAATGAATTATGTACACTATATTTGGTCTTAAAACAATGTTACAACTCTTAGACTCTCATGTTAGGCTCTATATTAGGCTTTAGACTTTCGGAGTATTACAGATGGCGTCCCATTCCACCACATATCCTAAGTAGTACACCCTCAGGAAGACCTAGTTCATTACATTCATTTGTGGGGGCTAGCTTTAACCGACATTGACCATGAGAGCTTAACATGGAATCCTGATATGAACCCCTACCGGATGAGGGGTCTCCACTTGCCTAAGGTAGGGTCATTCTTTTAGCCTTTACGTGGAATACCACAAGCGAGTCCTATGCGGGCGCATAGTTAAGGGATAAGGAGATTGGTTCTAAGTACTACATCTCAACTAAGAGTACCCATCTGAAGAGTTACATTTGGATACTACGTCTCTACACACGAAGAGTATCCATTCCCTTTGTCAAATCCTCTTAGTGCTATGCATTGATCCCCACGGAGTTTTAGACTTTCATTACATTCATTAGCAATAGGTTAAAGGATTGCTACTAAGTACTACATCTCAACTCACGAAGAGTACTCATCCCAACCTATCATTCATTCATTGGAAAGCTCTTAGGAATGTTGAGGTCACTACTAGACACTACATCTTTACTTACGAAGAGTGTCCACCCCAAAATCCCCCATTCATTCATTAGAGTTCTATTGAGAAAACCTTTCAATAGACTCCCATTCATTACATTTTCATTAGCTTCATTCATCCATTCATTGTGTGTATGTGAAAAAGCCTTTCACATAACCACCATCATTCAATACATTGTTTTCTAAACATGATCATACTACATTCATCATAATACACACAAAAACATACTTCACATTCACATCATACTTCAATTATTCATTCTATCTTCAAGACACACATTCATAACTTCATAAGACATCTTTATGCATATACTTCATAGCATCACTTTACTTCACATTCAATGTTTTCAAGGACATAATCACAATTCACATATACATTCATATACATTAAGTAAACACCGCCACCATAAGTGGACCATACCACACAAGATCAATTCAATAAGATTTAGAACAATTTAGGTCAACTTACCCTTCATCCAAGCCATGATCACCTTTTTGCAATTCTCCATCAATTCATCATAATTAGGCATAAATGAAAGTAGATAACCATAATACAATATAGTATAAACACAATTCTAACAATATCCAATCACATTCATCAAACCCACTTCATAAGCCAAAATTAGAGAATCAGGATGCTCATGGGTCCATGGAGTTTTTTTTATCATAAAATCATCAATAACATTGAAAACATCATAATTCATCCATTAAAACCTTTTAATGCAAGAACCTATGATTATAATTCAAATACAAATTTTAGGATTTTGAAATCTTTTGAAAAGCCTTTGGATTGACTCCTTGAATGATAGAATAATCAAGGATGAAATCACAATACCTTATTAGTAGAAATCCCACAAAAATTGATGAAAGAATCAATAGAATCTGCAAATACTAGCTCCGATTCGGATTCAAGCTCCCATGGAGTCTTGAGAGAACTTTATTTGAGAGAGGGGTTTTGATTTTGAAAAGTGAAGTCTAATTTTAGGTCTAGGTGTTTAAACTAATTTAAAATACATTTAAACACATAAAATATCCGTCTATCATTTAATTAGAATGTGCGGTGAATTTACCAATTCACCCCTAGGTTGGCCGAGACCCTGCAGAAAATTGCAGGTGCCATTCGACGGCCACCATTGACGGGGCGTCAAGTTGTCGACGAGCCGTCTGTTGCTCAGTCATTTTTTAATGAAGCTCCTAATTAGGGGTCTAAGATCCCACGACTAAGTGTTGATCTACGCCCCCTATTGATGGGGCGTCGATTGGTTGAAGGGGCGTCAAATGAGGTCGTCAATGAGACTGTTTTGGCAGCCTCTTGGCAAACATTTGAGTCCTCCTCAAGGACCCTTAGGGTGGTCCTTGGGGACTCTTACCAAGATGTTTCGACCCTAAACATGACCGTCTAGATGCTATGGTCTCTTAAACTCATTTTAGACTCCAAACGACACATTAAAAAACATAAAACATGCAAAGGCACACTAGCACAAACAAGACTAGTTTTCGAACGTCTTGGTCGTTCTTTGACGTTTGACTTCCCAAACTCCTTAAAACTAAACGTTTGACTTCCCAAACTCCTTAAAACTAACTTCTAAAGTTATTATTCATTATTTTAACACGTTATTAACTCAAGAACACATGTGAATCTTGTCACATCCCGAGAGTACACCCTAGAAGATATGGCACTCTTAGAGTGTAACATGGCGTAGTTGACCTCTCGGAGGTCTTGTACAAGACCTTGACATCATTCATTGCATACTTGTATGAAAAGTAGTGCGGAATTAAAAAAATTTACATAAATTATATTTAATTTAATATAAAATCCATAGGAAATACTAAGTCTTAACATATTCCAATCTTAGACTCAAGAATATTTGGGACACGACCCATACAATATGAAATATAGAATTACTTAGTCTATTACAATACTTGAATTAAAGACGAGTATGCCCTCGAGTCAAGTGAGGACATACTTCAACTTTGATTGAACGATCACTAGATTCCATGCTTGCTCCGAGATACCTCTCACCTGCTAACCACACCTTTAGAGATAGACAAAAAGTATGGAATTAGTACAATGCATGTACTAAGTATGGCTTAATGCATAAAATCATGAGAAGCGGACATTTATGAGAAACATGCTCTTTTTTATTAAAACATCACATTAAAAATATAAGAACCACATTTAAGCACCAAACATCACATTTAGAACACAATATAAGTCATATTCAATTTATATCAAATTAACAAACATTACTTATATCAAATTAACAAACATTACAGTGAGCTTACAGTGAACTTCACTGTAACTTCACTATAACTTCCAATAAAACTCACACCTTACAATATAGCATCAATAACACCTACAAAACACATAATTATGAGATCCTCCTACAAAAGGTGATTCTAAGGTTCACTATGAAGCGATCTCCCATACGATCCCTTCACACACACCTAAGAGATCCTTAGAGTACCTAGGATAAGATCATTCTCACTACACACCATAACATATATATAATAGGACATTCTCCTCCCAAAGGTTATTAAAAGACTTACTTAAGTAATTCAAGAAGAGAACGCCCATACACCCTCTCCAAGATTACCTAAATAATCCTTAAGACTACCTAAGTTTAGATCATGTCTACTTCATCAATCTACTTCCCTATCTAGAGTCATTCTTAAGACTTCCCTAGGTAAGACATGAAGAGACCATCCTTTATGCCCCCTTCACACATTAACTAGGCAACCCTTAAACTACTCTAGATAAGTACTTATTCATTTACATGCTTTCTAACTTAAGTCATTATCTTCATTAGTTCACTTAAGAGACATTCAACTATAAGGACATTCAAGTAATGGTCTTGGAGAAGACCTAGGGATTCACTCACTAAAATCTTCAAAGCATAATCATGCAATGTCTAGATAGCGTCCCATACCACTACCTAAACTTCATAGAACTTATCCAACACTAGTAGGTATCCCATATGATGAGAATAGGCAATAACCGACATAGACCATGGTAGCTAGGCATGGAATCCTATGTTATAACCTACTCCGATAGAGGATAATCTACTTGCCAATGGTAGAACTTGAACACATCTCATGTAGGCACATGGTTAAGAAATATCGAGGGTTTCTTTGTTTTCTATTCTCATATTTCAAATAGATCTACTTCCCAAGCATACTCACTCGGTGCTACCTTTGTTCTCACAGTGTAGCTCAATAAAGGAGTACATGAAGAGATTCCATATCAAGTTCACAACCATATCATAACACCATACCAAAGAGGTCCCCTAGGGTTGCGTTACAACGGTTAAGAGGATAACTGAATGATTTTCCTAAGGATGATTTCATGTTGTTCCAGCCAATCAACCCTAAGTCCACCATTCACACAAGAAGGATACAATTATGGCTTTCGACTTCAAGGATATCATAACCTTACATCTAGGATGAAGGTTTCATATAAAGGGCCTTCTTAGCTATGTTCAAGGTCAGATGCCAATCACACATACAAGACTAAGGATTTTTAGCATACTAAGTCAAGAAATCATATTCACATTATACACGTATCAAGTAAGGGACACAAGTCTACAAAAATAAGACACACACATACTTCACCATACAATACACATAGCATACTATTCTAGAGAACCTAGGGACAACCAAATCAACTATAGGTCACCCTATACACTACTATAGAACCATCATTACAACCATCATAAGACTCATATAACCAAGTAGTAAGGATCATGCATCAACCCTAAGACTACACACATAAGGACATAGTCATAGTCTAACATGATCACCTAATGTAAACAGAAGAACACATACTTTCACGTTACTCACATATAAATAGATATGATCATACTTCACTAAATCAATTATACAAGCTATCACAATATATCAAGTAATGCCGACAATGCCATGTTCATCATAGTGCATAAAGTAACGCCGACGAGGCCATATAATTCACAAGTAAAGCACATAGCACCACCACCATAAGTGGACCATACCAATCATTAACATAATTCAAGACCTAAATTACATAATATAAAGAGATTTAGGGCAGAATACCACCAATCCACTCTCAGCACTTCAATGCATAGCCAAATCATCCAACACAATACCCAAAGGCCCTTACCCATGGCCATGATCACCAATTCAATTCAATACTTACAATAAACAATGAATAAAAGATCATACAACATGGATTTATGAATTTAGGGCATATTATTAACAATTCTAACATGAATCTATCATAATTCAATAGCCCTAATCAAACTACACAAGAATTCAATAGAATTAAGACATAACCAAGTCACCCACAAAGTAGTAAAAAACTAGGGTTCATTAATTGCATTGGTTCATAGAGAAATTAGGTTAAAATCATCAAATTAACATCAATTCAATCAATATACAACGATTCAAAATGTTTTATGCAAGAACCCATGGATAGATATCAAAATTGGACAATTACATCTTTGAAAGACTTTGAACATCACTTTGAAGTTTGGCTCCTTGAAGAAAAGAGATTCAAGGATGAAGAACCATACCTCAATTGATGCTAGACCATGAATTTGGTGAATAATTGATGAAGAATCACCAACCAATCTTCAATCCAAGCTCTATCTTGAGTTTTGACTTCAATGGAGTTCTAGAGAGTTTCTTAGAGATTTTGGGTTTTGATTTGGAATAATGAATTCATCTAGGTGTTTAGGACTTATAAACCCACTTTAAATACACAAAAAACCCTTAGGTATCTTCCCAAACATTTATTTGGACGTGGAGTGAATTGGTCACTTTACAGTGAGCCTGCGCAGGTCGCAGACCCAAATGATGCTTGCCCATCGACGGGGAGTAGGTCCACAAATGGACCATCCTGAATGTCCGTCGATGGTATCATAGACTGGAAAATGAAATCTTATCTCCCTAGGATAAGTCTCCATCGATACCACCACCTACGTGGCGTCGACCAGCCTACTGGGCGTCGATTGCCCTCCGTAGGTGGGACTGCCTTAGGCAGTTTTGGCAATCAAGATGAGTCCTTTCTCAAGGATCCTTGGTTGGTCCTTGGGGAATTTTACCCGGACATTTCCAACCCAAATATGTTCGTATACGAGTTTAGGACCTCTCACATCAATTCCATCCAAACCAAACATGTAAAACTCGACGAAACATACTAAGACACACAAGGACGTTTCAAGGCAAACCTTACGAACGTCATGGATGTTTGACCTCCAAACTCCATGAAACTTTAAAAACTGCATCCTAACCTCATTATAACCCATTTTAGTACTTCAAATCATCAAGACACAAGTGTTAGTCTCTAGTCTCACCTAAGTTATTTTAGAGGTGTTACAAAGCTCTAGCTTGTCCTATTTCATTTTAAGGATCGTCACATTATTCAATGCTAACTATCTTTCATAGTAGTCTATCAAGAATAACATTCTATCATGCTAAGCCTAACTAACATGGAAACATCATATCATAAATCCAAACTATAATAGGAAGGTTACAATTAGACCAACCTAGCCACTATGCACCTATCCTATCAAGATGCAAGCTATCCATAAGGGAGTATAAATTCTCAACCCTAAGCTACCATGAGTAATCTAACTCAAGCTATTCCATGAAATTCACCTTACATGCAAGCCAAACTATCGACTATGAGTCATCTATCCTAAAGCTACCATGAAATCGTTTTGGCCTAACCAAGTCAAGTTATCATGAAGACATTCTAATCATGCCACTTCAAGCTATCCCTGGGGAAGTATCAAGCCTCCAACCTAGGATGCCTTGCCTATACTAATGCAAGCTACCATGACAAGAATTATACCAATGCATGATCAAGATAACCATAGGAGAGCCTAATTCCTCCAACCCAAGCTATCATGAGATTCACCATCCCAAGCTACCATGAGATCTATGATCCCAAGCTATATAATTCAACTATCCATGAAGGAGTCATAAAACTCAACTTCAAGATATTCTATCTTGGTATTATCTTACCAAGTCAACTACAGAAGAAGTGATCATATAGCACAACTTCAAGCTATTCTAGTCTATCATGCTTTAATTCATTTTAGGTTCTTAAGTCAACCTAGAATCCATCTATGTGAGAGAAATTGCTTCTCCCAGCCTATTCATGTCTAGATGTATAAGAGAAAGAGAATACTCAGTGAAGATCTCCCCATATTGACTTTACCCCAAATCCCTAACAACAATGGCTACAAGCCTTATTTTCAATGCTAGCTTCATTCTATCATGATCCATGTCTAAATTACAAGTTATTCAATCACCTTGATCATTAGAAGGTAATTTTAGTCATACTTAATCATATAGGTTCAGTTCTAACTTTACAAGTTAATATCCTTCTTATTCAATTAGACCTAGTTCAATTCATATTTGGATGATCCTAACTACGATCCATTAGTATTCAAGACAATTAAATTAAAGAGATGGATTTAGAACCTTCAATGTTGCCTCTAATGGCCTAAACCCACAATGATCACTTTCATCATCTTAGATTAAGGTTCATCAAGGAATTCATATGAAACATCATATAATCATCACATAAAAATAATTCAAACATAATTGAATGCTATCCACTACTTTGGAATCACAATCAAGCCTTACCCACTCTGTAATCACAATCATAGCTAGATTGGGGTATTTTGGATTCAAAATTGAGGGAAACTATGGGGGCTCCATGGATCGAAGAATCTATGGATGAAGGAGCTTCACATACCTTTGATCAATGCCTTAAACTAAGCTTGAAACCTTGGTGAAACTCGACCTAGTTGTTGCCTCCCTCTTCTTCTCTTCTTCTTCAATGGTGATATTAAGAGAACTTTAGGGAGGGAAGGGTTTATTTTTGAAGGGTGAAGTCTAAATGGATACTTAATTGTTTTAATATACTTAAAATTCCTAAAAGAATTTACCAATTCACCCCTTGATTGGCTGAGACTTAGACAGTGTTGCAGGTGACCATTGCCGACCACCATCAACGGACCATCAATGGATTGACGGTCCCGTCCTGGCAGTCCATCAATGGTGACTGAGAGTTTCCAAATGTATCTAAGCTCCAAAATTCTAGGTGTCAACTAAAGGAAGCCATTGACGCCCCATCAATGCATTGATGGTCCGTCAATGGCTGCTGTTTTTACAGCTTTTTGGCAAACGTTTGGGTCCTCCTCAAGGACCCTTAGGGTGGTCTTTAGGGAGTCATACCCGACGTTTTGACCCTAAATATGACCATATAGATACTAGGGTCACCACCAATCATTTTAGACTCCAAATGACACTTCAAAACAAGGCAAATATACTAGAAAACAGTAGTACACAAAGGACTAGTTTTCAAACGACTTGGTCGTTTCTTGACGCTTCACTTCTAAAATCACCAAACTAAGTTAATTGCATTAGATTAGGTCTAGAAATATCATTTTAACCCTTTTAAAGTTGTTAGACCTCATGTAAGGCTCTAGCTTAGGTCATATGATTTCCAGGGTGTAACAATATTGTACACATTTGAAGGTTTAGGGAACACTTGAATACTTGAAAAAATAAGAAAAACTCTCATCTCTTGTCTCCCTATTTTTATTCCTTTCATCTTCAATATTTTTTATCTTATTTTGATTTAGTTTTACAACATAAAGAAATTTTTGAACAAAATTATTGTCAATAACATAATTCATTAACCAAACTATTTATTACCTTATATATTTTGACTTAAGTTATTTGTGACTCCTTAAAGTTGTTTGTATAATTCACTTAGATATCTTAACAGACTGTGTTTCTATTATATACTTCAATCTTAAGAAATAAATACCTATTGAACAATTTTCTGAGACTTAGTTTAAAGAGAAAGTGTGTGTAATACACATGCATATGAGGTGACAAAATGACAAATCAAATGAAGAAACATGATATTTAAATTTTAAATAATTATAAAAATGAATTTTAAATACACAAAATCCTAAAAGAAAATACTTTAAACTAAAAAATAATAATTATACACCCCCTAACCCCACCCACCCACCTGAAACCTCTCCATTTCTTCTATTTCCTTAACAGAAGTACATTGTCCACCATTGTTAACCTCCATTTAGAAGACTTAAGAGGTTTTAACGTATATTATATATTAATTTTATTATATTTATTTCTCTTTATGCCTTCTTTCTTATTTTCATTTAAATTGATAGTGTTTTTTATAATAGTCAATTTTGCTTTTAATTTCAATTTCAATTTTTTTTTCTTTTCGATTTGTGAGGAGAGGTGAAGATAGAGGGAGAGAGAGAATATTTAAATAATAATCTCCATTTTTTGGGCAAAGAAGATATGGATGATCTCCATTTTTTTCGGTAAATAAGACGTACATAATAATCTCCATTTTATCTGACAAAGAACTGGTGATATCCATCTTTTTTCCTCGGAAGTGACAATAATAAGATGATTAAAAAATTAAAAGAGAGGAAGAAGAAAAAGATTGTTATTTTTCTTTTAAAAAAGAGAAATAAAAATAAAAAAATTGAAAAGGCAAAGGAAAAATGTTAAAATATTGGTTTCAGGCGCTTACCAATGTTAAAATATTTTTTGTGCCACGTCTGCATAAAGTGTCTAAACGGTTCAAATTCGAGAGGATAGAGGTGTTCAAAAGGTACTAGCCCTAGTTGAGGTGTCTAACTAAATTACGCGAACAACTTTAAGGGGATGCAGATGACTTAATCTTAGTAATTGTATTCATTCCGCATAATTTAAGAGTATTTTACACTTTTTTCGTTAAAAAAAATAAAAGATTAAAAAATGAAAGAAAGGTAAATATAAAAAGGAAAAAAGGATAAAAAATGCCCTTACTATGCGAAAGGAACAAAAATGCCCTCCGTTTATAGTTTGATCCAAAAATGTCCTCCGTTTATAGTTTGATCCAAAAATACCCTTCTCATCAATACTTTGGTCCAAAAATGCCTTATTGTTATTTTGGATAAAAAAATGCTCGTTTTTTCAAACAAACATATTATTTATTTTCTTTTTAACACATTCTTTTCTAGTAATATTTTTATTTAGAAATGTTTTATCTTCAATTCAAAATAAAAAAGAAAATGTTTCTTATTTTATTATAATTATTTTCTATCGCTATATAAATATAAATTAATGATGAATATACTATGATCTTATACATGTAACATATGTTATCTGTTGAGATGATACATGAAGTTATTTTAATTTTAATTGATAAGATGAGATTAAGAAGAAAAAAAATATTTTCTCAGTTTAATTTTTTAAAGTGGTTCTACAAGAAAGAAAACAAGATAAGTGGTTGTTTGATAATTTAATTAAGAAGAAAATTTGATTAAAAAGAAAAAAATATACTTATTTGAAAAAGGGCATTTTTGATCCGTTCTAATAACTATAGCATATTTTTGGACCGTAATATTGACGATAAGAAAGACATTCTGAGCTGAACTATAAACCAAAACATTTTTATTATATACATAATTTGAGGATATTTTTGACCATTTCCCATATAAAAATTGGTATTGCCCGATAAAGAAAAGGGCAGACATTGGCAATTCTGTGAAGGCAAGGCTAACACAGAGAAGGACGAGAAGACCTAAATATCGTTGAGTCAACTCATTGAATATCTATTACGAGCAACTTAAGAGTTTGATTGCCAATCTTTCTCCTCAATTTTCTTCAGGTTTGCTCCTTTTTTTATAAACAATCCTGGTTATGGGGAATTCAAGATCTTTGTTTTTTTTCTTGTTTCGATGGATTACTGTATTAAGTGGAGAAGCATGTGAATTGTTTGACATCGATCTTTGTTGATTTAGGGCTTTTTAATATAATTTTTGCTTGTTTATTGTTTTGGCCTGCTCGAATTTGTTCTATTTTAAATTTTATATCTTTTTTCTTCTTTTTTGCGCAGTGTGTTTGTATAGAAAAGCTTCTTAAATAATTGATTCGAATCAAGACAATTAAGAGTTGTTTACAAGGATTATTCTGAAGTTTGTGCTGTTAACGAATTCGAGGATCATTCTCATAATTGAGAAATCCGAAGTAGGTTTCAATTAATCACACAACAACTTCTTGATCTAATTAGTTTTTCAGTAAAAGAATACGGTGAAATCTGACAAGTTTATTCAATTTCTATGCTAAATCCATCCACGGAAATAGCACAAACTCTGAGGGTGATTTCATTTTTCTTTCTGATTTTAAACAAATTTTGATGTTAAAGCTGGTAGTATTACTCATTGTAAATAGTCTGTAAGCATGATTTCATTACGCTTCATGTTGATATCCATGCTAATAGATAGAGTTCCATGTACGAAAATATTCATAAGTAACACAGCGTAGCCATCAAGTGTTAGCTGACCATGAATGCAACTGGCTTGCAAGTTCTTGTATCTGTGAATGGATGTTTAAACATAGTAAAGATTCAACTTCCTAATATAATGTATTTTTCTACTTGCAGAATATCTATTTTGAACTAACAACTTATTCTGTCCCGCTACTCTGATAGCTAAAAGAAGGAAAGAACATGGCACAACAACTATCAGGGAAACCATCTAGTATGCACATTCAAGAAAAATCCGTGTCTTATACCCAAAGATGGTACTTCACTACAGAAGAAATAGAAGATCACTCTCCATCAAGAAGGGATGGGATTGATTACGAAAAAGAGTCTCATCTAAGGAAGTTGTACTGCTCGTTCCTGCAAGAGCTTGGGATAGAGCTGAAAGTGTAAGATCTCTCTATTCTATTGAAAATTTTGATATCTACATGTAGCACAACACCATATTCTTTTGATGCACTTCTTTCTCTCGTTCCCTTATTTTTTCTGAGAGAACTCATGCAACTCGGTGTATGCTCAGTTTCTCATAGGAGGTTGTTGGACATTTTATTTTTTCAGGCCTCAAGTGACAATAGCTACTGCAATGATGTTGTGCCATCGGTTTTACATGCGCCAATCTCATGCAAAGAACCACTGGCAGGTAGAAGTCATTTCTGACTCTTGTATTCCCCATTTACTGAAAAATACAGATTTTTTACCGATCATTTGTTTTAAGTATGGTTAATGTCTGTCAGACTGTTAAAATATTTGTGCTGTCAAACTGAGAATTGAGCTGCTTGACCGGATATAACATTGTGTAGTTATGCTTAACTCTAACGAGAAGTAAAATATAGAGCTAATGTACAATTGTTCCCATAGTAATTTCTGGAGTTAACCTTTGTGACTAACTGGATTTATTTATTTTCGATCAAGAAAGTAGTAGATAAACAAACTAACTGGAATTGGTTCAGATATAATTTTAAGCCAGATGAAGCTTAAAGCATTGCATTAAGTATGTCCCTCTCTTTTGATTCATCATGCACTCTTTGGTGTGGCACTGCACTCTGTGCAGATTGTCGCAACTGTGAGCATGTTCCTTGCCGGCAAAGCTGAAGAAACACCACGCTGGCTGAGTGATCTTGTTGTTGTTGCCTACAAGCTTGTATATAAATGGGATCCATCAGCTCCGCTGAGGATCAGGCAGAAGGTGTGTCATCAAATATTCAGTTTTGTTGTTTCCTGCTATCTTTTGTACTTTTTTCCCCCTAACGTCTTTGCTTCATATCATAGGATATTTATGATAAGGAAAAGGAATCAGTTGTAGCTGGTGAGAGAATGCTGCTTGTCACAGTTGCTTTTGATCTTAACATCGAACATCCTTACAAGGCACTTGTTGCTGCTATGAAGAGGTTGGAAATTTCTAACAATGAGATGGTCAAAGTAGCCTGGAATTTTGTGAATGATTGGTTAGTATCTTTTCATGCAATGGTGACGGTTCTTTATTTGTAGAATGTTATGCACTTATTGTTTACTTCCAATTTTGAAACGCCAGAAATTAATAATGATGTGGTTGGTAGGCTTCGCACAACACTGTGCTTGCAGTATAAGCCCCATTATGTCGCTGCTGGTTCCATGTTCCTTGCTGCTAAACTTCTGAAGGTGAAATTGCCTGCCGAAAAAGGGAATCCCTGGTGGATGCAGTTTGACGTTGCTCCGAAGAAGTTAGAAGGTATGTTATATAATTAAAAACCTACAGGGTTTTCACAATTCTCTATTTTTTTTATGACAAGCGAAACCCGCAGCCGCTACTCTTTGGGTGCGCACAGGGTAAAACCCCCGCTCCTATGCAATAGCTCGCAAACCACATAGGAGAGGTAACCAGCACTAGGAAAGCCCGGTGTGATGAGCTCTACCCAGAAGGCAAACCACTTGCTTTCGCTAGCAAGGGGTTTCGAACTTGAGACCTCCAACATGGAAGTCCCAAGCCCAAACCACTGGGCCATCCCGAAGGGTCACAATTCTTTGTTATTTAAAAGTAATGAAGAAATCTTCATCGTAAGTTAAGATCATAATAATGCTAGTGAGGTCTTAAGAAGAGACAACTGAATTTGCTGATGGTAAAGCTTCAAATTGAATATCGGAGCTGTTTCTCACTAACAATCCAGAAATTAGATTGCAAAATGTGCTCATTTGGTTTACTTAGATCAATTTTATAATGTCTTCATCAATTAGGAGAAAAACATATAGGAAATGTAGTGTTGTTTTTGTATTCGTGGTATGGTTGGACAAAGACTTGTAAAGTAAAGTTCCAATCATGTAAAACTAATGTTATTAACAGATGTACCTGTTCAAAAAAAATGTTATTAACAGATGTAACTGATAGACATTCTGTGATTATGCAATAATATACTGAAAGCATCTCTCAGGAAAGAGGGCAAAACAGTTATCTTGTAAAGTACTACTTTTCATCTATCTCCTTAAATTTAATATCATATGTTCCTTCCTTATTCTTGCTCTTTGGGTAAATTGAAACCAATCCTAAAATTGTCATGTGGCGAGACTGTTGTGATATATGGGATACCAGAGGATATATCCCTTACCTTTTTTGAGCACTAAAAGAGGAGAGACTTTACTTTGTACTGAAGACTCGTTTGCGGTCAACCTTTTCTTTAAATGAACAAGTCCTGAAACTATGATGTTCACTACACTGGGTAACAAGAATCTAAAATTTATTTATTGTGGGATATCATTACTTCTGCCTTGTTTGAGTTTCCTTGTGTATAGTTTTTTTTGAAAAACTAACCCTTCTTCCTGGGTAAATGTTTCCCTTCCATCCTGTTATGCTCTTTCACGACCTTGATTACTCGGCACCTCACTTTTTCTTCCTTTTACTCTTTCTCAGAGGTTATTCAGAAGATGCTTCAGTTACTGGAGCAGAATCAGAAGCAAGTAATACCATCCACTTCCAGCAAGTTGACTGAATCAAAACCTGTTGCTGGAAAGGCAACATCAAGCATAGCAGAGTCTTGTATCTCAAGTGTGTCAGTTGTTGCACAAGAATCCAGGAATATGGAATTGGTTGAGACTAGAGGACCATCTACATCTGTGACATCCAAATTCATTGAGAGAGCATCCTGCAACAGCATCAACACTGTCAAAGAGGAGACGGAGCATTGGGAGACTAGTGAGTGTGGTAGTGCAAATAGTGCAGTTGAGGATGGTGTTTGTCAGCCAGTAAAGAATGAGCGTGGAAAAGAAATTTGCCATACTGTCTCTGTTAGTGATCACAATGGAAAATTTGATATTGATCGAATCAAGGAGAGATTGAAGAGACGGAAATTGGAGCAGAGTTCAATGAAGAAATCATCCATGTATGACGAGATCGATAGTGAGGGTTGGATTGAGAGAGAGCTGGAAAATTTGGGATAATGTTACTTTCTGCTTGTTCATTGGATGAAGTAGTTTTTGTTGAAGTATAAGCAGAAAAGGAAAACAGGGTCACACTTATATAATGCACTGGAATCAGGAAGGGATGTGAAAACTTTCAGCCAAGAAGTTAGAAATTCAGAAACTGTTCCCAGCTATGGTAACATATCTCTCTTGGTTCAACTCTCCTTTAGCAGATAATGGACCCCAATACAGGGTCTACTGTGCATAATATTGGCTCTTCATGCCTTGACGGTTTTTTAATGTAAAGGGGGTGATGTTATGCAAGTCCATTTTACATGCTAAGCTAAAATACCACTGCTCAACCTCTTTTTGAGCTCAGTAGAATTTTACTGTTTAAAGATGTTATGACCCAGATAGAGAGGATAAAATACATATTTGCTGAGCTATGCGTTGAATAAGATAATACAATGGAGGGTCACACAATATTAATCCTCTGCCAGAAAAGGAAGAGAACTGATAGAAAGGAGCTCGCACATCGAGTTAACGTTTGTGAAAAGAGATCATTTTGTAAGGATGTAAAATGGGAAGGAATTGTTTGTGGAAGGTGTTAGAACAAAAATACTCAAGAAACTGATTTGAAAAAATAAAAATAGAGTGAACTTATGAAATTCATTGTGTATATTAATCTGCAGAAAGTTTGAATTTATACAAAAAACATAAACATTAAAACTAAAATAAGAACATGTGCCACTAACTACCATAAAAGAGGCCACTAACAGCAATAATGGGGCCAATAATGGGGCCACTAACTTCAGAAAGTTGAGCAACTAAAGTTGACTAAGTCTAGCTAGAAAATAGGATGCACTAAACTGAAATAAGTAAAAACAGTAAAAATAATAATAAGCTGAAAAAATGCCAATTGTCTAACACTCCTCCTTGGCATTTTTGTGGCAAACACCAATTCTTTGCCTCAGATCTTCAAACCTTTCCTTTGGCAATGACTTGGTGAAAATGTCAGCTAGCTGGTTCTCAGATGAACAATGAACAAGCAACACTTCATTAGATTGTTGGACTTCTCAAATAAAATGAAACTTGATCTTGATATGTTTAGTTCGACCATGAAACACTGGATTTTTGAGATTGAAACTGTTGAACTGTTGTCACACATGATCTTGGTAGCTTCTGTTTGTTCATGGCCTAAGTCCATCATCTTCCTTAGCTAGATAACTTGATTCACAGCAGATGCAGCAGCTATGTACTCAGCTTCTGCCGTTGATTGAGCTGTAGTTTCTTGTTTTCTAGAGCTCCAACTAAAACAACTTGTCCCCAAATAGAAAAGATATCCAGAGGTGCTTCTGGAATCATCAACTCCACCACCCCAATCACTATCAGAGTACCCGATCAGGTTCATAGTTACTTCGGCAGATGTTGGGAAAAAAATTCCAAACTTGCTGGTTCCTTTAATATACCTTAACACTCTTTTAGCCGCTGTGAGGTGTGTGTCTCTAGGCGAATGCATGAACCTAGAGAGCAAACTAACAACAAATAGAATGTCAGGCCTGCTTGCGGTTAGATATAGAAGACTGCCAATTAAGCTTCTACACATACTATCATCCACTTTTTCGGAATCCTCATCCTTGCCAAGCTTCACACCAGTAGATATTGGAGTACTCACAGGTTTGCAGTCTTGCATTTTGAACCTGTTTAGAATATCCGAAATGTATTTCTGCTGGCATATGAAAATTCCATCACTGGACTGCAACACTTCCATGCCTAGAAAGTACTTCATGACTCCAAGATCAGTCATTTCAAAGATTTTCTCCATTTCATCCTTGAACCTTTTGATTAGTTCAATTTTGCTTCCTGTCACAAGCATGTCATCCACATAAATTGAGACAATTAAGGACTCACCTGCAGCATTGACTTTCACATACAAAGTAGCTTCACTTTGACTTCTACTAAAGCCAAGTTGGATGAGATGATTGTCCATCCTCTCATACCATGCCCTTGGGGCTTGTTTTAGGCCATACGTTAAGAGATAAACTTGATCCTCTTTTCCAGGAGTTGAGAAACCATCAGGTTGATCTACATAGATCTCTTCAGCAAGCAAACCATTCAAAGAAGCCGATTTGACATCAAGTTGATGAATCTGCCAGGAACTATGAGTTGCAAATGCAAGAATAAGCTTGATTGTGTCATACCTTGCTACAGGAGCAAATGTTTCCTGGTAATCCACACCATATTGTTGTGCGTATCCCTTCACCACCAATCTAGCCTTATGTTTGCAAATTGTTCCATCAGGATTGAGTTTTGTCTTGAAAATCCATTTTACACCAATTACTTTGCGATTTCTAGGTCTGTCAACAAGCTGCCAGGTTCCATTCTTCTCGATCATGTCTAGTTCTTCTTGCATAGCTCTCTTCCATGCCTGAGAGTCTTGTGCTTCAGCATAGCTTGTTGGTTCAGAGCTAACCAAGTTACACCGCTGATAGACATCTTTTAAGGATCGAGTTCCCCTCACTGGTACATCATCCACTAGTTCATCTTCTGAAAGTTGAGGCTGCTCTATTGAAAGTGAATCAGAATAAGAGGTCTTCTGATTTTTCCAATCCCAACCAGCTGCTTCATCAAACTTTACTTCTCGGCTGAGAATTAGTTTGTCTGATTTCAAACAGAAAATCCTGTAACCTTTGGATGAACTATAGCCCATAAATATGCCTTTATGAGCCTTGTTGTCCAGCTTACTCCTTTTTGTTTCTGAAACTCGATAATAACATATACACCCAAAAATTCTGAGATGGTGTACTGATGGTTTGTTCCCACACCAAGATTCATATGGAGTCATGTCCTGCAAGGCCTTAGTAGGCAATCTGTTCAGCAAATATACAGAGGTATTGACTGCCTCAGCCCAAAACTGATTTGGGATCTTTCTTTCGAGCAAAAGACATTTGGCCATCTCCATTACTGTCCTGTTCTTCCTTTCAGACACGCCATTTTGTTGTGGAGTGTATGGTAATGTCAATTGGCGTTCAATACCTGTGCTATTACAAAACTCCACAAATTGAGAAGAAGTATATTCTCCTCCATTGTCAGACCTTAAAGCCTTAATACTAAGATTACATTGATTTTCTACTAAAGCTTTAAATTGTTTAAAAACATCAAAGACTTCACTCTTCAGTCTTATGAAATAAACCCAACACATTCTGGTATAGTCATCAATAAAGAGGAGAAAGTATTTGTTATCACTCAGCGAATCTGTTTTCATTGGGCCGCAAACATCCGTATGAATGAGCTGAAGTTTCTGGTTAGCTCTCCGTACTTGATTTGCTTGAAATGGCAATTTTGTTTGCTTTCCCTGTTGGCAAGTTTCACAAACTTGAGCATTAGAAAAGAAATCCAGGCATATTTTCCACTAGCTCTTTTTTTTTTCATCTCGGCGATGCTTCTCAGATTGAAGTGACCAAACCTTTTGTGCCATAGGTTTGTACATGTTTGTGAAGTAATAGTGTAAGCCTGCTCAGTTATTTTCTCCAATCAACTGAAAACATTCTGTTGCTCATCTTGACATAAAATAACTCTACTCCAGAAGGGTCAGAAACAACACATTCACGATTCTTAAAATGTAGAGAATAATTATTTTCAAGCATTTGTCCAACACTCAACAAATTTTGACTCATATCAGGTGTGTACAAAACATCAGAAATAGTTTTGATACCTGATATTGTTGAGATAGACACTGTACCTCTGCCTTTGATTTCTACTGCCTCACCGTTTCCCACTTTTACTTTAGATTTGTAAGTATCATCGAGGAATTTGAACAGTTCAATATCATTGCACAAGTGATGTGTGCAACCACTGTCAAGAAGCCATGAATCAGAGGATACACTGATTGAAAAGTATGAAACTGCAAAGAGTTGCTCTTCATGTGCATCGGCAACTTCTGCTACTTGTGCTTGCAAAGCACCAGAGGCCTTTGCTCTTGATTTGCAGACCTTGGATACGTGTCCCGTCTGCTTACAGTTGCCGCATATAGCATCAACTCTCCACCAACAATACTTCTCCAGATGTGTATTTCTTTTACAATGTTTGCAAGGAGGGAACTTCTGCTTCACATCTCCACTATTGTTTTCTCCATCATGCTTGCCTTTATTCTTTTGGTGGAATTGTTGCTTTCCTTTTTGCTTTTGTACAGAGAAAGCTCCTTCACTGAACTTTTCCCGTCTCATAGTCCTCCTTTGCTCTTGTGCTTGAAGAGCACTCATTAGTTCACCTAATGAAAGTTTGCTCAGGTCCTTGGATTCTTCAAGAGAGGAAATCTTAGATTCAAACCTCTCAGGAAGAGTCACAAGAACTTTCTCCACAATTCGTTTATCTGTAAATTCTTCACCAAGAAGTCTAATGTTATTAACAATTAAGGAGATTCGATCAGCATACTTACTGATAGTTTCATCCTCCTGCATATTCAAGGACTCAAACTCTCTTTTCAGGTTCAACACTTGCATTTGACGTGTTCTATCGCTGCCTTGATATTCTTCTTTCAACGTATCCCAAGCCTCTTTTGCAGTTTTGCAAGCCATGATTCTGTAAAACACAGAATCTGCCACAGCATTCTGCATAAGCGACTTGGCTTTAGATTTCTTTGCCTTATCTTCGTTGTTGGATTTGATCTGAGCCAAGGTAGGATTTGCTGGTAGAGCAGCAAGTGGTTTATCTTCCGTCACAGTTTCCCAAAGTTCATAGGCTTCCAAAAAAGCTTGCATCTTCACAGACCAGATTTGGTAATTTTCACCAGTGAAAGTGAATGGTGGATTTAAAGGTAGGTTGTTGGATGCCATTTGTGTTGTAGGTTAAAACTTTTTTTTGTCCTGTAAGATCAACTAGAGGCTCTGATACCACTGTTAGAACAAAAATACTCAAGAAACTGATTTGAAAAAATAAAAATAGAGTGAACTTATGAAATTCCTTGTGTATATTAATCTGCAGAAAGTCTGAATTTATACAAAGAAAAAACATAAACATTAAAACTAAAATAAGAACATGTGCCACTAACTACCATAAAAGAGGCCACTAACAGCCATAATGGTGCCACTAACTTCAGAAAGTTGAGCAACTAAAGTTGACTAGGTCTAGCTAGAAAATAGGATGCACTAAACTGAAATAAGTAAAAACAGTAAAAATAATAATAAGCTGAAAAAATGCCAATTGTCTAACAGAAGGTAAGCGAAAAGTTAGTAAACAAGACTATTTGGGTCTCTCATAAGCACATTTTTGCAGCTTGGTTTGCTTAATTGTTTATAGGCGAAGAAAGAAATAATTACACTTCAAGTGGTAAACCTGTTTCTTGTTTGTTTTCTTACTACCATATAATTGTGAAGCACTTCAGTGTTATTGTACTCAGAGAAGACAAAACGTTAACTTTAACAATTCTTTTTTTTGTGGAAATATTTACTGGGTTACTGAATAAACAAGTGATGACCGACTATGGAAGTTATCATTTCATCTTCTATCTTGAGCTGAACGCTCTCTTTAAGAGAAATGTAATGCAACAAACAATTGGCATTTTTGTTGTCAAAATTATTACTCTGATTATTCGAGTAAAAATCCAGTTGGAGAAGAGGTGAAACAAATCTGGAGGACTATCATGCATGTGGTCTATTTTGCTTGAAAGGAATTAAAAAATGTTGAGGATAAGAAAGAACCCACATGTTTTGTAAAATATATATATACACACTTCTGGGGTAGGGAACATAGGGTTGATATGGCATAGTTTCTTGACTTTTGGACTTAATAATGGCAAATAGTCAAAGGTGTAGTAAAATATATTTTTGAAAAGAGGTGGTGTTGGCCATAAGTTTCTTCATGAATTGGTTCACCGAAGTTCCGACTTATTGATTATGATTTACAACATTGAGTGGTGGACATTACAAGAGAAAAATCAGGGAAGTGTACTACTCCAGTCTCAAAATTGAAAAAAAGAAGCACAATTTAAAAATTGATCGAGCTGTCACATACTTAGAGTTTTACTAATGCTCTATGTGACGCTTAACAACTTACTCACGAATCTTTCATGATCTTGTAAGCTCAAGTAAGTCATTTGAAACTAAGATCCCTAAGAGAATGAAGAAGGACAAAGAGAGCTTTTTCTAAAGAAGGTTTTGTATTTCTTGTGTAGTCTTAACTTAGAAATTTTTGGGATGTTACATGCGCAATATCTAGAAGCTTCGTCCTATCATTCTGTTGCGCACTCACGCAGTGCCTTAAATAACACTCCAGTAGGGCATTGATTTGTTCCGTTTGGTTATCCGTCTATGGGTGGAAACTTGTGGAGAAGAACAACTCTGTACCAAGTATGTCAAATAACTCTCTCCAAAAGTTTCCAGTGAAGCAGGGGTCTCAATCACTAATAATGTGCCTTGGCAGCCCCCAATCCTTCACTACATTTTTTAAAACAACTTGGCAGCCTCTTTAGCGGTGCAACCAGCTGTGGCGGGCATGAAAGGGACATACTTTGAGAGCTGGTCCACCACGACATAATTGTCACCTGTCTGACTTTGGCAAGGAAGTGATGAAGTCTATGATCACATTCTCCCAAGGACGTTTCGCTACGGGTAGCGGCTCTAGCAGTCTTCCTGGTCGCTGTTGCTCCAGTACTTTGTCTTGTTGGCACACAAGACATGTATGCATGTAGAACTCAATGTCATCTCGCATGCGCGGTCAATAATATATTGCATCAATCAACGCCCTTGTGAGTCACTACCCGGAAGACCACCCCACAACGTATTGTGACTCTCCTTAATGATTTGCCCCTAATAGCCCTGAACTTGGGCACATAAACCCTCGGACCGATAGTGAGTAATAGTCTCTCTTCTACCCATAAGAGTCTTGCTTTGCCTTGGGCAACTAGCTTCGTAAATTTCTTGGCATCTGGATCGTGTTGCATACCATCTTTGACAACATCTTGGATGTCATAGTAAGTTGTTGTAATGGCATAAAACTCGGTCTTTCTACTATAAGTGCGTCGGCCACTACATTGCCTCTTCATGGTTTGTACTCAAGCACATACTCAAACTCGGCCAGGAAGTCTTGCAACCTAGCTTGCTTCAGAATGATCTTTTTTTGTGATCGGAAGTAGCTAGTGGCCACATTTTTTGTCTTGACCACAAACTGCGAGCCTGGTAAGTAGTGTCTCCACGTGCGTAGGCAATGCATCATGGTCATCATCTCCTTTTCCTACATAGTGTACCATCGTCCGGTCTCTTTCAATTTGCGTCTCTCGAACGCTATAGGGTGTCTATCTTGCATTAAGAATTCCCACTGGGGAAGTCTGAAGCATCCGTATGTACTTCAAATGTTGTTGAGAAGTCGGGTAGTGTCAAGACTGGATCTTCAGTCACAATGACCTTGAGGTTATCGAATACTTTATAGCATTCCTCGCTCCAAACCCATAACTTCTTCTTCTTCAAGAACTTGGTTAGTGGAGTGGCCTTAAGGATTAGCATTAATGAACCTGTGATAGTAGATTGCAAGTCCAAGAAAAGATCTCAGCTCAATCACCTTTGTGTGTGCCTCCTACTCTTTGATTGCCCGTATCTTAGCCTCGTTCATCAACAGTTTGCATTGGGTAATAACATGCCCTAAGAAGTGTACCTCGTCCTAGCGAATTCACATTTCTCATGCTTGATGTAAAGTTGGTTCTCCTGTAGGACTTGGAAAACCTTCTTCAGGTGATCCATATGCTCTTCCAAGGTATTGCTATAGATGTCAATGTCATCTCAGTATACTACCACGAATTAATCCAAGTGGGGATGACATATTTTGTTCATCAACCTGCAAAAAGTGGCGGGTGCGTTGGTAAAATTGAAGGGCATCACCAACCACTCGTAGGCTTTGTATCTTGTCACTCACCTGTCTTTGGCTCATCCTCTTCTGCTATGCATACCTTGTAGTAGCCTTTCAGGAGGTCCACCTTGGTGAAGTACTTGGATTTGTCTTCGAACAAATTGGTAAT
This sequence comes from Solanum sitiens, assembly GCA_016801875.1. Taxonomy (NCBI): domain Eukaryota; kingdom Viridiplantae; phylum Streptophyta; class Magnoliopsida; order Solanales; family Solanaceae; genus Solanum; species Solanum sitiens. The sequence continues at coordinate 99,790 of JABWTJ010000070.1, read as the reverse complement.
GAGTGGGATGGGGTACTTGTTCTTGGTTGTCACCTTGTTAAGTGCCAAATAGATGATGCATAGGCACAAAAACCCATCTTTCTTATTTTGGAATAGAACCGGCGCACCATAAGGTGCTTTGGACGGGCATATTGGATCGGCTTGGAGGAGCTCCTTCAACTATTTCCTTAGCTCCTCTAACTCAGGTGGAGCCATTTGATAAAGAGCATATGCAACTGGCTTGTCTCCAAGCTCTAACTCAATCTTATGATCTACCTCTAGCCTTGGAGGTAGGTGCCTTGGTAGCTCGTTCGACATCACATCCTTATTCTCTACAAGAACCTTCTCTATGACCATTGTTAATGTCTCCTTAGCACCATTGTCTTCTCCTAAACTTGCAATAGTGGTTATGAACTAAGTCTCCCTTTTCTTTAGGCCCTTTACAAGCTGCATGGCCAATAGTTGGACTTTTCCTTCCTTTTCGGCACCTTGACTAGAGGACCATGCATGACCCTTCTTGTCCACAACAAAGAGTCGTTGGAGGTAGGGTTTGATCATCGTGAGTCACTTTTGGAAGAACTCTGGCCCAAGAATAATATCAAAGATATTTAAAGGAGCGACCATAAAGTTGGTCTTACCTTGCAACTTTTTCAACGTGATGCTTACTCCTTTGACGACACCGTACACGGGGGTTGGTGGTGCATTGACTGTCTTGAAGCGTGTGTTGCTTCGACTGTAACTCCACCCCGACCTTGTTGCTGCCGTCTTGGTCATGATATTGGCCTCTGCACTGGAGTCTACCATGGCACGAACTGGTTGTCAATTAATGGAGATGTCTAGATACTATGCCCTATTATCTTCCATCTTCTCCGTCTGCTTTGCAATAACTCCATATAGCCCAATCATGTCCAATTGCGTCATGCCCATGTCTTGTGCTTGTTCTTATGCGTCCTTATTCTTTAACTCCCACAGGATAGCACCAAGGTTCTTCATCTTAGGGCAACTAGCATAATCGTGAGTTTACCCATATGTAGCATTCATCTCCTTTTGTTGTTTGTGTCTTCCTCTCGGTGTAATTTTTGTGGCCGAATCACTTGCCATCTGGCTTGTAGGATTTGTACTGTTTAGGATGTGCTTTCTGCTCCTTGCATCGACTACGGTCTTCCCTACCTTTATCATGACTAGTTCTTGTGTCCTTTCCTTTAGACTTGTCGTGCCTGTCATGATCTAAGTTGGTTAAGGCTTTGGCTTGTATGATAGCCTTATCTATGGTCCTGACTTGCCGTCTTTCCAACTCTGTCTTGGCCCAATTAAGAAATTTGTCCATGAAGTGGAACAACATGTCTTCATTTATGATGTTTGGGATCTGAAGCGTGAGAGTGGCGAACTCCTTCATGTAAGCTTGATGTTGTCTATTTGCCTCAACTCCCTAAACTTACCTCATAGATGTCATTCTTAGGGAAAAAGGCCTTCTTGAACTCCTCTCGGAATCGCTCCCAAGTGTTGATGGTGCAAAGCCCCTTCCTTATCTTGGACTCCTTGCACCTCCACCATAGTATGACCATCTCCGAAAGATACCACACGACAATGTTGATCGTGTTTTTGTGTCTCTTCATTCAGTTTCATTTGAAGTAATTTTCCAAGTTCCATAGGAAATTCTCCACCTCTTGCGCGTCATGAGCGCCTATGGACATAGGTGGCTTGGTAGCCTCGACCTTGGCCTCCCTATCTCGATCAAACGACGATGATCCTCCAATATCCAAGCCCTCCTTGAGTGCTTTCATATCGGCTTCAATTGTGCTTAGTGCATCCATGAGACGACACTTCAATGAAGTGATGGACTCCTTTATCTCAAGACGAGGAAAATTTTGAAAGCAATAGAGGTGTCTATGTTGACTTTGCCAGAATCACTTTTTCCACTCATTGTGCAGAATTGCTGAGATAAAATACTACTATCGAAGAGCATATAAGAATAATTCTTGAGAAATTCAAAACTATCAAGCAACACAACTCTCGGTTGGAGTAAAGTATCCAAATTTTGATAAATCGTAATCATCTCTGCATATATTAACTACAGTGGTATTTGACTTTCTACATAACTATAACTGTCTTTAATTTCTATATTTCTCCAACTCTTTCTAATGACATCATAATAACACACATAAAATACCTAACCCAAAGTTCAAATGAATACAATCATTGGATTTGTAGAATGATATGATTCAACCAAATAATCGTACGAGCGAAACCAATCGTGAAAATTCATGACTGCTAGCTTACCTTTTACCTCTACCAGCTTGTAATTATTCACCAGAGGCACCAACTGAGATACATACCACAATGCAATAACCATTAATAACCTATAGAAAATCAAATGCCAAAGTGCATAAAAAAAACCTAAATGTTTCTCCTATCCATGAATATTGTTTCTACATAACTATAAATTCCCTTGATGTATGTCTCCTTAGGAAACTTCTCGATTTTCAATTTTCTCAAGATCTTTGTAATGACATCATAACACAAGCACAAAGCACGTGATTTTAACTTTATGCAATCTTCCCCTCAATAGACGTGCCGGATGATATAGATGCATGTTGTTTGTTGTTCCATATTGAAGGAAAGAAAATGATGTCTCTCCCATTCTTTCCTTGAAGTTTGTAAGTTTTGTGTCGTGGGTCACCCATGTAGACCGATCCGACCCAATCTGTTTTAATGTCTTATCCAATTATTTATTAATTAGGATAAATCATTTTAAAGGATAAGGCAGAACAATTACATTGTAACTATTCAACCCTTCTTTAAAAGACTCCTAGTGGGAGTATTTTCAAAAAGTGTGTGAAACGTGAAAAGGGAGAGGAAAGCGTGTGAAACAAAAATAAAAAACCAAGCATTTAGTCAAGAAAGAAAGTATTGAGTTTCTTAGACAAATTCATCAACACACTAAGCAGACTTTTAGTTTGTGAACACAAATCTTTGTTTCCTAGTGATTCTTTGTTTCCTAGTGATTCAAAGACAGACTTGAGCACCAACCTGTCAAAGAAGTAGATCGACGACTTTTTTTTTACGTTTAATTGTGGATTAATAATATGGAAAATAGGATTCAAAATCCTATTTGATTGTGACTCATGAAATAGATAGGATTACTTGTCTTACTATGAAAATAATTCTGCATTTTTCAAGAAAAAAAATTGTTTCTGTTTAATAGCGCTCTAAAAATTCGTTGAAAGATATTTTTGATCGAACCTAATTTTAAACATAATCTTCTTGTGCATAGCTTTTCGAAAATATATTACAATAGAGAAACGGAATTAAAATGAGTAAGATACGAATTGTTGAAAACGTGGTTGTTTTTTGATAGTTTTCCAAAAAACTGCATCTGTCTGGAGCAATATGCAAATTCGTTGTGCAGTTTTTGGGTGGAAACTTATTCTTACTGTGATCTACTTGTTTTAAGCTTTACGCAAATATATTATAATAGAGAAATAGACTTAAAAGAGTAAGATATGAACTTTTTAAGTTGGTCTTAAAAAAACATCTTTTTTAAGAATTTTTTTGGATTGAGATTAGAGTCCTATTTAGGATTAATTTTATATGTGTCCTCATTAGGATCTTATTGATCTTGTGTATTCGTTTAGTTCTTATGTTTCTTAAACATTTGCTTACGTTTTATGAGAAATTTGTGACATAGTTGTCACATTAAATGGATTAACCATATTTCATTTTGTTCCAATTTCAGATATGGCTGAAAAGAAACATGCTCAAATTACTCCAGGTGGGAGTTCTCAAAGTCGAGCAAAAGAACGAGGTCGAAGAGCAACCCGCCGTAAGATATGTTTCCGAGGGCGAGAGGTCGTACGGATTGGTATCCCAAAAGAGACACAAAGTATGTCAAGGAATGAAAGAACCATTCGAAGAATAAGAGAAAAAGATCTAAGAGAGTTTAAGTCTTTGTAAATGGATCCCCTTAGTTGTTTAATCGGATTCCTCCAGATCTTTGTCGAAAAATTTGAAAAACTTAATGAAAGTGACATTCAAGTGACAGAAAGGGAGGGTACGATGTTTTTCATCATTCCTTGCTAGAATACTCGAAGAATGAAGTTATAATTGAAATTGGGGATAATGAAGAATGATTGAAAAACTATGCAAAAATAGGAGTTAAGTGGGTAAAACTTCACTCACGGTGTATCCACATACTCCCTTTGTTTATCAAAATAATTTTTTTTATTTTTATTAAACTTTGAAGCAGACATCTTTAATTGTTCTTTAATATGAATATTTGAGTTTTATTCTCTTTTATTTTTTGGATAAGTGAATGATTATTCTGTTGCAAAATATCATATGGTGTTTAATAATTAGACATTCAAATCTGTGTGATTATAGTCTAAAATAAATTAGTGTACACATTAAGAAGTTAATTAATATTTAATTCTAGATGATGAATGGATGCTTAAGTGTCTTTTTGATTTTACATTTAAATATGAAACCTTTATAAGAATTCATTTGCTTGAATGTGTATGTCACATGCATAATTATTAAAATTCTTGCCTAATTATATGTCAATAACAAACATGACATGCTAGAATAGGTCACATAGGGCAGATTGAATGAATAAGTTGGCAAAAGAAGGGCATTTAGGTTCTTTCACCAAAATTGAAATGCCAACTAATGAAAATTGTCTTGCCGAAAAGATTACATATAAACTATTTGGGAGGCTAAGAGAGCTGAATTCCCACTTCAATTAATTCATCATGATATTTGTGGTCAAATGAATATGACGACAAGGTCTGGTGCTACATACTTCATAACATTTATTGATAATTTCACACGCTTTGGTTATGTCTATTAGATTTTTCATTAATCTGAAGCACTTGAGTGCTTTAAAAGATATATGCATGAAGTTGAAAATCAATTAGAAAAAATGATAAAAGCTTTAAGAGTCGATTGAGGACGTGAATATTTGTCAAAATAATTTGAAGAATTAAGTACTAAAAACGGTATTATCAGACAATTAACTACTGCTTATACACCTCAACAAAATGGTGTAACTGAAAGAAGGAATAGGAAATTATTAGACATGAAAAGATCAATGATGACGCAGATAAATTTGTCTATCTCTTTTTGGAGAAATGCATTATTGATTGCGTCTTACGTATTGAACAAAGGCCTTCTAAATCAGTGTCTGCTACACCTTATGAACTTTGGACTGGTCATAAATCAAACCTGCAATATCAACGACCATGGGGTTGTGCAACATACATTAAAAATCATTTTGGTGAATTTGGTAAACTAAGTCCAAAATGAAAGCAATGTATATTTATAGCCTCTTAGCTTACATTATTACATTCATAGGTTAAAAATGCGGAAATTTAAAACTTTTCAATATCTATCTTGAGGCTTACATAGACCTCTCGCATACACATAATATATTCATATTGAGTATACATAGACCCTTCATATAAGAAGATTACATAGTCTTCTACTTTATTGCACATATATATAAGATACTTAACATAGTCTTAAAACGAATGTCTCATCTCATAACCATTTAAACAAGAATATAATAATTGGGCATAGCCCATACATCAATACAATAAAAGCCACATATAGGATATACAATCTTTAGTACTCAAATGAATGGAAATGAACATATTGTCTTTAAGACTAATCAATAACCAAAGCTAGAAAGTGGAATTATCTTCGAAGTTGTGAGGACCTACCCAACTTGGAGAATGAGAATCCAAGTCTTCCTTCAAAGTCATCACAAGCCCTTCAATGATCGGAACCTAGAATGTTGGGGAAAAGGGAGAAAATGGGGTTAGTACATCACTTGTACTAAGTATAGGACCATATGCACACACAACATAAAATCATGCTAAAAAGGGACATTTCATTAAAGCATGCTAATTTACTTTGAAAAGCATTATGCACATTCAATAACCAATACAAGTCATCAATGCATATTCATTAAGTCAAGACCATGTTCATCACAAGACCAACCATACTAAGTCTACTCAAGTTAATCATGCATACCAACATACTTGAGCACACAATCAAGACAACTCTATCATCAAGTTATAACATCAACAAGTATTGAGAGTTCATAACAACATAACCAAAGCAAGACAATTACTCATGAACCCTCATTAAGTCCACTAGTGCATTGACTAAGCAAAGCCCCATAACCTTACTTACTCAAGTAAACCCAATAAGAACTATAACCAATGTCCAACTTCACATAGCATATCATTAAAAGTACATAACTTCATACTTTAGCAATAGAGACCAAAGACATGTTCATAAGTGAAACCAACATCATATATTATGATCTACATGTAAGATCATAATATACATATCATTTACATTTAAAGCATATACATACATAAGAACATCCTCCTAAGACTTCCCTCAAGGTTAACTAGTGCAATGTATAGGTAGAGTCCCATACCCCTACCTAGACTAAGCTAAACCCCTTAGGTCATCCTAGTTAGAGTTCATTAATTACTTCATTTTTACCTTTTGGGAACATCTTGCCTTAACAAACGTAGTCCACATGAGCTAATGTGGAACCCAGTGTCATGGAACCCTACACCAAAAGTAGGCGGACTACTTGCCAAGGTAGTACCAAAACATGAACATAGCTTCTATGTGGATCCACGATCTAGTATTCCTGTGGGAGAAACATAGTTCAAGAACTAGGAGATGTAGTTGGGAACCTCTTTATGCTACATGCATTATAGTCTCCAATCGTATGAGTACGTTAGTGATCCTACCTTCCCTATGTGGGAAGGGACACTCCTCACTTTAGTTCACTCGGTGCTAAGCTAGAGTCCCTTTTTGAAATGTCTTTAAGCCTTTATTAATGATCATAGCTTAGTTTAGGTCATAGGGTCTATCCCTTATATAATCATCATCATAGCTCAATAAGAATTGCATGAGTATTGTCCTTTCATTACAATTCATACATGTGAGGTTAGCATATTTACATATCACATTATAATGAGGCACATTGGTGAGTTATCACCATCCTTATAATATATACATCTTAGCCCACAACTCACAAACCATAGTCAAGACATTCCAATTCAACATCATACCAATCATATAAATCCTAATATAAGGTATACTACAATACAACATCATCACTTAATCACTAGTAACCATAATTGAAGTAAAGAATTGAGATCACAAGACTTACCCCAATCTCCTTCACAAACCAACATCAAGATCTTACCATCAACCATCCTCAATTAAATCCAAAAATGGTTGTAATACCATTACACAATAGTAAACACCATAATAATAAAGTCAATCGAATCACTACATAACAATTCATCACTAGTTCATAGCCTAGGATTAGAGACAGGTTAAATTCATGATCTACTTTCCAATATAGGTAGATAACTCAAGAACTATCATAATTGGATTAAAATGTATCACAATATACTAATAAATTGACATAATAACAAGATAGAATAGCAATTCACAGAATAACCAAGCTAATTGCATCAGTACTAGACAATTCAACTCAAGATCACACCCTAGGGTTAAGGGGAAAAGATCATCTTCCACAAACTAGGTAAATGAATCAAGAAGTAGTCTAATTGATTCATAATACATGTTAATATACTCACAATAAACAAAAGGAATCATAAACAAAGCAATTCACAAGATCAAATTCGTTTGGAAGTAAACCCACTTGAATTTCATCATTTTGAAAATCAATTTGGAGGAACCCCTTGGGGAAAGAGATACCAAAGGTGAAAGGAATATCATACCTAACTAATTGATTAAGTTTGACGGAGAAAATTGATCCTTTGCAGCCCTAGAACCCTCCTTTGCTTGGTTTTTAATGGGGTTTCTTTGTGAGATATAAAGAAGAGAGAAGGAAGAGCAATTGGATTTTTGGGAATTATGAGGGTTATGTTAGTTTAATTAGGTTAGGGTCTTTATATAGGTAATACAATAACTTAATTAGACCTCTGTAAGACCTCGAAAATGACATAGTTTAACCAGAGCCTAACATGTTAGTCTTGGTGTTATAAGGTCCTAAATATGTTTAATATGTGGTATAGAGGCAGTAGCTAAAGTATTAGAGGTGTTGGAAGTCAAACGCCAAGGGACGACTAAGACGTTTGACGACTAAGTCACCTAGATGTCTCTTATGTGGTTTTATGTGTTTATGTGTGTTTCATGGTGTTTTAAGGTTCTTAATAGAGTTAATATACCATGTATAGGCAGTGGTTAAAGGTTCGTGAAGTTTGGAGGTCAAACGATCAAGAACGTCCAAGGCATTCGAAAGATGTGCCTTGAGTCGACCTTGTACGTCTAGGCGAGTTTAGTTGAGTTTTATGTGTTCGTTTTGGATGAATTTAATGTGAGAGGTGTTAAACTTATAGATGATAATATTAGGGTTGGAAACGTCCGGGAAATTATCCCGAAGGACCATCGAAGGGTCCTTGAGGAAGGACCCAAAACTAATGTGCAGGCAGTCCCAGGCAGCCTTGGCGACGGAGCTGTCAACGGCCAGTAGTGGCTGTGACGCCCTATCACAAAGGTATCGTCGTGGGGGCCTTGTTCAAGGGTGTAGAGGAGACCCTTGGTAAGCCACTGGATCTTGCAACAAACGTCCATGATGGTCCGTTGCACCCGTGACGCCCCGTCATGTGCAGGTCGTCGTTGGCCTTGTCTCCTGCGCAGAGTTTTCTGCCAAGTCAGGGGTGAATTAGTAAATTCACCCCACTTACAAATAAGAGTTTAGGCGGTTTTTTTAAGGGTCTTATGGGTATTTTAATTAACTATATAAGTAGTTAACACCCTAAAGACTTCATTCTTCCAAATTGTAAACCCAAAACTCTTAGAAATATCCCAAACCTCCATTGAAGACTCCATTGAAGAGGCAGCTTGGTGAGGGGTTCTTGAGTGGAAATTCTTCATCAAAGTGAAGAATTATCATCCTTGAGGTATGGCTTTTGATCCTTGAAACTTATTTCATCAAGGAGCCCAATCCTCAAAGTGTTTTACAAAGTTTTCTAAAGTGAATTGTCCAATTTCGGGATTCTACCATGGGTTCTTGCATAAATGATTTCTAAACATTGAATTATGATCTAATTGATATTGTATTGATGATTTCAACATAAATTACCTATGAACCCATGTAAATTGATGAACCCTAGTTTTGACTACTTATTGGGTTACTTGATATTAAGCTAATGTTGATTAATTGTTGTGTAGTTTCATATGGGCTTTCTAATGATATAAGAATTGTATTCAATTGATATATAATTGATATTAGATTGATAAACCTATATTGAATTGATGTAGATTCATTGAGTTTTGTGGTTATTGCTTTGAATTGTTGTTCATGGCCATGGGTAAGGGCCTTGTGATGTTGAATTGGTTGATTTGGCATTGAATTGGAGTGTGGATATGGGGATGAAGGTATGCTGCCCCATTTTACTTAATTTGACATTAATTATACTTTAATTCTATTGTGTTTTGTATGGTCCACTTATGGTGGCGGTGTTATGTGTTTTACTTGCAATTGATGTGGCCTTGTCGGCGTTACCTTATGCAATATTATGAGCATGGCCTTATTGGCAATTACTTGAAGTTATGTGGCTATTTGTGTAGTTTGATGACATTACCTATCTACATGTGAAGTTATGTAGTCATATATGTACTCTTCTAGTTATGTTGCCTTAAGTGATCATGTTAGACTTTGACTTGACATTCTGAGTGTAGTGTTAGGTTAAGTCTTGGTTATTCATACTTGACTTTATGAGTCTATGTGGAGTATATTAATGATGTTATGATGATATATAGGGTGACTTGAATATGTTAGGTTGTTTTAGAAGTGTTTCTATAATAACTTGTATTATGTGTTAAAAGTGAAGTATGTGATGTCTTGTCTTGGTTGACTTGTATCTCTTGCTTGATGTATATATGATTATGGATATGTGATGTCTTGATTTAGGGTGTTATAACTCTTAGTCTTGAATAAATAAATATAGGTGAGACCTTAATGATAAGAGGGTCATTTATGTGGAACCTTGAACTTAGTGGCGAGGTTATAAATTGTGAAGTAGTTAGGCGTAATGGTATCCTTCATGTGATGAGTGATGTACTTAAGGTTGATTGGCTGGAACGACATCACATCATACCTTAGGGAAGTCGCTATGAGCTTCTTGTCGCCAAAGTGAGTTATGCCCTAGTGGACCTTGCTTTGGTAGGGTGAATGTAATGGGGTCATGAACTAGATAAGAGACCTATTTATATGAACCTTAATGTGAGTTAATCTATGAGAACTAAGGCTAGCACCGAGTAAGTATGAGTAAAGGGGAAGTGAATTCGGTTAAAGAAGAGACTGAATGCTTATTACGCCCTTCATATTCCTTAACCATGTGCCTACATGGGATGTGTCCAAGTTCTACCATTGGCAAGTAGAACAACCTCATCGGAGTAGGATAGAACTTCGGATTCCATGTCTTGCTACCATGGTCTATGTCGGTTATTGAATATTCTCATCATGTGGAATACCTATTAGCATTAGATAGTTTATGAGGTTTAGGTGGTGGTATGGGACGCTATCTTGACATTGCACAATAGACTTTGAAGGTGTTATGTGGAGTTCCTAGGTCTTGTCCAAGACCATTATGTGAGTGTCTTATGTGATGCTTTAGGTGAGTGTCTTATGTGATGTATGAGTCTTAATGAACTAATGAACTAATAACCTATGTTAGTAACTATGTAAATGATTGAGTACCTAATCTAAAGTGACTTAAGCATTCCTTAGCTAAAGTGTGAGGAGGGCATGAAAGGATGGTCTCTTCATGTCTTATCTTTGGAAGTCTTGATGATGACTCTAGTTAGGGAAGTTGGTTAATCTTGTTGACATGATCTAAACCTTAGGAAGTCTTAAGGACTATTTAGGTAATCTTGAAGAGGTCACTGCACTATGGACATTATCTTCTCGATTTACTTAAGTAGGTCTTTTGATAGTCTTTGGAAGGAGAATGTCTTCTAATCTAAGTGTAGGTGTGTTTAGTGAGAATAATTCTATTTGAGGTAGTCTATAGGATCTCTTGTGTGTGTGTGATAGAGATTGTATGGGCGGTCGCTCCACACTCACTCAAGTGAACCTTGGAAATCACCTTTGGTAGATGAATCTTACATAGATGTTTATGATTGTTTTCTAAGTATGTATGTGACTCATTGTAAGTAATCTTAAGGGTCGTTTAGGCACGTCTAGAGAGGGTGTATGGGCGGTCTCTCTTTGTGTGACTTAAGTGAATCTTAGGATGACTTTAAGTGAGGGAATTACATGCTAGGAAGACTTAAAGTGAGGAATGAAGTGCTTCACTATAACAGTGAATTAATTCACTGTACAGTGAATATAGCTCACTGTAAAGTGAGTTCTTTAAATGGTATTTTTGGTTAATTGTTATCTTATGTGTTTCCTAATTGCTAAATGATGTTCTTATGTTTAAACTATGATTTCCAAATGAAAAGATGCATATTTCCAATAAAGTCCGTTTTCATGATTTTATGCATATAGCCATACTTAGTACATGTGGTTGACTAATTCCATACTTTATTTTCTATCTATAGTTCTTGGTAGGTGAAGAGCTTGTGAAGTGAAGACTTGGACTTAGAAGATCGTTCAAGAAGAAGTTGAAGTATGTCCTCAATTGACTCGAGGGCATATGTCTTTTATTGTTTTCTTTGAAGTATTGTAATAGACTATGTCTTTCTATTTTCGTATTGAAGTATGGGCCGTGTCCCAAAGTACTCTTGTGTCTTAAGATGATGAGATTGAGACTTAGAATTTCTATTACTTTTATATGAAAGAGATTTTTAAAGACTATATTATGTTTTGTGAAAAGTTTTAATTCCGCACTACTTTTCACTATGTATATGCAATGAATGATATGAATGAGGCTTGTCTTAGAACTCTGAGAGTTCGACGACGCCGGTCGCAATACGAGATTGCACCCTATCTTCTAGGGTATGGTTTCGGGTTATGACAACCTCCCTTAACCCCTAACTAATTAATTAACCACCTAATTAATTAATTTAACTAACTTGAAAACGTGTAGCAAAACAGTGACTTGACAGACGAGACCACGACCAATGGGTCGTAGGTCAATCGACGGCCAAGGGACCAACCGTCCTGTTGGTCCATCGTTGGTCAAAGAGTTGTACAAAAGGTACCTTTGTCCAAAATGGCTGAATGTCCATCGACGCCACATTGATTGGACCACGTCTCGTCGATGGTCCACGGTTGTGAACACTGTCTCTTAACAACTTTTAGCCACATTTGCAAGTGTCCTCCTCAAGGGCCCTTGGTTGGTCCTTGGGGAGTCGTACCCGGACGTTTCAACTATAACTAACTCTAAACGTGTTAGACACCTTGCCACCAAATTTAATCATTTTCCGACTCTTAAAACTTAGTCAAATAGGCTAAGTCACACTAGCACCTCTTGAATAGTTTTCGGACGTCATGGACGTTCTTTGATGTTTTGATTCTTAACTTCCTAAATGACTTATGTACATTAAAAATGACTTTTAAACAGTGACACAACCTTTATACACTTATGTTAGGCTCTAGAACACGTCTTAGATTTTTGGAGTATTACATTATCCCCCCCTTAGGAACATTCATCCCCGAATGACACTAAAATTCTTTATAAAGAAGGAAGAGACTCAAGACTAGCAGCCCAACCAACAACAACATATCAAAACATGAGTCACAATCAAAATCATCATAACCACATCACCTTTTACACAATGCAATTCAAAACATCATTTTCAACTCATAAGAGTTCGACATTCATTTCATGATTATTCATTATGCCAAAACTTTCTTCCACACATGTCAACATGCTCAATACAATTCATGAAGACACAATATACCAAAATGCACAACATAAACTCAAAACAAGTAAAAAGCAACATTTTCATTTTTAAGCATAAGGTTCACTGAAATTCACTGTAACATGAGCCTTTTTGTACAACTTCACCAAAAATCAAGGCAATTTCAAATAAACTCATTATTTTCACTAGAATTAGGATTGAATAACCTTAGTTATCCAATAGATGAGGGTAACGGGACTTTATGTCGGCCTCGACCTCCCATGTTGCACCCTCAACTAGGTGGTTCTTCCATAACACCTTTACGGAAGCCACCTCTTTGTTCCTTAACTTCTTTACTTGTCTATCAAGGATTTCAACCGGAACCTCCTCAGAAGAGAGCTTCTCCTTCACACCAAGACCCTCAATAGGAAGAATAGACTCGGGATCACCGATACAGTTCTTAAGAATGGAAACATGGAAAACCGGATGAACCGAAGCCAATTCACTAGGTAAGTTCAACTCATATGCAACCTTACCAATCTTTTGCACAATTTCATAGGGACCCACATAACGAGGACTCAACTTTCCTTTCTTGTCAAATCTCAGTAATCCTGTCATCGGAAAATTTTTTAGATAGACTTTATCACCTTCTTCAAATTCTAACTCTCTTCTCCTATGGTCGGCATCAGACTTTTGCCGGCTATAGGCTATTTTCAAGGGGTTTCTTTATAATATGAACCTTCTCCAAAGTCTTATAAATCAATTCGGGACCCAAAGGTGAAGACTCACCCACTTCAAACCATCCAATAGGAGATCTACATCTCCTACCATACAAGGCTTCATAAGGAGCCATAGATATAGATGAATGGTAGCTATTGTTGTATGAAAACTCAACCAAAGGGAAATGCTTATCCCAATTTCCTTTGAAGTCAATTATACAAGCTCTAAGCATATCCTCAAGGGTTTGAATAGTACACTCCGCTTGACCATCTGTGTGAGGATGAAAATCGGTGCTTAACTTCACTTTGGTACCCAACCCTTTTTAGAATGACCTCCAAAACCTAGATGTGAATTGTGCATCCCTATCCGATATGATGGATAACAGATACCATGGCGACACACAATCTCATCTATGAAGATCCTTGCATAATCCTCCGCCGAGTATGTGGAATTGACGGGAATAAAGTGAGAAGATTCTGTCAACCTATCCACAACCACCCATATGGAGTCATATTGCTTTTGTGTCCGAGGCAAACCTACCACAAAATCCATATTAATGTCTTCCCACTTCCAAGTTGTAACTTTGATTTCTTGAAGTAAACCACCCGGATTTTGGTGTTCGGCTTTCACTTGTTGGCAATTTGGACACTTTGCAACAAATTCCGCTATATCCTTCTTCAAGACTTCCCACCAAAAAACTTCTCTAAGGTCATGATACATCTTTGTAGAACCCGGATGAATGGAGTAACGGGACCCATGAGCTTTCTCAAGAATCAGGTTCTGCAAGTCATCTACAATGGGAACACACAAGTTTCCTTGATACCTCAAGACTCCATCCCACCCCTAGGAGAATGACTCATTAAGATTACCAATAACCGACTCCTTCAACTCCATCAATGGTTGATCAAGGTGTTGTTTGGACTTCACCTCAACCACCAAAGATGATTCGGAGTTATGATGGACCATAAAACCACCATTTTGGAGAATCTTGCAATCTAACACCTAAACGATCCAACCTATGAACATCTTTCACTAGGTCTTTCTTGGCCTCTCCTACATGAGACACACTACCCATGGTCTACGACTTAGAGCATTCGCAACCACATTGTCCTTTTCGGGGTTGTAGAGAGCACTCTTGTCATAATCTTTCAACAATTCCAGCCACCTTCTTTGTCGAAGATTCAACTCCTTTAGAGTAAATACATATTGAAGACTCTTGTGGTCGGTATACACATCAACATGAACACCATACAAATAATGCCTCCATATTTCCAAGGCAAATACCACAGCCGCTAACTCAAGATCATGAGTTGGATAATTCTTCTCATGCACCTTAAGTTGCCTAGAGGCATAGGCTACTACTTTTCCATGTTGCATAAGCACACACCCCAAGCCCACACGGGATGCATCACAATATACAACGAAACCCTTTGTACCCTCCAGTAAGGTCAACACCAAAGCAGAAGTATGCCTATCCTTCAAGATTTGGAAGCTTCTTTCACATGCCTCCGACCACTCAAATTTCATACTCTTTTGGGTCAAAGTAGTCAAGGTAGATTTAATGGACGCAAAACCATCCATAAACCTCCTATAATAGCCCGCTAGACCCAAGAAACTCCTAATGTCGGTTGGAGTTAATGTCCTAGGCCAATTTTTCATCGCCTCGATTTTCCTTGGATCAACTTCAACCCCCTCACTAGAGATGATATGACCAAGAAACGCCAACTACCTCAACAAAAACTCACATTTACTATACTAGGCAAATAGTTGGTGTTCCTTAAGCACTTGTAACACCACTCTCAAATGGTCCATGTGTTCACCCTCATTTTTCAAATATACCAAGATGTCGTCAATCAAGACAATGACAAATTAATCTAGATAACTTCGAAACACCCAATTCATTAGGTCCATAAACGTCGTCGGAGCATTAGTGAGACCAAAGGACATTACTAGGAACTCATAGTGACCATATCTAGTTTGAAATGCCGTTTTTGGTATATCTTCACCTCTCACCCTAAGTTGGTGATACTCCAATCTGAAATCAATCTTGGAAAAGTAACTCGCACCTTGGAGTTGATCAAATAAATCATCTATTTGAGGGAGAGGATATTTATTCTTGATTTTTACTTCATTGATTTGACGGTAATCGATACACATTCTAAGGGACCCATCCTTCTTCTTCACAAACAATACCGGAGCACCCCTAGAGAAATACTAGGTCTAATGAAGCCTTTGTCTAGTAAGTCCTTGATTTGAGACTTCAACTCTTTTAATTCGTCCGGAGCAATCCGATAAGGAGGAACTAAAATGGGGTTGGTATCCGTAGCAAGTCAATACCAAAATTGATTTCCCGTTTGGGAGGGATTCCGGGAAGATCATTAGGGAAGACATCCGGAAATTTCCTTACTACGGGGACTAACTCAATGGGATAATTTTTGGAGTCTAAATCTTTGACTCTTACAATGTGATATAGACACCCTTTTTGAGATCATTTTACAAGCCTTAAGACAAGAAATAATACGACCTCTAGGAATACAATTTCCCCCCTTCCACTCTAAAACGGGCTCATTTGCAAAGTTGAACTTGACAATTCTAGTTCTACAATCAATGGAAGCAAAACAATCATGCAACCAATCCATCCCCAAAATGACATCAAAATCGACCTTATCAAGTTCTACTAATTCAACATGAGTAACTCTATTGGGAAACATTATAGGATAATTTCTATATACCCTCTTTGCAACCACCGATTAACCTACTGAGTTAGTTACCATGAAAGATTCATTTAGAATATCTGGCAAAATATCAAACTTTCTATCTATCAAGGGAGTAACAAAATATAATGTAGCATCCGGATCAAGTAAAGCATTTACATCAATAGAGAATACTTGTAACATAACGATTACCATATCGGGAGAACTCTCTTGTTCATTCCTTGAGCGAAGTGCATAAAAGCGATTCTTCTTTGGAGGATCCACATTAGAACCACTAGCTTGAGATTTCCCGCTACCTTTGTCTTGCCCCTTCAAAGGTGGGCTATCCCTTACATTGTGGCCACTCTTGCCACACCCAAAGCAATTGTCCGTCCTAACAAGGCAATCACCATAATGCTTCTTGCTACACTATTCATAAGTTGGCTTCTTGTTTGGTGAGCTAGTACCTCTTCCCTTTTGAGACTTAGGGTTAAACACTCTATCATCAAGAGCCTTTAGAATTTGGTAGGAACTTGATTAGAAAACCTCTTCCTGATCTAGGCTTGTCTTGGATTTCAAGCTTACCCTTTGAAGACCCATTTTCATAAGACTTGGCCTTCTTAGCCTCCCTACTCTTTCTCCTCTTCCTCCTCTTCCTAGTTTCTTCCACTTTTTGAGCATGAACCATGAGAGAGAGATATTCATATTATCATGAAGCATAGGCGAATGACATTCTTCCTCCAAGTCATTGGACACCCCCGTAAGAAAATGACTCATCTCATCCCTTGGGTTTGAAACCAAGGCTGGAGCATACTTGGACAATATATTAAATTTCAAGGAATAGTCGAGTACACTCATACCTCCTTTACGAAGGTTGTTGAGTTCTTCCACTTAAGATTCCATCATATTTCTAGGAAAGAACCTATCAAGAAAAGCCTTCTTGAAGATCTCCCAAGTCACCGCACCACCTCTTAGTGCCCTATTATCCCTCCATTGTACATACCAAGTTTGGGCCACGTCTTTGAGTTGATAGGCCGCTAACTCGGCCTTCTTGGTTGAGGTCAAACCCATAGAATAGAGAATCTTTTAGACCTAATCAAGGAAACCTTGAGGATCTTCATCCGACCTCAACCCAAAGAACATAGGCGGATTCATTCTAGAAAAGTCTCTCAAACGCGAGGCCATAGTGCTACCATGTTGAGGCACTCGAGGTCCAACCTCCCTATTCATTTGGGCCGTCATAGCTTGAACTTGAGAAGTGACGACATTATCTTGAGAGGTCATGGCTTGTGTCAAAATAAGAAATGTTTCCTTATATCTCCATCGATCATTGGTGGAGGGGCAACCGGAACTTGATCACCCATAACAACTTCTTCAAGTGGAGGCACTTGGTTGTCATGTGAGGGCACTTGGTTGTCATTAGCTCCCACATTAGGCATTTCTTCTTCGGCCCTTCTAGCAGCTGCTCTTAGAGTATTTATACCTAAAACCACCGTACAAGGTTTAGGCGAAAGCTCATACTAGTACTCTAGAGGCACGACATAGGAATACAAGAAGTTGAGAGTTCCTATGCATCATATAGTCTCTCATTCATAAGTGTGGCTCACTTCAATATTATGAATAAGAATCTACATAGACGTGGTTTAATGAGACGTCATTTCTAGGGATATTCAACCTCATGCTCTGATACCAAGTTTGTCACATTTGGGGAGCACCCCCTATACGTAAGCGATGTCGTCATCCTCGAAGAGGACTAAGATCTAGCTTCTTAGCTTACATCACTACATTCATAGGTTAAAAATGCAGAAAATTTAAAACTTTTCTATATCTGTCTTGAGGTTTACATAGACCTCTCGCATACACATAATATATTTATATTGAGTATACATAGACCCTTCGTATAAGAAGATTACATAGTCTTCTACTTTATTGCACATATATATAAGATACTTAACATAGTCTTACAACGGATGTCTCGATCTCATAACCATCTAAACAAGAGTATAACAATTAGGCATAGCCCATACGTCAATACAATAAAAGCCACATATAGGCTATACAATCTTTAGTACTCAAATGAAAGGAAATGAACATATTGTCTTTAAGACTAATCAATGCCCAAAAATATAAAGTGGCATTGTCCTCAAAGTGGTGGGGACCTACACAACTTGGAGAATGAGAATCCATGTCTTCCTTCAAATTCATCACAAGCCCTTCAACGACCAGAACCTATAATGTTGGGGAAAAGGAAGAAAATGGGATTATCACATAACTTTTACTAAGTATAGGCACACACAATATAAAATCATGCTAAAAAGGGACATTTCATTAAAGCATGCTAATTTACATTGAAAAGAATCATGCACATTCAAGAACCAATACAAGTCATCAATGCATATTCATTAAGTCAAGACCATGTTCATCACAAGACCAACTATACTAAGTCTAGTCAAGTTAATCATGCATACAAACATACTTGAGCACATAATCAAGGCAACTCTATCATCAAGTTATAACATAAACAAGTATGGATAAGAGTTCATAACAACATAACCAAAGCAAGACCATTACTCATGAACCCTTATTAAGTCCACTAGTGCAATGACTAAGCAAAGCCCCATAACCTTACTTACTCAAGTAAACCCAACAAGAACCATAACCGATGTCAACTCCACATAGTATATCATTAAAAGTACATAACTTCATACTTTAGAAATAAAGACCAAACACATGTTCATAAGTGAAACCAACATCATATAGTATCATTAACATGTAAGATCATCATATACATATCATTTACATTTATAAGCATATACATACATAAGAACATCCTCCTAAGACTTCCCTCAAGACTTACTAGTGCAATGTATAGGTAGAGTCCATAACCCCTACCTAGACTAAGGTAAACCCCTTAGGTCATCCTAGTTAGAGTTCATTAATTACTTCATTTTTACCTTTTTGAAATATCTTAACTTAACCGACATAGACCACATGAGCTAATGTGGAATTGGTGTCATGGAACCCTAGACAAAAAGAAGGCGGACTACTTGCCAAGGTAGTACCAAAACATGAACATAGCTTCAATATGGATACACTAGCTAGTATTCCTATGGGGGAAACATAGTTCAAGAACTAGGAGATGTAGTTGGGACCCTCTTTATGCTGCATGCATTATAGTATCCAATCTCATGAGTACGTTGGTGATCCTACCTTCCCTATGTGGGAACGGACACTCCTCACTCTAATTCACTCGGTGCGAAGCTAGAGTCCCTTTTTGAAATGTCTTTAAGCCTTTATTAATCATCATAGCTTAGTTAGGTCATAGGGTCTATACCTTATATAATCATCATCATAGCTCAATAAGAATTGCATGAGTATTTTACTTTCATTACAATTCATACATGTGAGGTTAGCACATTTACATATCACATTATAATAAGGCACATTTGTAAGTTATCACCATCCTTATAACATTTACATCTTAGCCAGCAACTCACATACCATATTCAAGACATTCCAATTTAATATCATACCAATCCTATAAATCCTAATATAAGGTATACTACAATACAACATCATCACTTAATCACAATAACCATAATTGAAGTAAAGAATTGACATCACAAGACTTACCCCAATCTTTTTCACAAACCAACATCAAGGTCTTACCATCAACCATCCTCAATTAAACCCAAAAATAGTTGTAATACCATCACACAGTAGTAACACCATAATAATAAATTCAATCGAATCACTACGTAACAATTCATCACTAGTTCATAGCCTAGGAATAGAGACTTAGGTTAAATTCATGATCTACTTTCCAATCTAGGTAGATAACTCAAGAACTATTATAAATGGATTACAATGTATCACAATATACTAATAAATTGACATAATAACAAGATAGAATAGCAATTCACACAATAACCAAGCTAATTGCATCAGTACTAGACAATTCAACTCAAGATCACAACCTAGGGTTAAGGGGAAAAGATCATCTTCCACAAACAAGGTCAATAGATCAAGAAGTAGTCTAATTGATTCATAATACATGTTAATATACTCACAATAACCAAAATGAATCATAAAAAAAGCAATTCACAAGACCAATTTCGTTTGGTAGTAAACCCACTTGAATTTCATCTTTTTGAAAATCAATTTGGAGGAACCCTTTGGGGAAAGAGATACCAAAGGTGAAAGGAATATCATACCTCACTAATTGATTAAGTTTGAGGGAGAAAATTGATCCTTTTCATCCCTAGAACCCTCCTTTTCTTGGTCTTCAGTGGGGTTTCTTTGGGAGAGAGAACGAAGAGAGAAGGAAGAGAAATTGGGTTTTTGAGAATTATAAGGGTTAGGTTAGTTTAATTAGGTTAGGGTCTTTATATAGTTCATTAACTAACTTAATTAGATCTTCCTTAACCCCTAACTAATTAATTAACCACCTAATTAATTAATTAACTTACCTGAAAATGTGCAGCAAAATAGTGGCTTGACAGACGAGACCACGACCAACGGGTCATAGGTCAATCGACGGCCAAGGGACCAACCGTCCTGTTGGTTCGTCGTTTTGGTCAGAGAGTTTTCCAAAAGGGACCTTTGGCCAAAATGGTTGTGTCCATCGATGGTGTCCATCGACATCCCGTCGACTGGACCATGCCTCGTCGATGGGCCACGTTGGTGAACACTGTCTCTTGATAGCTTTTAGCCACATTTGAAAGGGTCCTCCTCAAGGGCCCTTGGTTGGTCCTTGGGGAGTCATACCCGGATGTTTCGACTTTAAACTAACTCTAAGACGTGTTAGAATACTTACCACTAAATTTTATCATTTTACGACTCTTAAAACTTAGTCAAATAGGCTAAGGTACACTAGCACCTCTTGAACTAGTTTCCGGACGTCATAAATGTTCTTTGACGTTTTGATTCTAAAAATTGCTAAATGACTTGTATACTATATTATTGACCTTTAAGCAGTTTCAAAGCCTTTAGACTCTTATGTTAGACTCTAGAATAGGCTTTAGAATTTCGGAGTATTACAGAGCCCTAAAAGGGATGAATGGTGAAAAGCGATGAAAGAAGAATTAGAGTCTATGAAAACCAACAAATTCTGGGATCTAGTTGACCTTCCTAATGAAAGTTAAGCTATTATGAAGAAATGAATTCTTAAAGTTAAACGTAAATCGGATGGGTCAATAGAAAGACATGTCTCGAGTTCCTTATTCTAGTGCGGTCGGGAGTTTGATGTATTCTATGATGTATACTCGCCCAGATATTTGTTATGCCGTGAGTCTAGTTATGAGGTATCAATCCAATCTTGGAAAAGATCATTGGAAAGAAGTAAAGAGAATATTCCGATACCTGAAGTGCATATCATACACTATGTTATAGTGGATCTGATTTATTCATAAAAGGTTATACAAATGTTGATTGGACAGGTAACCCGAATGATAGAAAATCAACATCTGATTTTGCTTTCTTACTAAATGGTGGTACTATTTCATGGAAAAGTAAGAAACAAACTTGCACAACACTTTAAATTATGGAATCTAAATTTTTGGCATGTGTGTCAGCATTACAAAATGTTGTTTGGTCAAAGAGATTCTTTGAACATTTGAATACTACAAAGAATTGTAAGGGTCCAATAATTCTATATTATGATAGTCAAGCAACTATCGCGTACATAACGGGTCCTAAGTATCACAGAAGAACCAAACTCATTGACATGAAGTATAACTTTGTGAGAGACGTAGTGGCAAGTTGAAAAATAACTTTACAATACATTCATACACGTGAAATAATAGTTCATTTTTTTAAAGAATGCTATCTCTAGAGACTTGTTTGAAAAAATGTTAAGGCTCTAGGTTTACGTAGAGTATGATGATATTTCAGTATTGTAAACTAACTTAATTGTTATGATATTCTCTTTAATATAGAACCATTTAATTTATGTTAAATGTAGTATGCATATGATAATGTGTAAGATATAAAATGTGTTGAAAAAGTCGCGAGATTGGCTCTCTGACACGATCAATCTCCTCTTATGTCGAGGAACGTGAAGAGATGAATTTCACCACCAGTTTATGAATTGTTTTATGATCTAGATAAAAGTTTCTCCAAGAGATGAGCTTAAGGATCACTGAAGAGATAAACTAGGGTTAAACATCTAGACATGTTTAGACCAAGGTCTGTACGATGTTGAATAATCAATAGAATGAGACACATACACCAATTTAAGGTATAAACATTGTAGCACGTGTTTCATACCACGTGTGTCTAGCGATCAACAGGTCAAAAGAATATTCCCCGCATCTCCATTGTGTGAGACCCAGAAAAGCTAAATTAACTTTTCAATGAAATACCCTTTGACCTTTTGCTGTTTCTTGAAGTTTCAATCACTGTTGCTACTTTAGCATGTTACTAATAGCCATGAGCGATTCGGCAATGCAGTACATGTCTAGGAAAGCAGTTGATATGGAATAGATAAATTCGAGTAGAAAGGGAAGATGATTAAATGAACAATTAAACTTGTATATATAAGTTGGTTATTACAATCAAGTGTAATTGTGTGTATAAAGTTAAACATGAACTCGAGTTCACCTCTTCAAGAGGTTGAGTGATCTAATAAGTAACTACTAAAGTACTGAATGACTTCTGGGGTATTGTGAGTAATAGTGTCCTTCAATAGTAGTGAATTCTTTACACATGTGATTGAAGTCATATATATAGCTTGTAAAACCTTAAAGATAAGCTCTTCATGCTCACATGTCGCACGAACTACTTGTCGTATGAATTGTGTGTCTGATTGTTATAATATTGACTTGGGTCTTTTCCACCAAGTGCAAAGTGGGAGATGTAAGTTTTGTGTCGTGGGTCGCCCATGTGGATCGACATGACCCGATCTGTTTTAATGTTTTATCAAATTTAATTAATTAATTAGGATAAATCCTTTTAAAGGATAAGGCAGAACAATTACATTGTAAGTGTTCAACCCCTTTTTAAGAGACTCCTAGTGGGAGTATTTTCAAAAAGTGTGTGAAACGTGAAAAGGGAGAGGAAAGCGTGTGAAACAAAAAATCAAAAACCAAGCGTTCAGTCAAGAAACAAAGTATTGAGTTTCTTAGACAAATTCATCAACACACAAAGCAGACTTCTAGTTTGTGAATTCAAATATTTGTTTCCTATTGATTCAAAGACAAACTTGAGCACCAACCTGTCAAAGAATCAGATCGACGACTTTCGGTGCGAATTACAAGGTACATATCTCGCTGTTGATTTACCTTAAATTCCATCAAAATTTGCTATGAAATCCACAAGTGGACGTATGCACTTAGCCTTCTTTTAGAATCTATGAATACCAATTTACCATTCACCTCAATCAGTTCATAATGGTACACTGACTCAATTCCATTACATAATGCACTAAATTAAGAATTTTCAGATTTAACATCAAATGTGACTATAGCATATTACTATCACTTATTAGAAATTGATAGATAACTCAACTAATGCAATCAATGGTCTTACTTTAATACAAAGTAAAAGGGAAATGCTTTGAGTGTCTCTCCATATTTCGTCTATGTCTACAGTTAAAACATAATATTTTATGTATCCTTCTTTTACATGTTTTGCCGACAAAAGAACTTTGAACTTTTTGTGTTGTGGCTCAGAACTAATTAAATAGTTATTCAATAAAAATCATTTAGGATGGGAATAAATCTTACTTTTCATTTAGAGGGATTGAATATTGCACCAGGTTGCATAGAATATGATTTCCAAACATAAAATAAATAATTAACGCAATTGAAGCTACAAGAATATGCAGGGGCATGGTCAATGAGTTTATTTAATCACTCAGTTTGAAGAAAAGAGTGTGAGTGATATCACTCAAATCACTCCTCAAAACAAATTAAAGGAATGAGCGGTCCCCATCTATAAAATCACCCAATTAAGAGTCAGGGTCGAATCCCAACGATTTAAGGTAAAGAATTTAATTAGAGAATTTAGTTGCAATTAATTCAATTGAAGTTGAGTTTGAAATAAAGTGAAATAGTCCACCTACTTTAATAACAAATTTTCAATTATTAAGACATTAATATATGAACAATCAACAATTCACCAAATTAACTGACTCAAGCGGTTTGGGGGATCAAGTATTGATACTAAACCAGGGATTCACAGAATTACTCAATACACCAAATCAATCACAAATAAGCTAAGCCATCTTCAATGATGCTAATCGTCTTCCGATCTCAAATATTCTTGAATAGAATTACCTTTCGGTCCCATATATTTTTCATTCAAAACAACCTAGTACTTTAGACTTGAAATTAACTTGCTATTGATCAGTTCACCCACTTATGATGGTCTTTTTCAAGCACCTTCACAAGATCAAAAGTAGAATTGAGTTAGCTACCTCAATTCATAAGTTAGTCACATGGTAGTCAGTCAAACTTGTGATTAATGGTCATAAAATAGAGTAATTCAATGGACCCACTAGATTAAATCAACACCCAACCCGATAGCCACAGTCTAAGAGATTGGGGTTTTATCCACCCATCACAAAAAGTAAATGGATTATACCTTCCATGAAAGCAACCATGGGTAGTGCAAAATCAATCATTTAAGGATAAATCCACTTTGTATTCAACTTCAATTCTCTAAAATTAAATTTACGAAATTGAAATCTACTAGAACAGAAGTGTTCTTCTTATAGGAGAATTGTTTCTCTCTCTCTAATGTTCTAAAATATTCTCTCTCTCTCTCTCTCTTTCCTTTCTTTCTTTATGCTATTCATAGTTTTCGAAAATTTCACCCAAAATTGAGTTTCGTGTCCCTTTCGGCGACATTCAATTCGGTGATTGCATTCAGCGTATCACCCTTAATTCTCAGGTTTGAATTTTCTCATCTCAGCTTCAGGTGTTTGAGGCTCATTAGGCGATCCCGTACAAGATCACTTTTGTAAATATGGTAAGTCACCAGTTGTCACTGCGTATTGTCCTTTAATTCATCAATTTATATGCCAACACTATCAACTTCTGTGACGTCCTCTCACATCGCCTTATTTCATTCGGTGGATCTCCTTTCACACATATCTTCACATATTGATCTTAAGGGTTGACTCAATGTTCTCTTAGTTTTGGCGCCCTCAGATAACTTCAGTGATTTGCCCTTGATTCTAGGATATCAACAATGTTTATTTTTGCACCCTTTTTTGCATTTTTAGCCATTATTTCAAGCTTCAGTCCATGCCTTGTCGAATTTCCTTCATAGTTGCAAATCATCAACATTTGATTAGAAAAGGATGAAGTTAGGCATTAAGGATACCAATTATTGAGCTAAATGGACTTTAAATGAGTGAAACATTTACCACTCATCAACATCCTCAAATTAAACTTTTACTTTTTCTCAAGTAAATCTAGAATAAAATTAGCTCAATAAGGGTGTCTACAACTATACTCAATGAGAGTTAACATGCAAGTGCCATGGAAAGACTACTTTCAATAGCATGTTACCTTAAATCATGATAAAAAAGCTTCAAATAATGACTAGCTAGTCTCAACACAAGCTCAAGCTCACTTTAGCTTCTTGTCTAATGCAAGAACATATTTCAACAAATGAATTCAAGTTCCCTCACATAAAGAACGATTTTATGCTCACACAAAAAAAAATCAACAAATTAA
Source organism: Solanum sitiens (assembly GCA_016801875.1). Taxonomy (NCBI): domain Eukaryota; kingdom Viridiplantae; phylum Streptophyta; class Magnoliopsida; order Solanales; family Solanaceae; genus Solanum; species Solanum sitiens. The sequence goes on along the minus strand of JABWTJ010000070.1, from coordinate 73,863 downwards.
TAGGAACCAATGCAACTCTTACTCTCTAGAAAGATAAATACATGCAAGCTTTGTCCCACAGGGTTGCCCATTTGAAATCATCAAACAACCTGGTTCATGTAAGATCTCAAGGGTCTTTTTGGATTGTAAAGGTCCCAAGGGTTAAGGCATGATCAATTTGGATTAGTGACTTACACCGTTTCAAAGCATTGTTGAAATCATTATTACATCTTCTCAAGTTATTTTCCTTATTTCTCATTTGAGAACTCAAAGCTTTACATCCCACTCAATTTATTAAGAAATCCCTTTTATTTCATTCACTTCTCTTTTTCATTTTCATTTTCCAAACTATTCTCATCAAATTAATGACAAATACACAACACATTTTTTATATAAGGAGGGGTTCCTTCTTTTGGTAAAATTTTTAGATTTGAGTCTCATTTCTTTTTTCCCTTCACTAGAATCTCATTCATCTTTACTTTCCACACCCCAACTTAGGATTTTGGCCTAAGTTGTCTATTCAAACATCACAATGCATCAAAACGGATTTTAGGTGAGAAGGTAGAGACAATTTCGTTCAAGAGGTCTTCTTTTGGTTGACAACAAATGGATTAGGCTCAAATGGTGTCATAATAACATCAAACACGTTAGGCTCAAATGGTGTCAAAATGGTTTCACACCCTCACAAGGTAGTCATAAATGTTTTATTTATCAATTTGGTTCTCTTATTGAATTCTCGCCCAAGATCAGTTTTTGCATTCACCAAGATTTATACAATTGGACCAACAAGACAAATTCTAGGACTCTGGATGCATACTTTTAAGTAAAAAACTCACCACACATGACACTTAAAAATACATTAATTTATCACATTCCTAAAATATCAAAAGCGTATGTGCAATGTTCATTGCAAGGCTCACATCGAAACACAATTAGACAACAAAAGATCCAAAGGGATCATTCAAAAGTGTAACCACATCAATTTCATTGTCGCAACACCAACACTACACATCATTCTCATAATGAGTACTATTTAAGACATATTGATATTGAAAAAATTATTTCTCAAATTATTATCAATAAAAACATCAAGCATTACATGATTTGAACTTATGTGGGAGGGATGATAACGTTCAAATATACTTCTTGAAAAGAACTATAAACGATCGTATGCAATACATTTACCCAACTATGAGTCGGGGTCGATCCCACAGAGAATATGGAAGAATATTATCAATAGAAAATATTTAACTTGATAGTCGTTATATAAAAATGGGGGATTTTAAATTGAAATAAAAATAAAAGAAATAAAAATAGCTTTGAACTAAGTATTTATTTATATCCAAATTAATAAAAATAATTAGGAATGTGTTTCCCATAAGCTCATAACGTGGTAATCCTAGTAATAGCAATTCTTCTCTAGTGTTATGTATGCAAAGTGATAAGTTATGTATCTCTAAATCCTTGGTCCGGCATCTAGAGAATTTCACTCCGCACCTTGGTCCGGCTACGTGTGTGTGCTTTACTAAACCTTACCTTTACCTCATATTAAGCATCATAATCGATGTTTGGCTTAGTTGTTACTTCACACCTATCGACACTAGCCTATTAGATAGTGTATACTAAATCTACGTTGATAATTCTTTTCTTATTATCTACCTCCTTGGTCCGGCAAGTAGCAATAAGGCGAGTTCTAACGTTGGCCACCGTTAAAAAGACTTCTAAATGAAAGAATTATCAATACATGCAATAACCTATTTGAGAATTGCTTAATTACTATTCATACTTTGTTAATCGCTCATGGTTCCCACAAACCTAGTTGTGAAGCTTAGCTACTCATTATCGCAAAAAAACACAATCAAAATTTATCAGAATAAATTTGTTTGTGTTAATCATAAAAAGTTAAGAACAATAGCTAAATTATATTTTTATTAGTAAGGAATACAAATAAATAATAAAGGAGAAGAAAGAATAAACCACAATTCTCCGGCCTTCACGGCGGCTCTTACAAAGCTCCAAAGCTAGAAAAATTTATATTATGTCTTATATCTTGTTTCTTGACTTCCCCCCAAATAATAATTTTCCATGTCTTATTTATAGATTTAGAAAACCCTAAATAAAATAATTAAGTCTAAACAAATTAGGAATCCAAAACCCAAAAGAATTGGCGTGCTTTTTTTTTCCTTTTTTCTTTTTCAGCTTGTAGTAGTGCAACGTGAAGCGTGGGAGAATGCCACGTGGCTGCTTCAATGTTTTTGCAAATTGCAATTGCAGCAATGCATCTTTATGTATAAATATATTATTTTATTAATTTTAATCCATTAAGCTGCCTGCTTGATTTCCTTCTTCAACCTTCCATCTTTAATTCGTTTTAGCTCCAAACTTCTTTATTTTTCCATCAATTTAATTCTACAAATAAAATACACAATTTAGCACAATCCATAAAATTTATGCTCAAAACGAATAAATATAAATAATAAATGTGACGTAAATAATGATAAAAAATGTGTAGTTTAGCCTCACATCAAGGGGTTGTTACAAACTCAAAGGAGAGTGGAATAGAAGTAAGGAAACACACAATTTCCCCAAAGAGCACTCTAATATATAAATAACTATCAAAATATAAAGAAAAAGGGGAATATTTGCACGGAGGACCTTACCCCACCAAAAATAAAATAACAGTGTCCTCAATGTGCAACATTGGGACAAAAAGAGAAAAGGTAAATCACTCCCGAATTAACCATTGATGCGGGTCACCCACTATAATCGACGAGTCGCTGAGTAGGCCCAGGTCACCTATTGGGGAAATAGGTGGGGACAATAATTCCTCCACTTCAGCGTGTTACATAAAGATCACCCAAATCGCATGGGTGAATTTCCTATCATGCATGAGCATCGCCGAAGTTACAATGTGCTATCTATTTTTCGTGCTAGGTTAGATGGAGTTCAGCGAGTTCGCCCTATGCTATCAGTGTATCGCCGAAGAAGTGATGAGCATTGCTAAAATAGACAATAAGAACCTCAAGTTGAGCCACCAAAAGGCGGACTCATTGGCAATCACCGAGTTCGTCCTTTCATCACCTATCACTCAATACATGCACACGTGAACACCCACAGTATTGAAAATGACTAACACTTGGGTAGCCTCCTAAGAATCGCCTAATTGAGCATAACGTAACGATGTGGACACGTTCTTCAAACATCGTCCAAATACACCACTTCAACAACCCTCATATCTTGACTTTCTCGAAAGTACGCCTTCAACCGTTGCCCATAATTTTGAACCTTAACCCCTTTGCATGTTCAATTTCAATAGCCCCATTTCCGGACACATGGGGGAAAGTATGTGGACCAGTCAGTCAACTTGGACTTGAGTTTCCCTTGCAATAATTTATAACCTTGAATTGAATAATTGGACCAACTCACCTACTCGAAACTCACAACGGAGTATCTTAGCATCATGCCACCTCTTCACCTTTTCCTTGTATAGAGTTGAACTTTCATAGGCTTGTAAGCAGAATTCATCTATTTGATCTTGATGAGACAGTACATGCAGATCACTCAGATATTTCATTGACTTATGAATGTTGAAGCTCACTACTTCCTCGTTGACCCTAAATTTTAACTCGACTCGTTCCACATCAACCAAGGCTTTGCCTGTAGCTAAGAATGTTCTACCAACAATAATTGACATGTCAACATCAATCTCACAATCAAGCATAAAAAAATCAGTTGAGAACACTAATTTGTAAACTTTTACTAGCACATTATAAACCACCTACCGATTTCTTTATCTAGCGATCCACCATTAAAAGCCTCATGTTTGTTTGTTTTTGTCTAACAAGATCAAGCTTTTTAAACATTATTGATGGCATTAAATTTATGCTTGCACCCAAATCACACAAAGCTTTTGCAAAGGTACACTTACATATAGTAAATGTGATACTGAATTCCTAACTACCATCCCACACCAATGGTGCCATTTTTGATAACGCTCAAATCACTCCCCAAACCAAATCAAAGGAATGAGCGGTCGTTAATTAACTACCAACTAATATTCGGGGTCGAATCCCACAAGGAATGGTTTAAAGTTATGAATTTAATTAGAGAGCTAAAGTGCAATTAATTCAATTGTACTTGAGTTAGAAATCAAGTGGAATAGTCCACCAACTTCAATAACAACTTTTCAATCGTCAAGAGATTAATACGAGAACAATCAACAATTCTAATAATTAACTAACTCAAGGGGTGTGGGGATTAAGTACTGATTCTAAATGAGGGATTCAAAAAATTACTCAATACAACAAATCAATTACAAATAAGCTAAGTCATCTTCAATGATGCTAATTATTTTTAAATGTCAAAGCATCCTTGCATAGAATTACCTTTCAGTCTCATCTAATTTCCATTAGTAAAAATCTAATACTTTAGACTTGTAATTAACTAATTTAAATTACAACTATTGATCAGATCACATACATAGATGGTCACTTTCAAGTATCACAAGATCAAAAGTAGAATTGAGTTGCTCAATTAGTCGCATGGTAATCAGTCAATCTTGTGATGAATAGTCATAAAATAGAGTAATTCGATGAACTCAGTAGATTAAATTAACACCAACCCCATATTCATACCCCAAGAGGTTGGAGATTTAGCCATACATCACAAAAAACAAATGGAATATGCCTTCTATGAAAGTAGCAATGGGTAGTGCAAAATCAAGCAATTAAGGATAAACCCACTTTGAATTCAACTTCAATTCTCCAAAATTAAGTTTATAAAACTGAAATATACTAGAAGAAAACTGTTCTTCTTCAAGGAGAAATTGTTTCCCTCTCTAAAATGTTTGGAATTTTCTCTGTCTCTTTCGTCTTGGCTATTTATAGTTTTCCAACATTTCACCAAAAATTGAGTTCTGTGTCCCTTTCGGCAACATTAGTTCAGTTTGCCGACTGCATTTGGAGATCACCCTTTTTTCTAAGGCTTGCCTTTTTCTCATCTCAGGCTTCATGTGTTTGGGCTTAATAAGAGACCCTGTCCGAGTTCTCTTTTAGAACTTTGGTGAGTCACCGATTTCCTCTGCATATCACCCTTTAAGTAATCAATTTTTCTATGAACACTATCAACTTCTGCGACATCCTCTCAGTTCGCCTTATTTCATTAAGATGATTGACTTTCACCCTATCTTCGCCTATTGACCTTGAGGGTTGAGTCAATGTTCTGTCATTTTGTGCACCCTCAGATAAGTTTGGATATTTTACCTTTATGCTAGGTGATCAACAATGTTTAATTTGTACTCTTTTTTGCATTTTAGCCATTCTTTCGAGCTTCAATCTATGCCTTGTTCAATTTCCTTCATAGTTGTAAATCATCAAATTTTAATTAGAAAAATACAAAGTTAGGCATTAAGGACACCAATAATTGATCTAAATGGACCTTAAATGAGTGCAAATCTACCACTCATCACTGAGTTTTGTCAATATTTCTTTTGTTCAAATGTTTAATGAACTCCTATTCCGTGTAAAAGGAAATTTGTCCTACTCGGATGGGTCATAGAATAAAATTTATAAATATCCACATAGTTTGATTCGGATACAAGCGAATCACAGAATTTGAAAACGCACTTGAAACACATCAATGAATAAGTAGAAATCCATAAGAATATTTGAAATATTATATTGTGAGGAAGTGATACTTTTTTTTGGAAGAATTCATCTTCATGTTGAATGTTTGAGGCTTCCTGCGAAAGTTTCAAGCAACCTTTTCCATCTTTATTTTTGCCTCTCGTTTCACAGTACCACTTTTGATTTCTTTTTTTGCTTTAAAACCTACACACAATATTGCAAAAAAAAAAGAAAAAATCAAGATGTTTTTAATGGTTTAAAAAACCCTAAAACACAATATTTCAAATATTTATCTTGATTTTTTAGTGGAAAAAGGGTCATATTTGCTTTCTACCTCAAAGATCGGTTATATTTACGTTCTTCATACTTTTTTTAATATATTATCATTGTCATCCAACTTAAGACACATATTTCAAATCTTATACCCCACTTTTATCATGGTACATGGAGACAACATGGATATATTCCTAACATAATTAAAAATTTATTCTTCAATTAAACATTCTACAGGATCTAGCCTTTATAGCCTGACCCACCCAATAAACCAACTCAAACCAACAAAGTGAAAGCTAAGGTAGTCAACCAACTACGCTGGGTGTTGGCAATGGCGTTTACAGAATCAAGGTCAAAAGTTATAGATGAAATGGTCAAGAAGATGGAAAATCAACTGTAGAATTACATGAAAAATAATGTAAATCATTTGTGTGAATCACAGTAGAAGCATGAGATTTATGTTCTTTATATCAATGGAGGAGAGGAGTCTTGGAAATTTTCATATCACCTGGATAGAGAAATGGTTTGATTTTGTGGAAGAACTGTACAAAATTAAGCATCCTACAATGCTGGAATAATCGACAACATGATATTAAGAACACAGGCTTAAGAACTAGATTACTCTGATCTAAAGGAAGTTAAACTCTCAACCTATGATTAAGCAGAAACCAACAATTCCTATTGTCTTTCCTTAAAAGTAATCCAAGTATCAAATTAAAAAACAAAATAATCTATAATCATTATGTTAGATGGCTAAAAGGCCTCCCCTGTTCCTTCTTTATCTATTCATCTACTTTAGCTTGTATTCCCTTTATACATATTCTATCTGTACATGTTTGTTTATTTGGTGCATTATACAAGTATATATATCTTACTTTGCATTTTTTCTGGATTTGGTAACATATCACGTGCAGTCTAGGTACTCTTTGATGCAATAATGCTTAATTTCTGGCCTTCCAGATGTAGTATATAACTGCTGCTAGTATTGTCCAGAACAATGCTCTTCTTCTTTTCTCTCTTGCTTTAGTAGATAATCTTTTCCAATAGCCTTCAAGGTTTCAATTCTTAATGGAATGTTGTGTCCATATACTGCCTTGTGAAATTCGACCTACAATAGTGGCTCATGAGAAGTTATCTCTTCCTGTAAATAGAGTTCAATTCTTTTTGGGAGATATTACCTCTTTATTCATCTTACAAAATCAACTAGTTAAAAAAGTTGAAACAACAATTTGTCGGAACATCAAAATCGGGATGGTTTTTATGTCGACACCTAGTGGTGTTATGCAATTTGTCTTATGTAAACCAACATTGGCTCAAGTTTGTCATTATGATACAGAGATTGTGTTGCTTATCTTGTATTCCTAAGATACTTAGAATAAAACTTTGAAGAACTTGATAAGACACAATAAAGTTTAAGAACATCCTCACAAGTAGAAAATAAAAACTACAAGAGAAACTAGAATCAGAAACGGATTAGAAAAAATATACGAAATATTTTTCTTAAAGAAGAATTGTTGTGAATCTGTGTTTAAAGAATCTTACTGAGTCCAACAAACTTTGTAGAAACACGAAGTTACCAAAGTTTAACGAACCAATGAAGAACAGAAGAAAAGAAATTAATTCACAAATCTAAAATCTGTAACATATACTAGAATATGGAAAAACAGAAAGAAGATCAAGCCCACTGAATGCATAGTGTCTCCTTAAGGAAATTATTTCCCTCTAGTATCCGAGGTTTGATTTGGAATATGTCCTCCTAGGATAGAATGATCTCAATAAACATTTTATTGATACCCAAAACGCTGGTGTCAGTGAGCCACTCAACGACAGTAAAGTATACTTAGAATACTAGATTTAGTAGTAGTAGAGGAAGTCCAGAAATTCTATTTTTTCAATAAGAGGAAATCCTTCAATTTATAGAAAACAAAAGGTAGTGGAAAAAGGTTCTTATTGTGCCTTACCGAAAAGGTCACAAAACTTTGAAAAAGTCACAATCTTTCAGAAAGGTCATCACCTTTCATAAAAGTCATAACTTTTCATAAAAGTCACAAATTTTCATCAAAAGTAACAACTTTTCATAAAATTTACAACTTTTCATCAAAGTCACAACTCTTCATAAAAGTCACAACTCTTCATTTTCTATTCACACCTTTTTACACCCAATAATCCTCGCATGAATGGGGAATGACTCCAAGACAAAGAAACAGACAAGTATGTGTCCTTTACAAGCAAGAATTAATTGCATCTGTATAAGTAGGTTTCCCTTTGGACTTTCAATAATGAACATACGTCGAATATACTCGGTCAATCGGTAGATACGATATCTTTGAACCGTGTATCTTTGGTGTATACCTAGACAACCATATTTCACACAATTAACCCTTTACCATTTATGATTCTTACGGTTGTGTTCGTTTCAGCCATTAACACCTCCTGGTTTCATGAGTGTACAAACAATATGCTTTTGACAATAATTCTCTTTGAAGCGACTTACACTTCACACTCACATAGGTGATTTCTAACCGTTTTATCGCGTAGATACACTATTTGATCAATTCTGCCAAATTTAGCAAATTATTAAAAATATTAAGCTTTATTAACTCATTAACAAACCTTAATGTTGTATCCTTGTTCCTGAGCATTATCTTCATTATGAGAATGGATTGAGTTTGTTGACAATGCCGAACCTTCAGTCACAACTTTGTTTTTCTCTTTGAATCTAGATCTTGTGATCTCCAGTCTTCTAGATAGAGTTACCGTCATGATGACTTGTCCTCAACCGTAAACCCATTCCGTTAGAGGATCTTTAAACTTTATCTCTAGTTAGGCCTTTTTGTAAGTGGACCCTGCATATTATCCTTTGACTTTACATAGTCAATTATGATAATTCCACTAGAGTGTAGTTTTCTAATGGTATTATGTCTATGTCCGATATGACGAGACTTTCCGTTATATATCATGCTCCATGCCTTACCTATTGCATCTTAACTATCAAAGTGTATGCATACTAATGCCAATAGTTTGGGCTAAAAAATAATATCTATCTATAATTTTCGGAGTCTTTCAATTTATTCACCGACCTTATCTAGAGCACCTATCTAGAAGATAATTGTAGAGCTAGCGATACATACCTCTTTTGAAATGTTTTCAAGAGACAGCTCCTCTACCAAGAGTAAATACATATCCACTCGTAGATTTAACTTTATTTGTCCGGTGATCCAATATGCATCACTATATCCTTTCAATGCTGCTGGATATTGTTATAATGCAAGACATAGTTTTAAGTATTTCTTAAATCCTCCAAAACTCTTTTTATTGTCATCTAATGAGTTCGATTGGGATGACTTGTAAACCGACTCAGTTCATTAATAGCAAATGCTATATCTGATCATGCACACTTCATGATTTACATCACACTTCCCAATACTCTAGCACAATCCAATTGCGATTCATTTTTGCTCTCACTCTTTTGAAATGGAAAGCTCACATTTTATTGGAGACTTGAAAATATTGAAATTCAAATATTTGAACTACTCAAGTACCTTTTTAATGCAATGAGACCGTGAAAATGCTAAACAATATGGAGTTCTAAGACACAACAAAGTTTATGAACATTTTCACAACTAGAAAATTAAACTAGAAGAGAAACTAGAATCAGAAAAATATTAGAAAAAATATACGAAATAATATTCTTAAAGAAGAATTGTTGTCAATCTATGTTTAAAGAATCATACTGATTCCAACAAACTTTGTAGAAACACCAAGTTATAAAAGTTTAATGAACCACTGAAGAACAAAAGAACAAAAATTAATTCACTAATATAAAATATGTAACACACGCGAGATTATGGAAAAATAGAAAGAAGATCAAGACCACTGAATGCATAGTGTCTCCTTAAGGAAATTATTCTCCTCTAGTATCCGAGGTTTAATTTGGAATCCCAAGATAGTTGTAACACTCCGGAAATGCCATGACTTAGACTAGAGCTTAATCTATTTAATAATTTTTAAAATGATGTTTCTAGACCTATATTAATGTAATAAACTCATTTGGAAAAGGTTAGAGCCAAAACGACAAAGAAAGACCTTGACGTCCGGAAACTAGCTAATTTGAACTAGTTGACGTCCCTATGTTGTGTGAATGTTTCGAAGTGTCAAATTAAGTCCAAAACTTATAAAGAGACCTTGGGTAGGTAGTATGTAGTACAAAGTGTCCAAACATCCGGTAATGACACCTAAAGGACCACCCGAAGGGTCCTTGGGGAGGACCCAAACATGGGGGAGCAGGCTGCCTAGCGGCCTGCGAACAGGCAGAATTAGAGGAACAAGTGCATGACGCGCGGTCTTCACGATGTGTACTGCCTCAAGATGAGAGGGGCATCCACGCGACGCGAGGCTTACACACACCTCACTGCCTCAACCAAAAATTTCAGAAAAATGACGGGATTATGCCCCGTGACGCGCAGCCACTTCCCAGAATCGTTAAAGTAGTATTTTCGATAATTTAATTTCTTAGAAAGACCCAAATAAGTGGAGGGTCTTTTGGGTATTTTATAGGACGACTATTTATGGATTATAGGTCAGTTTTAGACCACTTTTTGCACGTCCAAATCATATCCAAACGTAATTACCCATCCCTCTCAAGAAACGCTTTCTTTTCCAAACTCCATTGAAGAACAAGAAGAGCTTAAGGAAGAAGACAAAGGCTTCGAGGTTTCCAATCAAATTTCTTGGATTATTCGTCTATAAGGTATGGGTTTTACACTTTTGGGATTCCTTTCCCCAAAAGGTCTTTTCAAAGATAAGTATCAAGAAATTTAAATACTAGGGTTTTTAGTCTGCAAATGAATTTTCTTCCTAACTCCAGATTTATGATTTTTGATGAAAAGTAATTGTTTTCTATGGTCGATTTCAAACGAATTGATGAGTATGTGGTTGGTAATGTTTAAATTTTGTTTAAAGCATGTTCTTGTTTAGATGATCGTTTCGTATGGTTGTCTCTACTACTTGATAATATGAAAACGTTGAGATTGGGACTAAGACTTGAATGAACTCTTTATTAACCCTTTCCCTTATCGTACATTATGAATTGATCGTGTATATGATTTGAAAAGTTGTTCTTGATTATGCTATTGAGTATTTCACTACGTTATTGTTATGAATGTTGTAAGTTGAACGTAATTTATTGAATGAGGTTCTTGGAAGCAAAAGGTAAGTCTTCTAAGTCGTGATTACTCTATGTTGGTCATGTTAGCCATAAATTGATGTTACAATGCTACTGATTGTGTATGATGTTGCTATGTATATATGTTGGGATATATACATGTAAATTGTGAGATCATGATAAGAATAAGATAATGCAAGTTATGATATTCTCTTGTATGCTTTACACAAGATGATTATGCTATGTTAATTTCACACACGAGGGGTTGCAATGAAAGAAAATTTCTCATCTAATCCAAAAGAGATCATGATCATGTTTATACAAGGAGTTAATCTCCTATGACCTATGATAAGTTTATGATAAAATACAACTTAAAGGTTATTCAATAAAGGGACTTAAGCTAAACACAGATGAACTAGATATGAGAGGTTCCCTTTCCTTATATGGAAGGTAAGTCACAATAACTCTCATGAGGTAGAGGCTGCCATGTAATGTGGAACTATGGGTCTCCAACACATATCCTAGTTCTTCAACTATGTTGCCACAATAGGATACTAGCTAGTGGATCCACCTATAAAGCTATGCCATGTTTGGTTCTACTTTGGACCGTAGACCACCTTCTTTTGGTGTGGGGTTTTATAACACCGGATTCCATGTTTAACTTACATGGTCTATGTTGGTTAAGGCGTATGTTCCCTCATGTAAAATTAAAGACAAGTAAATTGACATTGACTAGGGTGACATGAAGAGTCTACTTAGTATATGTAGTGGTAAGGGACTCTACCTAGACATTGCACAAGTTGTGTCTAAGGGAAGTCCTAGGAGATTGTTCTTGTGTAATCTAATAATATGAATGGTATGATGCTTATGGTACATGATTTTACTCATATATGATGTTGGTCATTAGGATGAATATGTTATTGGGTTATATTGTTAAATGAAGTGATAACTACTTACGTTACAAGTTATATGAAGCAAAGCTTTACTTATGGTCTCCTATCTTATCTACTTGGTTGTGTGGGGTTATGGGTCTTCACATGACCATTGCACTTGTAGGTTGGGGATGGGATCATTGGTAAGTGTTTTGTATGTTATGTATATGTGATGTATTGAATATGAATGTTAACATGACTCTATGATAATACGTCTTTGATTATGATCACGTTATATGTTGATGAAGTCCTTAACTTGTATATGTTCAATGGTATGTGCATTGAAGACATTCACATGACTTAGCGTGTTTCCTAAAGAAATGATAAATGATCCTTTTTCATGCATATCCTTAAATTTATCTACATATACCCATACTTAGTACATGTGGCGTACTAACCCCATTACTTTATATTACTACAATTGTAGGGTCCGACCATTGAATATTAAGAAGGTCGATTGAAGAAGCTGGGAACTCTTTCTCCAAGTGTTGGTAGGTCCTCATGTTCGGGGATGCTATATTTTATATTCCGGCTTATGAAGACATTAGTAGATTTTAAGAATATTATATTTCCATTTATGATCTTTGGATTCTTTTGTATTAAGGCCTATATGGTATATTTACTATTTATTGGCAAGTCTTGATTTGTACTCTTTAGATGGTTTTAATATATGTGAGACAAGTTTTAGAATATCGTATGTCTTAATGAATGTTAAATATGAATTTTAAGTAACTTCATATGGTATTAAAAGTTTTAAATTTTCCACAATTTTAACTGATGACATGTTATGACAAACGCTAAGAGTCTTGTTTGAGTCCTCTGAGAGGACGACGACGACGGTCGCATCTGGGGTGTACTTATCGAGTGTGACAAACTTGGTATCATAGCATGAGGTTAAATATCTTTAGGATCCATGTCTCACTAAACCACATTACCTAATATCTTGTTCATGGTTATGAAGCGCGCCACAACTATGGATGAGAAGCTATGTGATGATTAGGAAACTTCTCTTATTCTTGATACTCCTATGTCGTGCGTTTAGAGTTTTGACACTATGTGTCATTTAGCATCTAATACCTTTTTTGTGGTATAGGCGATGAACACAAGAAGGACAGCCGCGAGAAGAGTAGTAGAAGAGACTTCAAATGCAAGAGCTACTCCCCAAGGCAATCAAGTTCTTCCTCAAGTGCAAGCTTCTACAAATGATCAAGTTTCGGTGAATCCTCCTGCTCTGACGGATGGTAAGGTGAGGGCAGACCGGTTCCAAATGGCCAAAGCCATCACCACCCACGCTAAATCCATCACTACTCAAGCTAACTGGGAGGTTGTTCCTCTAGAGAACCAACATGCTATTACTATGGCTAGCCGTTTGATAGATTTTATGAGAATGAATCCTCCCATGTTATTTGGATCAAAAGTTGATGAAGACCCCCAAGATTTCCTTGATCAAGTCTACAAAATTTTGTTTGCTCTGGGGGTAAGTACTACTGAGAAGGCTGAGCTTGCTGCCTATCAACTCAAGGACGTGGCTCAGACATGGTACAATCATTGAAGGATAGTAAGGCTTTTAGAGGTGGTCCCGTGACTTGGGAGATCTTCGGATGAAATGAGTCGTTATGTAACGGGCGTGTCCGAAGATCTTGAAGAAAAACATCGTGCAACCATGCTTCATGACAATATGGATCTTTCTAGGTTGATGGTTCATGCTCAACAGGATGAAGAGAGTCGTCTAAGGAATAGGAATAGGGAAGCTAAGAAGGCAAAGTCTTTTGAGAATGGTTCTTCTAAGAGTAGGCTTAATGTTCAAGACATGCCTAAGTTCAAGAAGACATTTCAAACCAAGTTCCTTCAAATTTCTCCAAGAATCGTAATGATAGAGTTTCTAATCCTAAACCTCAAAAAAGGAGAAATGTCGATCCACCAAGAGAAAGACCAATTTGTTGTGTGGTAAGAAACATGTGGGCGAATGCCTTGTTGGAACTAATAGTTGTTATGGTTGTGGCAAAGGTGGCCATATGGAGAAAGATTGTCCTAATGTGAGAATCCAAAGTAAGGGGAATAGCCAAACTTTACCAAGCGGTCCTATTTTGAAGCTTCTAAAAGGAACCGTTTTGATGCACTCAAGGCTATGGGTGAACAAGAAAGCTCTCCCGACGTTGTGACGGGTATGCTACAAGTTTTCTCTATTAACGTTTATGATTTTCTTCACCTAGGTGCTACCTTTTCTTTTGTTACACCTTTGGTAGCTAGGAAGTTTGATGTACTTCCCGATGTTTTTATTCAACCCTTTTTGGTTTGTAACCCAATGGGTGACTCTGTAGTTGCAAAAAAGAGTCTATAGGAAATGTCTTGTAATGCTGCCCAATAGAGTTACTCTTGTTGATTTGGTAGAACTTGACATGTTTGATTTTGATATCATCTTGGGTATGGATTGGCTTCATGATTTTTTGGCTTCCATAGATTGTAGAACAAGGGTAGTGAAGTTTCTATTCCCTAATGAACCCATATTAGAGTGGAAAGAGGGAAATTCTATGCCAAAGGGTCAAATCATTTCTTGTCTGAAGGGTCGTAAGATGATAGCCGAGGGTTTTTTATACCATGTGGTGAGGGTTAAGGACCTAGAATGTGAAACTCTTTCTATTGAGTCAGTCCCTATAGTGAGAGAATTCCCAGAGGTTTTTCATAATGACCTTCTAGGAGTGCCTCCCGAATGGGAAATTGACTTATTACTGGATACGAATCCCATTTAAATTCCTCCATATAGGATGGCTCCGGCTGAATTGAAAGAGTTGAAGCTCCAACTCAAAGATTTACTAGACAAGGGTTTCATTCAACCTAGTATTTGTCCATGGGGTACTCCGATCTTGTTTGTTAAGAATAAGTATGGGTCTCTTAGAATGTGCATTGATTATCACCAACTCAGTAAGGTCACCATAAAGAACAAGTATCCTCTCCCTAGGATTGATGATCTATTTGATCAACTCCAAGGTGCTAGTTATTTTTCCAAAATTGACTTAAGGTTGGGATATCACCAACTTAGGGTGAGAGGTGAAGGTGTTCCCAAAACAGCTTTCCAAACTAGATATACTCATGTCTTTAAGGTTAACAAATTCCCCGACAGCGTTTATGGACCTAATGAATAGAGTTTTCTAAGATTACCTTGACTCATTTGTGATTGTGTTCATTGATGATATTTTTATATACTCGAAGAATGAAGACGAGCATGAGAATCACTTGAGGTTGACCTTTCAAGTCCTCAAGGAACACCAACTTTATGCCAAATTTAGCAAGTGTGAATTTTGGTTGAGGTCAGTTGCTTTACCATGTTATCTCTGGTGAGGGTGTAGAGGTTGATCCGAAGAAGACGGATGCCTTCAGAAATTGGCCTAGACCTTTAACTCCTAGAGATATAAGAAGTTTCTTTGGTCTAGCCGGGTATTATAAAAGGTTTGTTGATGGATTTTCGTCCATTGATTCTCCTTTGACATTTTTGACCCAAAAGAAGTGAAGTTTGAGTGGTCGGAAGCTTGTGAAAAAGGTTTTCTAGAGTTGAAAGATAAGCTTACCTCCGCTCCAGTGTTGACCTTATATGAGGGCAATGAAGGCTTTGTAGTGTATTGTGATGATTCCCGAGTGGGATTGGGATGTGTCCTTATGCATCATGGTAAGGTGGTAGCTTATGCTTCTAGGCAACTTAAAATTCATGAGAAGAATTATCCAACTCATGACCTTGAGTTAGCTGTTGTAGTTTTACCCTTAAAAATATGGAGGCATTACTTGTATGGTATGCATGTTGATGTATTTACTGATCATAAAAGTCTTCAATATGTGTTTAAACAAAAGGAGTTGAATCTTCGACAGAGAAGATGGTTAGAATTTTTGAAGGATTATGACATGAGTGTCCTTTACCACCCGGCAAGGACAACATGGTTGTGGATGCTTTGAGTCGTATGACTGTGGGTAGTGTGTCTCATGTGGAAGAAGAGAAGAAAGAACTTGTGAAAGATGTTCATAGGTTGGCTTGCTTAGGTGTGCGGTTGGAAGATTCTCCAAATGGTGGATTTATGGTCCATCATAACTCTGACTCATCATTAGTGGTTGACGTGAAGTCTAAGCAACACCTTGATCCTCTATTGATGGAGTTGAAGGAATCGGTACTTAGTAAGGTCAATAATTTCTCCCAAGGGGGTATGGTGTTCCTAGGTACCAAGGGAGATTATGTGTACCGGATGTTGAGGGTTTGAGAAATCAAATTCTATAAGAAGCTCATAGTTCTCTCTATTCTATATATCCGGGTACCACCAAAATGTATCATGACCTTAGAGAGATCTATTGGTCGGATGGTTTAAAAAGGGACATAGCTGAATTTGTTGCCAAGTGTCCAAATTGCCAACAGGTTAAAACTGAGCATCTTAAACCGGGTGGTTTAACCCAAATCATGGATGTTCCTACTTGGAAGTGGGAAGCCATCAATATGGACTTTGTTGTTGGGTCGCCTCGAACCCGAAGGGAAAATGATTCTATATGGGTTATTGTGGATAGGTTGACAAAATCTGCCCATTTTATTCCTGTTAAGTCTACATATAAGGATCTACATTAAATAGATTCTGAGTCTTCATGGGATTCCTTTGTCCATAACTTCGGATAAAGGTGCCCAATTCACTTCTCATTTTTAGAAGGCTTTTCAAAAGGGTTTAGGTACTCAAGTAAAACTTAGTACCGCTTTTCATCCTCAGATGGATGGTCAAGCAGAACGTACCATTCAGACTCTTGAAGACATGTTAAGAGCATGTGTCATTAATTTCAAAGGTTGGGATGATCCTTTGCCTTTGATCGAGTTCTCTTACAACAGTAGTTATCATTCGAGCATCTCCATGACACCTTTTTAAGCTCTTTATGGTAAAAGGTGTAGATCTCCGAATGGATGGTTTGAGGTTGTTGAGTCCTCACTCCTTGGTCCAAAGATTATCTATGAAGTTATAGAGAAGGTTCAAATCATAAGATATAGGTTGAAGACAACCTATAGTCGGCAAAAGTCTTATGCCGACAATAGAAGAAGAGATATTGAGTTTGAAATAGGTGATCATGTATACTTGAAGATTTCACCTATGAAAGGGGTGATGAGATTCGGTAGAAAGGGGAAGTTAAGTCCCGGGTATGTTGTTCCTTATGAGTTTTTACAAAGGGTTGGAAAGGTTGCTTATGAACTGAAACTACCTAGTGAACTAGCTTCGATTCATTCGGTGTTTCATGTTTCTATGCTCAAGAAATGCATAGGAGACCCGGTGTCTATTCTACCTATAGAAGGTTTAGGAGTGGATGAGAACCTCTCCTATGAAGAGGTTCCGGTTGAGATCCTAGATCGCCAAGTCAAGAAGTTGAGAAACAAGGAGGTTGCCTCTGTAAAGGTCTATGGAGGAAGCATCTTGAGGGTACAACATGGGAGGCTGAAGCCGACATGAAGTCCCTCTACCCTCATCTATTTACTCCATGAGGTTAGAAATTCCAATTAATAGAGAAAGCAATGCATAATCATGAAATTAACTTGTTTTCCTAAATAGGTGCATCTTTGGTAAAAGTTGTACCAACCAGAGTTTTGCGAAAATGCATTCATACTGTATTCTTGCAGTTATGTGAAATATGTATGCATGTGTATTCTTGAGATTTTGTTGTTTTGTTGTTGTGTTGAGAACAATGATAGAATGGTAACTCTTTGATGCATTTTGAGCTTATGATAAGGTTGAGAAGGAAATTCCTCAATGTGTTATGAAATATTAGGCTCTTATGTGTTTGTGTATCATGAAATGAGTGCTATGTGTAATGTTGTGGTATGTGTTGAAAGGAGTTGTAAAGTACTACTATGCGTTGTGACTCATTATGATTTTCTGTTGTTGATTGGTTGGGCTTCTAGTATTGAGTCTATTCCTTACCCTCCAAAAGATTTTAGTGTCATTCGGGGATGAATGTTCCTAAGGGGGGGGGGGGATAATGTAACACTCCGGAAACGCCATGAATTAGACTAGATATTAATATATTTAATAATGTTTAAAATGATGTTTCCAGACCTATATTAATGTAATAAACTCATTTGGAAAAGGTTAGAGCCAAAACTACAAGGAAAGACCTTGACGTCCGGAAACTAGCTAATTTGAACTAGTTGACGTCCCTATGTTGGGTGAAGGTTTCGAAGTGTCAAATGAAGTCCAAAAGTTTTAAAGAGACCTTGTATAGGTAGTATGTAGTACAAAGGGTCCAAACGTCCAATAACGAAACCTCAAGGACCACCCGAAGGGTCCTTTGGGAGGACCCAAACATGGGGGAGCAGGCTGCCTAGTGGCCTGCGAACAGGCAAAATTAGAGGAACAAGTGCACGACGCGCGGTCCTCACGAGGTATATTCCTCAATATGTGAGGGGCAGCCTCGCGACGCGAGGCTGACACTCACCTAGCTGCCTCAATCCAAAATTTCAGAAAAATGACAGGATTTGGCCCTGAGACAAGCAGCCACTTCCCAGAATCGTTAAAGTCATATTTTTGGTAATTTAACTTCTTAGAAAGACCCAATTAAGTGGAGCTTATTTTGGTTATTTTATAGGAAGACTATATATGGATTATAGGTTAGTTTTAGACCACCTTTTA
This sequence comes from Solanum sitiens, assembly GCA_016801875.1. Classification (NCBI taxonomy): domain Eukaryota; kingdom Viridiplantae; phylum Streptophyta; class Magnoliopsida; order Solanales; family Solanaceae; genus Solanum; species Solanum sitiens. The sequence goes on along the minus strand of JABWTJ010000070.1, from coordinate 55,253 downwards.
CACGTCCAAATAAGTTTCAAAGTCAATTACCCATCTCTCTCAAGAAACACTCTCTTTTGCAAACTCCATTGAAGAACAAGAAGAACTTAAGGAAGAAGACAAAGGCTTCGAGGTTTCCAATCAAATTTCGTGGATTATTCGTCTATAAGGTATGGGGTTTTCACTCTTGGGCTTCCTTTCCCCAAGAGTTCCTTTCAAACATAAGTTTCAAGAAATTAAAATATTAGGGTTTTTGATGAAAAGTAAATATTTTCTACGATCGATTTCACACGAATTGATGTGTATATGGTTGTTAATGTTTGAATTTCGTGTGAAACATGTTCTTGTTTAGATGATGGTTTTGTTTGGTTGTCTCTACTACTTAATAATATGATAATGTTGGTATTGGGACTAAGACTTGAATGAACTCTTAAATGACCCTTTCCCTTATCCTACATTATGAATTGATCTTGTATATGATTTGAAGAGTTGTTCTTGATTATGCTATTTAGTATTTCACTACGTTATTGTTATGAAAGTTGTAAGATGAACATAAGTTATTGAATGAGGTTCTTGGAAGCAAGAGGTAAGTCTTCTAAGTCGTGATTACTCTATGTTGGTCATGTTAGCCCAAAATTGATTTTACAATGCTATTGATTGTGTATGATGTTGCTATGTATATATGTTGGGATACAAACATGTAAATTAAGAGATCATGATAAGAATAAGATAATCCAAATTATGATATTCTCTTGTATGCTTTACACAAGATGATTATGCTATGTTAATTTCACACACGAGGGGTTGCGATGAAAGGAAATTTTCATCTAATCCAATAGAGATCATGATCATGTTTATACAAGGAGTTAATCTCCTATGACCTATGATAAGTTTATGATAAAAGACAAATTAAAGGTTATTCAAGAAAGAGACTTCAGCTAAGCACCAATGAACTAGATATGGGAGGTGTCCCTTCCCTAGATGGAAGGTAGGTCACAATAACTCTCATGAGGTAGAGACTTCCATGTAATGTGGAACTATGGGTCTCTAATACATCTCCTAGTTCTTGAACTATGTTACCACCATAGGATACTAGCTAGTGGATCCACCTAGAAAGCTATGTCATGTTTGGTTCTACATTGGCCCGTACTCCACCTTCTTTCGGTGTGGGGTTTTATAACACCGAATTCCATGTTTAGCTCACTTGGTCTATTTCAGTTAAGGCAAATGTTCCCTCATGTAAAATTAAAGACAAGTAAATGTACATTGACTAGGGTGACTTGAAGAGTCTACTTTGTATAGGTAGAGGTATAGACTCTACCTAGACATTGCACAAGTTGACTCTAAGAGAAGTCCTAGGAGATTGTTCTTATGTAATATGATAACATGAACGGTATGATGCTTATGATACATGATGTTAATCTTATATGATATTGGTCATTATGATGAATATGTTATTGGGTTATACTGTGAAGTGATGACTACTTACTTTACAAGTTATATGAAACAAAGCTTTACTTATGGTATCCTATATTATCTACTTGGTTGTGTGGGGTTATTGGGCTTCACATGACCATTGCATTTGTAGGTTGGGGATGAGATCATTGGTAAGTGTTTAGTATGTTACGTATATGTGATCAATTGAATATGAATGTTAACATGACTCTATGATAATATGTCTTTGATTATGATAACGTTATATGTTGATGAAGTCCTTAACTTGTATATGTTCCATGGTATGTGCATTGAAGACATTCACATGACTTAGCGTGTTTCCTAAAGAAATGATAAATGATCCTTTTTCATGCATGTCCTTAAATTTATGTGCATATACCCATACTTAGTACATGTGGCGTACTAATCCCATTACTTTATATTACTACAAATGTAGGGTCTGACCATTGAAGATTAAGAAGGTCGATTGAAGAAGCTTGGAAATCTTTCTCCAAGTGTTGGTAGGTCCTCATGTTCGGGGATGCTATCTTTCATATTCCAGCTTATGAAGACATTAGTAGATTTTAAGAATATTATATTTCCATTTATGATCTTTGGATTCTTTTTTATTAAGGCCTATATGACATATTTACTACTTATTGGCTACGTCCAGATTTATACTCTTTAGATGGTTTTAATATATGTGAGACAAGTTTTAGAATATAGTATGTCTTAATGAATGTTAAGTATGAAGTCTAAGTATACTTCACATGGTATTAAAAGTTTTAAATTTTCTGCAATTTTAACTGATGACATGTTATGACGAACGCTAAGAGGCTTGTCGGAGTCCTCTGAGTACACGATGACGCAGATCACATCTGGGGTGTACTCGTCGGGTGTGACAAACTTGGTATCAGAGCATGAGGTTAAATATATTTAGGATCCATGTCTCACTAAACCACATTACCTACTGTCTTGTTCATGGTTGTGAAGCGCACAACAACTATGGATGAGAGGCTATCAACTCAAGGACGTGGATCAGACATGGTACAATCAGTGGAAGGATAGTAGAGCTTTAGGAGGTGGTCCCGTGACTTGGAAGATCTTCAAAAAAGCCTTTATTGATAGATTCTTCATAAGGGAGCAAAGAGAAGCTAAGGTAGAGGAGTTCATCAACCTTCGTCAAGGAGGTATGAGTGTCAAGGAATACTCTCAAAGTTTATTAAGCTATCAAAACATGCTTCTTCTTTGGATTTCAATGCTAGGGATTAAATGAGTCGTTACGTAACGGGCGTGTCTGAAGAGTTTGAAGAAGAATGTTGTGCAACAATGCTTGAATATCGTGCAACCATGCTTCTTTGAATTTTGAATATCTCTCTTTGCATGAATGAGTGATTTGTTGTTTGTCATATTGAATTTATCAACCATAAAGATTTATTAACCAATGTACAAACAACCTCGTCCATTCTGATTGGTGTGGTACACTAAATACATCACCAACCTCTGACGCGACAACTTGCCAGTTGTATAGCATATGGTCCTGGACGATCATACTCTATAGAGGACCGGGTCCCTTAATTTGTGAGGAGATCATCGAAACATCTACAAGAATTAACACTTCATTTCCCCCCTTTATGATGATGAAAAACAACCTAAAAGAAGCCTCACATGAGTGTTAAACATTCATTCAAAAGATACATTAAATCCCTCTATCATTATTCCCCCTATCACTATTGTTCCTCCTTTTACAGTTCCCGTGTCTTTTAGTTTCACAACAGACTGTTGACCTTAATTCCCCTTTTTGACATCATTGAAAAGGAATAGTAGTAAACATATGTGAGTTGCATGCAAAACATTAGGAATTCAGGGCTATGCGGCACACAGAACATGCACAGGTAAGAATGAAAGAAAAATATCAAAGCATACTAAATATAGCATAATAAGAGATTTCATTAAATCACGAAGCTGACCAGAAGAGTCAGCCAAAACAGTACACCTTGCCACTAGAATTTTGACACAAGATGAAAGGACTAGGAGGACATGACTCATTTAGGATGGAGGGAGAGAGGGAGTAAGGGTTCTCATCAGCAAATACATCCTCTCATTTGCATCAACACGAGATTGAATGATTTTCTTGTTGAGAGCTTTGACTTCCTCACTGAGTGAGGCATTTGTCTTCAACACCTATTCATTCTCAGCTCTTAGCTTATCGACCTCCTTTTTATCCATAGTACTGGTATCAAGTCCCATGGCGACAGCCCTTTGCAATTGATCTTTCAGTTACACAATCTCAACGTCCTTATCATTCAGGATCACTATAAGGTTAGTTAATTCTTGTATGAGAGAGGCTTGTTGCTCTACAAGATCTGACACCTGACCTACCCTTCAACTTCCTTTCAACACATTCCCACTCCGAAAGAGTGACATCTATAAACATTTGCTTGATGGTACGAAGTACTCCTCATCCAAGAGGCATTTCGAAATGTTTAAAAACATAATTCAGTAAATAACCATAGGGGATGCCATGTTTGGCTGACTTCCAATTCATCACATTGTGTATATGTTCAAGCATTATAGCAAGAAGATTGATTTCTTCAAGTTCATCCAGCTTTTCCATGAGAAAAAGGTTAGTAGTAGATGTTATAGTTCTGTTCACTGTCCTTGGTACCATACCTTATTGATGAACACAAAGAGTAGCTGGTATTCCCCTTTGAGAAAATCCATTGGTAGACGTGCTCGCTTGATGTCCCCAGGATTTGTGGCATGTTTTCTGAAATCACTAGAGGGTTTGAAACCTTCAATTAACCGGATCCCTTTCACAGGCACACCTAAGATGATTTCCAATTTTGCTCATCGAGAAATATATTCACCTCTTATGGTAGAATTAATGCACCCTCAGATTCATGCAAGTATGGTGCTGGGGCTTCAAATAGGTGATCCAAATTTTGCTGGTAAACTAAATAAAAAAGATTGGACATACCAAATTCTATAAGAATTTCTGGGTCGAAGACTCTACCATTCAACACCTTTTGGTTTTCCATTTCTACTATATGCTCCTCCATGGTCATCTCCTTTTCTTCTCCTACATTTTTAAACACGAGGACATGGTACGTTGACATGTTTGGACTTCACAGTGGACCTTTTACTCATACACACCTTCTTTACTTCGTTGATTTCTGATTCCCCTTTGAGTTAACCCTCTCATTCTATGCTTCTTTCTTTCTCTTTGCCACACCCTTATCAATTTCATCATATTCTATCTCACTTGAACCTACGGGCAGAGGTGTAGAGGTAGGTTCCTCATGCATATGACCCTCTCTCCTTCTTTTCATGATTCTTTCTGTTTGAATTTCATTTTCTTCTATATAACTTCCCATCAATTTTGCCTCTATCCTTTAGTGAAATATCTTTTCTTTCGCCCTTTGAGTGGGATTCTACCATCTTTCCCTTTTCGTTTCTATTTTTTTTCCAGACTTGGTGTGTTCATTGTAAGGTTCAGTCACACGAACACCATCAACTTCTTCTAGATCTGGGACACCCATCATTGATGCATTAATGCCTCTAACTCCTTTTTTATACCATACCAAAGGAACTTCTACTTCCTCGTCCTTCTCACCGTCTTCCCCAATGACTTGGGAGTTTGGTCAAACGCAGGTTGGTCAAAGGGAGGAACCTGTTCTGATTAAGTCAACTCTTGTACCAACAACGTTGGTTAAGCATTAACTCTGAGGGAGGCCAAACTTTGTATAACCACCAATTCTGCCGCTACTGCACAAATGTTTGACTCAGGACCTTTTCCCTCAGGAAAGTCTCCATCAAATAATCGCTAAAACATACTAGATGACACAAACGTAGAAAATACTTCTACTTCTTTAGTAGGAAGGACAACACTAGGTTTTACAACTAATTGGGCCTCTAAGTTTTGGTATTTCTCACCGGATAGAATTAGTGTGTGAGAACAAGGTAAAACTTCCCCAGATAGAAGTGTAGGAGACGCCACCACTTTAGTGTCAAGTGTGTTGGATTCACCTATCTCACCAACTCCATAGACTGGTGTGGAAGGGTATTCTTCTAGGGGAGGAATGGAGAAGTTAAATAAACTGGATTTTTAGTTTCTTAGGAAATAGGAAGCTTTGAGGATGAAAAAGAGTTAGTCATTTTGATGAGAAGAAAAAGAATGGTTAAAAATAGAATAGTGAATACAAGAGAGGATTAAGAAGATATTAGGATGGTTTGGATTCACTAAAAGGATGTATTTAAAAACAAAAGGGGTATCAAGTACCTGAACAATACCTACACTCGGATTTAAAGTGAAAAGACGTCTGAAACTAACATAATTAATGGGACATGGACACGTGTTAGTGAACATTGACAGAAAAATTGTGTAGCATAAGTGATACTAATATTTTGGGGAACATGTCCCTTTCCATATATAGCCCTGCATGTATGGTTATATATTCCCTTTAGCCAGCATGCCATGAGTGTATACCTATAGTAAGGTACAAAAAGTGAATTCTCAAACCATAAGAAATACAACATGTATAGATACCTGCCCCCCCTAACATGATCAACTTGAAGATTTTGTGCAAACTTATTATGGAATGATGCTTTCTTGTGAATCCCCAACCCCTGTTTTTGATAAGACATTCTTTATTTAATGTCCTTGTAAAGATGTCAGCCACTTGGTCTATCGTGAAAAAACTCATCACCACATTTTCCTTCTCAACATTATCCCTTAGGAAGTGATGCCTCATATCTATACGTTTAGTCCTATTATGCTGAACATGGTTCTTGGCCATATTCATTGCACTTGTGTTGTTGCATATGAGAGGAATAGTGTCTGTGAGAACACTGAAGTCTTCAAGTCCTTCTTAATCCATAGGAGTTGAGCAAAACATAATGCAAAAACTACATATTCTGCTTCTATTGTAGATAGTGCCACTAAATTTTGCTTCTTAGTTCCCCAAGAAATTAGTGATGATCCTAGGAAATGTGGCATGCCTGATGTGCTCTTTTGATCAACAATAAAACCTACATAATCATCATCACCATAAACAACTATATCAAAAGAGTCACTAGAAGGGTAAAAGAGGACCAGGTCTTGTGTTCCCTTCAAGTATCTCAGAGTTCACTTGGCTGCATTCAAGTGTAATTTCTTTGGTTCTGCTTGGAACCTAGCATGCATCCCTACACTGAAGAATATGTCAGGCTTGCTTGCAGTGAGGTACAAAAGTGACCCAATGATTCCCCTGTACATGGTCTGATTAACATCTATCCTTTCTTTATACAAGTCAAGTTTCACGCTTGTGCTCATGGGAGTATCAAAAACTTTTGCCTCAAGCAGGTTGAACTTGTTGAGCAGTTCTTTTATGTACTTCTCTTGGCATATTAATGTGCCCTGAGATGACTGTTTGATGTGCAATCGTAAAAAGAATGTAAGTTCCCTCGTTATTCTCATTTAAAATTAACTACTCATCAAATTAGCAAACTCTTTGCACAATGAATCAAAGGTTGCTCCAAAGATGGTATGATCCACATATACCTACACAATCAAAAACTCCTTACCTCTAACTTTTAGGAACAATTTTTTATTAATTTAATCTCTTTTGAACTCGTATGCAAGAAGGAAATTGATAGGTGCTCATACAAAGCTCTGGGAGCTTGCTTTAGGCCATACAGAGTCTTATCCAGCTTCAACAAATGGTATTGGATATCAACATGTTCAAAACCTATAGCTTTTTTGACATACATTCCTCCTACACATACCCACTCAAGAACGCATTCTTGATGTTCATTTGAAACAATTTGAACTCCATGTAGGAACGAAATGTATTAAGATTATGATGGCTTCCATTCTGTCTACAGGGGAAAAAGTTTCGTCATAGTTAATACCCTCCTCTTGATTATATCCTTCTACCAAAATTCTTGACTTGTTTTTTGTGATGATCCCTTGCTCATCAAGTTTGTTTCTAAAAACCTATCTAGTCCCGATAATGGTTCTGTTGAGAGGTCTGGGAAGCAGGTGCAATACTTTGCTTCTCTTGAACTGATGAAGTTCTTCCTGCATTGATGTTACCCAATCTGCATCCTGTAAATCCTTCTTCATGTTCTTGGGCTCAATGGTGGATATGAAAGATGAATATCCAACTAGATTTCTTGTTTGGGATATAGTTTGTATTCTAGAGTCAAGTAGAGAAATGAGATTGTCCGGGGATGAGAAGATTGATGTTTCCATCCAGACTTTCTAGTTATCTCTTCTTCTATATCAACAACATCACTTTCTTCAAGCTCTGGTTCTGAGACAGTTCCTCCTAAGCTGTACCCGAGATACCAGGTTCTTCTATGAGTTTTGGACCGTGTTCCTTTTCAATTTGTTTTCTTCAAGTATTTTGGATTTCCTTGTCCTTTATTCCCTTAATCAGCTCCTCCAATTCAATGTCTTTTTTGTGTTCATAATTACTCTTATCATCAGATTCATCAAATATCACATGCATACTCTCTTCAACAGATAATGTTCTTTTATTGAAAATTGTGTATGCTTTGCTGGTAGAAGAGTACCCAAAAAATATCCCTTCATCAATCTTGGCATCAACCATGCCAAGATCATCCTTTCCATTATTCAGTACAAAGAATATGCAACCAAAAGGATTCAGATGAGAAATTGAAGGTTTCTTGTTATTTAGCAACTCATTAGGTGTTTTCTGGATCACATACCTCATAAGACACCTGATTGTAACATAGGAAGTTATGTTGACTACTTATGCCCAAAAATTCAATGCAATCCCTTAATCAATCAACATGGTTCTAGAAATATCCATCAATGTTCTCCTCTTTATTTCAACAACTCGATTTTGTTGTGGAGCTCTTGGTGCAGAGAAATTGTCATAGGTTCCATTTTCAGCACAAAAGCCTTCAATTGAGAGTTTTCAAATTCTATGCCATGCTTTGATATGATGCTTGCTATCTTTCAGTTTTCCTTCAGTTAAATTACTTTGGCAAAGGTGATTAGTAGTTTAGTTGTCTCGTCCTTGGTCCACAAAAACACGTTCCAGGTTAACCTAGAAAAATCATCAACAAGTACCAAATTATATTTCTTACCTTCTCTATTTATACTCTAATAGGTCCACATAGACCCATGTGGAGGAGTTCAAAAGGTCTGGTTATGCTCACAACTTTCTTGGTTTTGAAGGATGATCTCGTTTGTTTCCCTATTAATAGGTCTCACAGACTTTGTTTTCACAAAACTTCAGTTTTGGTATCCACAGACCAGGTCCCCTATAACAAGCTTGTTTAGCAAGGATGAACCTAGACGTCCCAATCGCCTATGCCAGACTTTTGCAATGTCAACTTGAGCACTTAGACAAGAGAGGTTGTCCCCTTATACTGAGTCAAGATCTGCAACATACATATTTTTTGGTCTTTTAACAGACATAACAACCTTGTTAGTTACACAGTTAGTAACTAAACACCTATCAGACAAGAATTTAACTCCATTTCCCTTATCGCAAATTTGAGATATACCGAAGTGATTGTATTTCAAACCATTCACATAATGTACATTGTCTATGGAATAATTTGTTGATCTTTCTATTTTCCCAATTCCGAGAATGAAACCCTTCTTCCCATCACCAAATGACACACGACCGCCCTAGAGTGTCTCAAGTCATGTGCTTTGAGAATCAACTATCCTTGTACCAATATTATCCTCTCTCTCTCTTATGCATAAGAATCACTTACTTGACATGGAGTTCCCAAAAACTGTCAAAAGACTTAATTAGAAACCTTCCAGTACATGGGGGCAAAGTGTTATTGCAAAAATGGTATTGGGACCAGGTTCCTTTTTGTTTTTTACAAAACTTTTTATTGATTTGAGAAACTTCTCACGCCTTTATTTTACTTGTTTCAGAGTCTTACACTTTTCTCTTAGAGACATACTTACTGTGGGGATTGTAGAGAGGCTCAATCTGTCTACAACCTAAGCCTTTTTTTGCTGTTGAACTTCTGATTTGCTAAGTTAGAAAGGATCTTAGATGAATCAGTCCATCTGAGGGAGTGGTTTAACTCTTCTTTGACCTTAGATAGATCCTTCACTAATTGAGAGTTTATTTCAAGAGAGGTAACTAACTTAGTCATAGAGGCCTTCAGTTTCTCTTCTAGCTCGACCTCAAAGTTACTGAGTTTTCATTTCTCACCCTCAGAGGTACCAGGTTCCTCATTGGGCTGCAAACTACCACTATTTAGGATACCTATCCTAACACTCATTTCAGAAATTTGAGAGTTAAGAGCTAAGTTTTCATCCTCGCACAAACTCAGTAATTCACTAATCAAAAAATTATCCGAAGTAAATTCATCAATTGAGTCTATTAATACAACACGTTTTCTCAATCTTTTAATGGAAAAGTGTGTAGGTCATTTTTGAGATAAAAAAGGGTTACCTCATCCTGATTTCCTCATCGTCAGATTTTTCCATTAGTGAGAAATTGGAGTTGAATACCATTTCATCATCTTGTACAGCCATCATCGAGACATCTTAAAGGTTATCTTCCTCTTCAATAGATTCACTTGATCCATTTCCCCAAAATGTAAAGGCTTTCTTTTCTAGTTGATCAATGTAAGCCTTTCTTTTGGCATGTTCTAGGACCTAGTCCTTTCTTTGAGGTTTGAAATCCTGAGCTTCCTGTTTTTGGATTGCAAAGCCCTTCATAAATGACCAGGTATCCACACTTATAACAAAGTCATTTTCATTTGCTGCTCTACTAGACGAACCTTTCTTTTGAAACCCTCCATGCTTTTTCATTATCTTCTGGAATCTTCTTTTGATGCATGCCATCTATCACATATCTTGTGGGAATGTAAGGTCCTTCAAGAATCACATCCCACAACTCACTGTCTTAAACATTGATGTAGTCATGCATGCGATTCTTCCACCATCCGTTAAACTGTCCATTGAAATGAGATGGTCTAATGGTTGATTGATCTTCTTCCACGTTGTGTGGAGCACCCATTCCTGCAGGATCTTTTCTTTTCTTGGTGTTACTCAAATAGAAAAGTGAAGTTGTGATACCACATGTTGGAATGTGTTTCCACTAATTACGATAGGAGCAGGTCCTTAACACAAATACGAAGAACAGAAAATAAATACTTAAAGTAAAGATAGAACAAGAAACTTTAAGTGGAAACTTCCTTGATCAAGGGAGTAAAATCATAACCTGTCTCACTGGATTCTCAACTTTATATTACTAAACTTCACAAGCCAAAGTAAAATCCACTTCACGCACACACGAGACTAACCTCCCAATATCTATTATAAGTAATACACAGTCACTCAATGAGCCAAAGCAATACCTGCATTGCCGACTATACTAAACAAATTGTTTGATATAGACTTTAAAGTACTACACAGTTTCCTCAACTGATTTATTAAAATGATTCACCCAAGGTTGAAACATTTCTATCACAAGTGAAACAATTCCTACAATATAAGAACAAATACAATCAATCAATCTAACAACCGATTCAGGAATCAATTAGGTATCTATAAGGTCTCTTGCTATTTTGAAGAGTGAATATCTTATTTTGCATGAAAGAATGAATTGTTGTTTGTCATGTTGAATTTATCAACCATAAAGAGTTGTTAACCGATGTACAAACAACCTTATCCATTCTGATCAGTGTAGTACAATGACAACCTCACCAATCTCTAACGCGATAGCTTGCCAGTTGTATAGCATATGGTCCTAGACAAACTTATTCTATAGAGGAAAGGGTCCTTGCATTTGTGAGGAGATCATCAAAATATCTAGGAGCATTAAGACTTATCATTGCCTTTGGGATAATCAACTGTGAGTTCCAAGTTTGAAAGAGTCTACTAGGATTGTAGCCATGTTATGGAGAGAATGCTCATATATGATGCTTCTTTAAAACTAAGAAAGTTGAGTATTTTATGAATGAGGCATTCAGGAAAGATATATCATTAGTAGGTATCCTAGAATTCTCCTTCTTATTACTATTGTGCAACCATACCTTAAAACTCGCCAATCAGCTCTTCGTCTTGCTTCCTCAATTTCCACCAAAATATTTGGATGAATTCCAACATTGTTTCGTTGTGATTTTGAGTAAATTTAGTCCTTTGTTGTTTTATCTCATTAGGTCTTCTAATATCTTGGTCTTCGTAAGCTTTGGAGGTTGTTTTGATTCTTGAATTTATATTATATGGATTACCATATTTTCCCTCTACTAAATAAAATTTGATAAAACTTCTAATCAATATATTGATATTTTTAATTACATAATGATAAGGTTTGAAGTCCAATAGCCGGACTTCTTTTTTTTAGTTATAGTATTACAAATTCAATAAGTTATGTTAGTAGAAGAAAATGAAAAGACTAATGTTACAAACTAAACTTTTGATATGGATCATTTCTTTCCGCCCGTTTCTCATTGTATATATGGTCTCAATTAATCAATTGTGTTTCCCCCAATAATCTCAAATACATATATATATATATATATATATATATATATATATATATATATATATATATATATATATATATATATATATATATATATATATGTCTTGAGTTTTATTCGAGGACTTGTACAACCACTCATGTCGAGCTTGATATGTTTCATTTTTGTATTTTCCTTGGTATGGATTGGATACATTCATTTTATGCTTCTAGTGATTGTAGAACTCGAGTAGTAAAATTCCATTTTCCAAATAAACTATTCTAGTGTGGAAAAGGGAAAACTCTATGCCTAAGGGTTAGTTTGTTTCTTGTCTTAAATCTAGAAAAATGATTTACAAGGGTTGTATATACCATCTTATTCGTAATAGGGATATGAATTCCGAAGCCCTTACTTTTTAGTCGATCCCAGTTGTTAATGAGTTTACAGAAGTGTTTTCTATATTTATGCGGTGTTCCTCCCAAAAGGGAAATAAACTTTGGTATTGGTCTTTGATGAGTCCGTGATTTTGAATCATTTGGGGGATGATCATCATAGTTTTTGTGTCCTTATTGCCTATTTTGTGCTCTCCATTGATGCTTATGTGTTGATTTTCAGTTAGGAAGACAAATGAACAAGGCAAGGACATTATCTAGCAAAATAAAGTAGAAAAATTAAACAATTGAAGTAAATCATGGCTGAAGATCTCCAAAGCCACTCGACGACTTGTCGAGTGGTTCTTCAGCTCGCCTAAAATTACAATGTGCCAGCCCTTGGATAAAGACAACTCTGTGGTGGAGCGTACCCTTTGGTGATACGTCGATTGGATCGGTGAAGGAGTCTCAGCTGACCTAAAGTTGACCTAAAGTCACACAAAATATAGTGAATATGCAAGCTAACGACGATGAAAAAAGACAATTGGCACATCGCCAATCAGGTCAGCAAGCCCGACCTCGATCGCCTACAATTACAACACATAAAGGGTGAAGAGTCAATCTAAAAAAGCGATGCAGATTAGCATTTGGCGCGTTACCTACCTGGTCGGCGATGCTCGACTTATACCGCCGACTAATCGAGAAGGCAAAAATCTGAGAGCATAAAATTGATTTTCAAAAAGAGAAAATGGCAACCTGGCATTGTTAGACTCAGGGTTTTTTCTCTAAAAACTAATTTTTGTTTAAAGTTTGAAATTGGGTTTTGATTTTAAAGCGAATTTGAAGTATTGTGAAAGCTCAAATTTCGTTACCCATCTTATGGAGAATATAGTTGGTAATAGTTTTTTGCTTTTTATAATGCGTGGCTAAAACCCCCATTCTTGGGAGTGTGATTATATGATTAGTTGTCTCAAATAGCTTATGGGTGTTAATGATTAATTATTTGATTGTTGATTTTGAAGTGGGTTTGATTGATAATTGAATTTTAATTCATCTACTATAGTTACCCATGCAGTTCTAGTCTAGTATTCTTTGCTTGCTTGATAAAGAGGGTTTAAAATTAAAGTTATGAATTGATGATTGTAGTGATTGGGTTGTTGTGGATTCAGCTCGTGAGAATGGGTCTTAATTTGATCCTACCTATCTAGCTCGAGAGAATAGGTAAATTTAGGTTTTGGGTTGTTTATAATTGTTATGCTTGTCGAGGTTCGAGAAAACTCACTTGATTCATGATAGTTGATCGAGAGATGACTATTACATCTAAAGGCTAGCCTACCTACTAAGAATCATCGATTTTCAGTAATTAGTAACCACCCGTATAGTGAGATTGACAGTTAATCGATCACATCCCCAAGGATCCCTCTCTACTTGAATACTTCTTTGTAGTTGTCATAGTTGTTAATTGACAAATCTAATTCCCTCATTTGAAACTAGTTGTTAACCCCTATAATTTACTTTAATAGTTTCGATAATTTATATTCCTATAATCGATTAGAACACATATTTCATTTCCTAAGTGAATTTTATATTGTATCTCTCCTTGTGGGTTCGACCCGTACTCTTCGTTGGGTTTATACTCAATTTCTATCGCCTACACTTAGAATTGGATGAAGTATAGCTGAGCGTTATAAAAAATGATGCCGCTACCGAGGAGTGGTATTCTGAATTCTCTTAGTAAAATGTAGTTTTGATCTAATCTTGTTTGTAGTTGAATCGACTTACTTTGTTTATTGTTTTTTCTTGGGTGTTTGTGAATAGGCGGCGATATAAGTGTGAACGGGAGTAATGCTAGCCATCTTGGACATCAAGATGACATCGGTAACTTGAATGATGTTATTGAAGCTCAATTGGGTGGTGTAGGTGCTATTAGTTAACCTCCAGTCGTGGGAAATGTAGTTTACCATGTGACTATCACAATGTTAAAGCTATTGCAAATGAAGGGTTTGTTTGAAGGGCTAGCTCATAAGGATCCCTATGATCATATCCTAAACTTTGTGGATGTGTGTGGTCCATTTGTCTTCGAGAATATCACACAAGAGTTGGTGAAACTTTGGGTTTTTCCATTCTCTATAATGGGAGAGGAATTGAAATGGTTGTCTTAGTTACCAAGAGAATCAATCGCTTCGTGGGAAGAACTCACTGATTTATTCTATGTCAAGTTTTTCCCTTCCTTGAGGATGATGAAGGTAAGGGATCATATTTAGAACTTTGAATAGGTAGATGGGGAACTGATTCATGAAATGTGGTTGAGGTTTCAGATGATGCTACTCAAGTGCCCAACTCATGGATTATCGAGCAACGTGTTGCTACAATACTTCTATCAGAGTCTCAATTCAATAAACAAAGTAGTGGCTGACCAGCTTTTTCGAGGAGGAATTATGAGGCAACAGTTTTCTATAGCATCCACTCTCCTCGACGAAATGACAAAGATCAATCATAAGTGGTACACTAAGAAGATCAGGTTTCTCCCGTGAATTATGGTATAAAGAAAGAGAAATTATAAGAAAAAACAAGAATGAGACGACAATATAGCAAAGATGATGTCTCAAATGGGGTTGCTAAATGAACAAGTTATGGGAGGTATTTTTTAAAATAATAAGGTGAAAAAGTTTCAAGACGAGAGGAAGATTCTCACTCATACTCTTTAAAGTTGGGTAGGAATAAAGGTTGAAACACATTTATAAAAGATGAACAGAGAGGTTACAGTCTATATTTGGCTTACCAACATGAATTTTGGAGTATATAAGACAATCGTGATGTGTATCATGTACAAACAGGTGACAAGCTAAAATTTAGGGGAAGTTCAGGGAGCCTTCGAGTGGATGAATTGTTATCGCACATTCTAGATAAGGTTGAAGGGTCTAATGACATGCTTAAGGAAATGAAGGCTTATTTCTCATCTTTGAATAATAAAGTAATCTCTCATGCAAGTTCTACCAAGCAACTTGAATGTCAAATGAGCAAATTTTCAGCCCAACTAGAACCCAAGCTATTTGGAAGGTGTGAAAATGATGATATTGCAAATTCAAAGGCTGATCATGACAAAGGTTTGGCGGTTTTGACACGAAGTGGGAAAGTAGCAGGTGGTTATTTGAAGATGAATGATGGGGCAAACACTGGTGGAGAAAAGAAAGACAACATTGATGTAGAGAGGTCTTACCAAGCTCCAGAGAATAGCATACCTGAAGAGGAGGAAGAAATCCAATGCAAAGCATCACCAAAGAGCTGAAAATATCCAAAGAATGGGCTACATCTTCTCCAAAGTTTCTATGATTGTTGCAGAAAATCAATCCCCCTTTTCCTCAAAGGCTCAAAAAGCGGAATGAATATTAAAAGTTTAAGAAATTTCTATCCGTATTCAAGATACTTTCCACGAACCTTCCTTTAGTGGAAGCATTATTGGAGATGCCGAGATACACAAAATTCATGAAAGAACTAGTCACCAAGAAAAGAAGTATGGACTTCGAAACAATTGAAGTCTCTCATAATTGTAGTGCTATTATATCCAGTAATCTGATAAAAAAGAAAGAGGATCTGGGGGAATTCACCATACCGTGTACCATTGGGAATGCTTCAGTTTGCCAAGGCTTTGTGTGACTCGGGGGTAATATTAACTTGATGTCGTATGCTATCTTAAAACAACTTGGGCATGGTAAATCTAAATCCACAACAATGCGGCTTCTCATGGCTATTGAATACCCCATTGGAATACTTTATGATATCTTGGTGAAGGTGGATAAATTTAGTTTTTCGGCTGATTTGTTATTTTGGATTGAGTTGATGCGGAGGTGCCTATTATTTTGGGTAGAACATTTTTAGAAACCGGAAGAGATCTAGTGGATGTTTAAACAGGCGAGTTAAAGTTCCTGGTAAATGATAAGGAGGTTACACTCAATGTGTGCAAATATATGAAGCAACCTAGTGATATCCCTGTGATCTCGATCATTGATGTAATTGATGAAGTAGTGGAAAGTGAGTTGAAAGCACTCCCATACCATCTTTGGTATGTATTCTTGGGAGTGAACGACACATTGCCCGTCATCATTGTTCCGTAAATGTTTGAGTGGAGAGTATAATTTTTGGTCAACGTGTTAAAACGACACATTAAAGCCATCAAACATAAAATTTTTGATATTTTAGTGATTCCTCCATTGATTTACACTAATAAAATCGAACTAGATAGTGAGTGCAAACCAAGTGTTGAAGACATAAAAGGAACATGTAGATATTGTCCTCGAATCGATAAGGACTCACCAATACTTCATCTTCAACCCTTACAAACCTATCCATCCTCCATGGCATATCAAGACTTTTAATTCCCTACACTTTAATCAAAAAGGGAAACAAAGGGGTTAACACATTAGATGCACTAAGTATGGAAGCCATGCAAAAACCATGAAAAATTGACATTTAGTAAATAACATGATTGTCATGAATTTTGATTAAAACATCATACTATAATCATAAGAACAACATTTAAAACCTTAGAAACACATAAGACAACACTTAGACAATTTATCACATTTTTAAGAAATCTTTACTGTAAGCTAATTCACTGTTACAGTGAATTTCTTCACTATTACAGTGAAGTCATTCAACTTCATATCGAGTCATTTCTAGCATTTAGTCTCCTCACTAAAAGCTATCCTAAGACTCACTTAAGTAAGACAAAGAGAGACCGCCCATACACCCTCTCTAGGCACACCAAAATGATCGTTAAGACCACCTATAATGAGATACATACACATACAATACACAAAACACATATGATATGACATTCACCTCAACAAGGTTATCAAAAGACATACTTAAGTAATTCTAGAAGAGAACGCCCATACACCCTCTTCAAAATTACCTAAATAATCCTAATACCTCCTAAGATTAGATCATACCTAACTTATAAACCAACTTTCCTAACTAGAGTCATTCTCAAGACTTCCCTAGATAAGACATGAAGAGATCATCCTTTATGCCCCCTTCCTACTTTAACTAGGAAATCCTTAGAGTCACTCTAGATTAGGTACTCATTCATTTACATACTTTCTAACATAAGTTATTACTTCATTAATTCATTAAGAGACATTCATCACATAAGGACATTCAAGTAATGGTCTTAGAGAAGACCTAGGGACTCTCACTAACATCTTCAAAGCCTATTGTGCAATGTCTAGATAGCTTCCCTTACAACCACCTAAACTTCATAGAACTTCTAAAATACTAGTAGGTATCCCATAAGATGATAATAGACAATAGCCGACATAGACCATGGTAGCAAAGCATGGAATCCGGAGTTGTAACCTACTCCGATAGATGGTGTTGTACTTGCCAATGGTAGAACTTGGACACATCCCATGTAGGCACATGGTTAAGGAATATGAAGGGTTTATTTTCACTCTAGCCTCATCCTTTGAACTAAAGATACTTCCCTTACCATACTCACTCAGTTCTAGCCTTTGTTCTCACAAAGTAATTCACATTAAAGGATCACATGAAGGGGTTCCATATCTAGTTTGTAACCCAATCACATTCACCCTACCAAAGAGGTCCCCTAGGGCTTCCTTTCAATGGCGACAAAGATAGCTTAATGTATTTCCTAAATATGATATGATGCCATTCCAGCCAACCAACCTTAAGTCCATCATTCATACAAGAAGGATACCATTACAGCTTTGGACTTCAAGGTTCATAACCTTACCACTAGGTTTAAGGCTTCACATAAAGGACCTTCTTAACATCATTCAAGGTCTCATGTCATTCATACATACAATACTAAGAGGCTTTAGCATCCTAAGTCAAGACATCTCATATTCCCATTCATACATGTATCAAGTAAGGGACACAAGTCTACCACACAAGACACTACTCTCTCATAACACATGTAAGAAGTCATCATGGACTACCTTAGTCATACATAACCATATAAGAGTACATCATGTTAACCTTAACACATCCATATAAAAATTCATCACATATCATCATATAAGAGGAATCATAACATAATCACTCACACAAAGATCATTTGAGCACTATAAGGCACTTTATAGTTAACCTTCACAAATAGCACATATTATCTATCATGCTTCAAACCACATGTTCATACAATCCATAACATATTAGACATGATTACATTACTTCACATCAACAACTTCACATTATACCTTCAAATAAGTCCTAAACATAATACTAATACAATTCATAAAGTAATGCCGACGAGGCCACATCTTTTACAAAGGTAACACATAAACACCGCCACCATAAGTGTACCATACCAATCATCATTGTAATACAAAATGTATACATAATATTAAGAGAGTAAGGGCAACATACCACCCATCCAATCTCACAACTTTCATCGTTAACCAAATCAACCAACACAATACTCAAAGGCCCTTGCCCATGTCCATGATCACCAATTCAATTCAATGAGCTTAATATACGATAAATCTAAGAATATAGAATACTAATGTGATCAGTTTGACACAACCTATAAACCATACAATCATAATCTATACATAAATCAAAAGCTCATAACAATCTACACTTGAATTCATTACTAGTTACCCATGATCAATTCACCCATAGTTTAGTCAAGTTTAGAGATTTGAGAAGGTCAAGGTTTCATGGAGAATTTTATTGGAAAACATCAATTATTTATCAATAATATCATCTCTTAAGGTTTGAAAATGTTTCATGCAAGAACCCAAGACTTTGAGTAGAACTTGGACTTTTTCATCTTTTTTCATCTTTGAAAATCATCTTTGAAATTGACACTAAGTTGATAGCAAGCCTTATATAAAGAACTCCTATACATTATTAGAAGAACCCAATGATAATTGAAGAAGAAACTCCATTGAAGATCCATCATCAAGCTCCATCTTCACCTTGTGCTCTCATGGATGTTTTTGGAGAAACTTTGGGAGGGAATGGGTTTTGATCTAGGTGCTAGGGTCTAAAGAAGAGTTTAATAACTTATATACTCTTAAAATACCCACAAACACCTAAAATAACCATCCTCCTATTTTATAAGATTTGGTGTGAATTTCTCAAAAAAACCCAAGTCTTAATAGAAAACTGGCAGAAAAATGCAGCACCATCGACGCCTAGCATCGACGGTCCGTTGGTGAGACCACGTCCCATCGATGGGGTCACTTGGTTCTGTCTGCAACTCCCCAACCTGCAGGATCCATGGATCCATGACGCCACCCATCGATGGGCCGTCGTTTGGGGTAGTCGATTTCCACTGCCAAGCATTGTTGAGCTCCAAGCTAGGGTCCTTCTTCTAGGCCCCCTTGTGTGTCCTAGTTGCAGTCATACCCGGACGTTAAACCCCTAAACACGCACGTATAGGTATTAGGAACATCTCCAAACAAGTTCAACATCAAACGAGTGACGCAACATGCTAAAACATATCCAAACTCACAAGGACGTCCAATGGCTATCTTTTGACGTCACCTGATGTTCTTGGACGCTTGCCCTCAAAACCTTACCAAACTTAACATGATAACTATAAACACTATAATTAGCCATATAAGGACCTCATAAACTCATTACACACACATAAGCACATGAAAACACATAAGGCACATAGGCGACTAGTCGTCGAACGTCTTGGTCGTCTCTTTACGTTTGACTTTAAACTTACCCAAAATCTTTAGACACTGACTCAAACATTATTTTAAGCCATCTTAGTACTTCAAGACTTCATGACACACACATTAGGCTCTAGTTTCACCTAAGTCATTTCAGGAGGTGTTACATTCTCCCCCACTTGGACAACATTCGTCCTCGAATGAAACTTGCTTAATTTTAGACATTATCAAAATATGATTAACTCAATACTAGATGTACATAACCATATCAGACAATATTCCTATAGGAAAAACATCACTTTCACATAAACAAGAGACTCACAACACAACAAGAAGCTAAAAACTAATCTACGACTCATCATGTCATAAGACTCACATTCCTTATTTTATTTAGGAGAAATTTCTTTCCCAACACACTTTCAAGCTTATATACATCAATTCTAGATACCATACAACCAATTTCCACCAAATAACAATTTATTAATTTTCACAAAATCTTTACAGTGACCACAATTTTTCCTTACAGTGAACATGCTTCACAATCTAACAATGAAACACTTAAGAAATTCCTTATCAATGCTCAACAAACCAATCTCATATAACAATTCAGACATTCTCACTATTCACCTTCATGAAACAATTAGCAGCTACACTAGATGCACATGAACCATAAGGACGATACCATGCATGAAACTCATTTTCTCATTCAACAAAACTTCGACCAAAACATTCATATCATAAGGAGAATGTTTGAAACTAATTTTTCACAAAAGACTCCTACATAAATCCAGTTACTAACAACTCTTTGTTTTTTGCTTGAATAAACACATAATGAAAGGTTAAGGGTATCTCACTCCCAACAACCATATTCTTCACCATACTCCCCCACTTAGGAGAAACTCATTCTAAGGTCAACATAACATCTACTACATGCAACTCCCTCAAGGCACCTTAAACCTTACTAATACTTTCTCACCAAAGTCTATCTCATGAATTCTTAAGACTCTCAAAGGTCTAACCATCTAACCACTACATCCCCCTTACTAGGAGAAACTCACCTTTACTCTTTCAAATCTCATAACCTTCCTTTCTAAGGTTGGGTCTTAAACAACTTCAAACCATATCCACAACCCTCCTACATATTTCTAACACAATACCTTACCATTCTTTCCAACTATACCACCCTTCAAAAGGTAACTAAACACACCTAAGGTCACCATCACAACCTCCCATATCCCATCCAACAAGTCACATCTCATCTTTTCTCTCCCTCAACCTAAACTTCATAAAGTCACACTCGAAGGACCAACACATAAAGGAACAAGGAAAAGACACCATATACAAAACTCTTAGGCACGATTAGATGAATAAAGAAGTGAAACTTTTCCTAGCACCCAATTGCCTCCCATTCATAATGTGGCGCGCTTCACATTATGAACAAGACTCTACTGGATGTGGTTCATGAGACAACTAAGACACTCCCAAACCTTATGCTCTGATACCAACTTTGTAATAAACAACTTAGAGCATCCTTGAGTCCCCACACGAAAAATAAGACTTTGAGAAGTCTCACTAAAGACACTTGTATCATTCATTGCATAATAACTATTTTAGGTGAGTAAGAATTTAAAACTTTCTTCACACACGAAGAAATCAATTCATACTCAATACGCAAGCGGAAGACTTTCATTAAAACATTAAACGTTTACAACATCTCTTTGAACCATCTAAACTTTGGAGTACACAATACTTTGGACTAAGCCCATACAAGATATAAAATAAAGACTAAGACATAAAAGGAACATGTGAATATTGTCCTCGAATTGATGAGGACTCACCAATACTTCATCTTCAACCCTTAGAAACCTATCCATCCGCCATGGCATATCAAGACTTCCAATTCCCTACACTTTAGTCATAAAGGAAAAAGAAGGGGTTAGCAAATTAGATGCACTAAGTATGGAAGCCATGCAAAAATCATGAAAAAGGGACATTCAGTAAATAACATGCTTTTCATGAATTTTGATTAAAACATCATACTATAAGCATAAGAACAACATTTAACACCTTATAAACACATAAGATAACACTTAGGAAATTTAACACATTTTAAAAAATAGTTAGAGTAAGCTAATTCACTGTTACAGTTAAGTCCTTCAACTTCATATTGAGTCATTTCTAGCATGTAGTCTTCTCACTAATAGCTGTCCTAAGACTCACATAAGTAAGACAAAGAGAGATACACCCTTTCTACGCACACCTAAATGATCCTTAAGACCACCTATAATAAGATACATACACATAAAATACACATAACAAATATGATATGACATTCACCTCACCAAGGTTATCAAAAGACTTACTTAAGTAATTCTGGAAGAGAACGCTCATACACCCTCTTCAAAATTACCTAAATAATCCTTATGACCTCCTTTGATTAGATCATGCCTAACTTATCAACAAACTTTCCTATCTAGAGTCATTCTCAAAACTTCCCTAGATAAGACATGAAAAGATCATCCATTATGCCCCCTTCATACTTTAACTAGGAAATCCTTATAGTTACTCTAGATTAGGTACTCATCCATTTACATACTTCCTAAGATAAGTCATTACTTCATTAATTTATTAAGAGACATTCATCACATAAGGACATTCAAGTAATGGTCTTAGAGAAGACCTAGGGCCTCTCACTAACATCTTCAAAGCCTATTGTGCAATGTCTAGATAGCGTCCCATACCAGCACCTAAACGTAATAGAACTTCTCAAATGCTAGTTGGTATCCCATAATATGAGAATAGGAAATAACCAACATAGACCATTGTAGCAAATAATGGAATACGGAGTTGTAACCTACTCCGATGGATGGTGTTCTACTTGCCAATGGTAGAACTTGGACACATCCCATGTAGACACATGGTTAAGGAATATGAAGGGTTTCTTTGCACTCTAGCCTCATCCTTTTAAATAGAGTTACTTCATTTACCATACTCACTCGGTTCTTGGCTTTACTTTTCATACAGTAATTAACATTAAAGGATAACATGAAGGGGTTCCCTATCTAGTTCATAATCCAATTACATTCCCCCTACCAAAGAGGTCCCCTAGGGCTTCCTTTCACTGGCGACAAAGATAGCTCAATGAATTTCCTAAGGATGATATGATGCCGTTCCAGCCAATCAACCTTAAGTCCATCATTCATACAAGAAGGATACCATTACGGCTTTCGACTTCAAGGTTCATAACTTTACCACTAGGTTTAAGGCTTCAAATAAAAGACCTTCTTAGCATCATTCAAGGTCTCATTTCATTCATACATATAAGACTAAGAGGATTTAGCATCCTAAGTCAAGTCATCTCATATTACCATTCATACATGTATCAAGTAAGGGACACAAGTCTACCACACAAGACACTACTTTCTCATAACACATGTAAGAAGTCATCATGGACTACCTTAGTCATACATAGCCATATAAGAGTACAACTATTTAACCTTAACACATCCATATACAACTTCATCATATATCATAAGATAAGAAGAATCATAACATAATCACTCACACAAGATCATTTGAGCGCTATAAGGCACTTTACTGTTAACCTTCACAAATAGCACATATTATCTATCATGCTTCAAACCACATGTTCATAAAATCCATAACATCTTAGACATTATTACATTACTGCACATCAACAACTTAACATTATACCTTCATATAAGTCCAAAACATGATACTAATACAATTCATAATGTAATGCCTACGAGGCCACATGTTTTACAAAGGTAACACATAAACACCGCCAACATAAATGGACCATAACAATCATCATTGTAATACAAAATCTATACAGAATATTAAGAGAGTTGGGCACCATACCACCGATCCAATCTCACAACTTCCATCCTTAGGCAAATCAACCAACACAATACTCAAAGGGCCTTACCCATGACCATGATCACCAATTCAATTTAATGAGATTAATATACAATAAATCTAGGAATATAGAATACTCATGTGATAAATTTGAGACATCCAACAAACCATAAAATCATAATCTATACATAAATCAAAAGCCAAAGCAATCTACACATGAATTCATTACTAGTTAGCCATGATCACTTCACCAATAGTTTAGTCAAAATTAGAGATTTGAGAATATTAAGGGTTCATGGAGAATTTAATTGGAAAACATCAATTATAAATCAATAATATCATATATTAAGGTTTGAAAATGTTTCATGCAAGAACCCAAGACTTTGAGTACAAATTGGACATTTTCATCTTTTTGAAATCTTTGAAAATAATCTTTGAAATTGACTCTAAGGTGATAACAAGCCTTAGATTAAGAAATCCCATATCTTATTATAATAACCCAATTATAATTAAAGAATAAACTCCATTTAAGATCCATCATCAAGCTCCATCTTCACCTTGAGCTCTCACGGAGGATTTTGGAGAAACTTTGGGAGGGAATGGGTTTTGATCTAGGTGCTAGGGTCTAAATGATATTTAATGACTTATATACTCTTAAAATACCCATAAACACCTAAAATAACCTTCGTCCCTTTTTATAAGACATGGGGTGAATTTCCCCAAAACACCCAAGTCTTAACAGAAAACCGACTGAAAAATGCAGCACCATCGACGCCTAGCATCGACGGTCCGTTGGTGAGACGACGCTCTATCGATGGGGTCCATTGATCGTTTCTGCAACTCCCAAACCTGCAAGCTACATGTCTCCATCGATACACCCATCGGCGGGCCGTCGTCTGATTGAATACTCGTCATTTGGAGCAGTCCATTGCCACTGCCAAGCAGTGTTGAGCTCCAAGTTGGGGTCCTCCTTCTAGGATGCCTTGTGTGTCTTAGTTGGAGTTGTACCCGGACGTTAAACCTCTAAACATGCATGTCTAGGTATTATGAACATCTCCAAACAATTGCAACATCTAAATATCCATGTAACAAGCTAAAACACATCCAAACTAACAAGGACGTCCAATGGCTATCTTTCGAACGTCACCGGACGTTCTTGGCCGTTTGACCTCCAAAACTTACCCAAAACAATATGATAACTCTAAACACTATAATTATCCATATAAGGACCTCATAAACTCATTACACACACAATCACATGAAAACACATAAGGCACATAGGCGACTAGTCGTCGAACGTCTTGGTCGTCCCTTGACGTTTGATTTCAAACATACCCTACATCATTAGACACTGCCTCAAACATAATTTTAAGCCATCTTAGGGATTCAAGACTTCATGTCACACACATTAGGCCCTAGTTTCACCTAAGTCATTTTTGGAGGTGTTGCATGAGTGCAAGTGGATCAAGCTAAATTTGAATTCATTGCTTTGCTTTCTCCTCCTATCCCGGTAAAAGGTGTCCGGAGTTTTCTAGGCCATGTTGGTTTCTACAAGCAGTTTGTAAAGGACTTCTCTAAAGTAGCACACACACTTTATAAACACTAGAAAAGGAGGCCACTGATGATTATAATTGAACTCATTTAGGGCTTTATTTTTATAGAAATAGTGTCCTGGAATGCTTATTTAGTTTTAAAATATCTGATAAAAACTCTTAAGTTTCAGGTACTTGAGATTTAGTGCAAGCATGGACACTTACACGCAAAAAGAACATAAAGGCTGAAAAGAACAAAGAAACGGAAGCCTGAGCTTTTCAACATACACTTGGCGAGTCGTTGAAGGGACGTACTCCACCCTGAACGAAGTGGACCAAAAATGCGATCAAAGGAGCAATCGGCACTTCATCGAATAGTTTTGCAAAGTAATGCTATGCGGCCCAATGGTACAAAACATGAAGATGTTGAAGGCAAGCAAAAAGCGGCGATGACATAGAAGAAGGGCAAGTCGCCAAGTCAGTCTTTAATCTCGACTAATCTCGCCGAATTGTCCGTGACAACATTTAATATGAAAGCTCTAAATACTAGTCTTAGTTATTATTTTACAGAGAATTCAAACATTATCATAATTAACACTTTAGAATAGTATGTTTCTTGTATTTTATCTCAAGTTTGGAGAGGGTTTTTGGGAGACTTGAAGAAAGAAGGATTTCATCTTCCCCAAGTTTTAAGTGGGTCTTCTCAATTCTTCATCCTTTGCTTAAATCAAGGTTTAGTTTCTTATACCCATTTGGAATTAGTATCATTTTAGGTGTATTTTGTTATTGTTTGATGTGTGGCTAAAAGCCCCATTCTTGGAGTGTGATTCAGCAAATATGAGTTGATATATTTGTTGGGTCTTGCGTGTTGATACGTAAGATGTATTTTAATGGTGATTTGATCTTTTGGTTGTGATTTAAGTTAATGGGTTTGTAGTTTCAAATAAAACCCACCCATGCGTTTTTGGCTTGCCCGAGAGGGAGGTCGTGAAACCAAGACCACTAGACTGATGACCTAAGGAGTGCGTCAACATGAGGTTCAGCCTGAGAGGGTGAGCCCTAGTCCCATATCTTAACTCTCAACTCAAGAGAGTGAGTGTGGTAAGGCATAGTGTCACGGATTTAGAGTATTTGCTAAAGCTCCGTGCTGCCCACAATGACTTACTCACTAGTCTTTCAAGATCTTGTAAGTTCAATGAAGCCTTTAAGACTTAGAATCTCTAAGAGAATGCTTTGAAAAGACATAGAAAGAACAAGAAAGAGAGATTTGAAGAAGGCTTCGCATATTTCTTGGAGAATGCTTTACAACTTGAGTGATGCCTTTGCAAATGAGGGCACCTCTATTTATACTACTTCCTAGGGACTAAAGTGCAATTAATATTTACTTTACAAGTCCCTAAATATTTACACTTTGGTCCCTTTTTCTAGAGAAGTCTACATATTCTAAGCCATTCTTTAGCCTTCTTGAGGATTCCAAAATGTTCTAGAGTCCTCCACACGAATCTAGAATGTTCTGCCCCACCTGATGGTGTGAAGACTGCGGCGCATTGCTGCAAAAACTCCTGGACCTTGTCTTTGAATTGCCACAAGTCTTCATATTTCTCCCATGTGGCCTCCTCTGGAACTTATACCTTCCAATGCACTAGGAACATGGCACTGGCTTGTTGTCCTCGCTTCCTTTTCGCTTGGTAGTCTATGATAGCCTCAATCTCCCGGTCATGCGAGGCGGTTTCCATAATGGGTACCCATTGTGATCGGTTTCGACTAGGATCCTCCTTGTACTCATGGTACGACTTGAGGACGCTTGCATAAAATACCAGATGAATCTTCAAGTGTAGAGGTAATTCCAACTTGTATGAGATCTTTCCCACCTTGGCAATGATGTTGAACGAACCTTCATATTTTTGTACTATGTTTTAATGGACACCTCTTAGTGCCTTGAACTGTCATGGGTTGAATTTCACTAAGACCATGTCACCTTCTTTATAGTCCGTGGGACGACTCTTGCGGTTGACAAACTTCTTCATCTTTTTGGTTGCGTTGTCCAAGTAGGAGTTGGCAGTGTCAGGTTGCTCCTCACATCCCTTTGCAAGATAATAGGCACCCAAACTCATTACCTCAAAAGCAGTCGCCAACTAATGCGGAGTTTGGGGTTGTTGGCCTATTCCCAACTCAAATGGTGTGCGCCCGGTGGACTCACTCCTTTACAAATTGTAGGAAAACTGCAGCATATCTAGGAACTTGGCCCAATATTTTTGATGCTCACTAACATAGTTCCTGAGATAGCACTCCAGTATGGCGTTGACATGTTCCGTTTGACGGTCAGTCTGTGGGTGAAAGCTTGTGGAGAAGTGCAGTTCCGTGCCAAGTATCTCGAACATCTCCTTCCAAAAGTTTCCAGTGAAGCGGGGGTCTCGATCGATAATGATATATCTGGGCAGTCCCCAATACTTCACTACGTTATTGAATAACAATCGAGCAAATTTTTTTTGGCGGTGCAACCGACTGTGGCAGGCATAAAGGTAGCATACTTCCAAAACTTGTCCACCACGACCATGATTGTACCAAACCCGTTGGACTTCGGCAATGAAGTGATGAAATCTATGGTCAGTCTCTCCCATGGGCGTTTTTCTATGGGTAATAGCTCTAGTAACCCTCCTGGCTGCCTTAGATCCACCTTGTCTTGTTGGCACACAAAACAAGTCTGCATATAGCACTCGATGTCGTCCCACATGCGTGGCAAGATGTATATATCCTCGATCAACATCCTCGTTCTTCGCTTCCCCGAATGACCAACCCACGATGTGTCGTAGCTTTCCTTAATGATGTGCCGCTTGATAGAACCAAACTTGAACACATAGACCCTCCGACTGTAGTGAGCAAGAGGCCATCTTCCACCCAAAAGCATCTGCTTTTGCCTTGAACCACCAACTCCATCAGCTTCTTGGCCTCTGGATCGTGTTGCATACCATCCTTGATTGTATCTTGAATGTCGCAGTGAGTTGTAGTGATGGCAGCAAGCTCGGTCTTCCTACTTAATGCGTCGGCCAGAATATTGCCTCGCCCCGGCTTGTACTCCAGGACGTAGTCGAATTCTTCTAGAAAGTCTTGCCACCTAGCATGCTTCGGGGTAATATTTTTTTGTTACTGGAAGTAGCTAGTGTCCACATTGTCGGTCTTGACCACGAACCTGGAGCCTAGTAAGTAGTGTGTCCATGTGCGTAGGCAATGTACGATGGCCGTCATTTCCTTGTCTTGCACCGTGTACCGTAGTTAGGCCTCATTTAATATACGGCTCTCGAATGCTATTGGGCGTCTATCCTGCATTAAGACTCCCCCGATGGAAAAGTCTGAGGCATCTGTATGTTTTCGAAGGTCTTGGAGAAGTTGGGCAGCGTCAAGACCGGGTCTTCCGTCAGTGCGTCCTTGAGACCTTCGAGCGCTCTTTGGCACTCCTCGCTCCAAACCTACGGCTTATTCTTCTTTAAAAACTCGGTCAGTGGAGCAACTTTAGCGGAGTATCCACAGATGAACCTACGATAGTGGTTGGCAATTCCAAGGAAGGATCGCAGTTCGGTCACCTTTGTGGGCGCTTCCCACTCCTGGATCGCCCATATTTTCATCTCGTCCATCCGTAGTTCGCCTTGGATGATGATATGTCCTAAGAAGTGAACCTCGTGTTGGGAGAACTCGCACTTCTCCCACTTGACATAGATCTGGTTCTCCCGTAAGACTTGGAAGACTCTTTTCAAGTGCTCTACGTCCTCTTCCAAGGTTTTGCTATAGATGACTATGTCATCCAAGTATTGTAACACTCCGAAAATGTCATGACTCAGACTAGAGCTTAATCTATTAAATAATGTTTAAAATAATGTTTCAAGATCTATACTAATGCAATAAACTCATTTATAAAAGGTTAGATCCAAAATGACAAAGAAAGACCTTGACGTCCGGAAACTAGCTAATTTGAACTAGTCAACGTCCCTATGTTTGGTGAATGTTTTGAAGTGTCAAATGAATTCCAAAATTTGTAAAGAGACCTTGTATAGGTAGTATGTAGTGCGAAGGGTCCAAACGTCCGGTAACGACATCCCAAGGACAACCCGAAGTGTCCTCGGGGAGGACCCAAACATGAGTGGGCAGGCTGCCTCGCAGCCTGCGAACAGGTAGAATTAGAGGCAAGGTGCGCGACGCACAGCCTGCGTGCCTCTTGATTTTAGAGGAAGACGTGCAACGCGAGGATGACACGCACCTCACTGCCTCAACCTAAAATATAAGAAAAATGACAGGATTTGGACCCGCGACGCGCAGCCACTTCCCAGAATTGTTAAAGTCGTATTTTTGGTAATTAAACTTCATGGAAAGACCCATTTAAGTGGAGGGTATTTTGTGTAATTCATAGGACGACTATGTATGGATATTAGGTCAGTCTTAGACCACTTTTACACGTTTCAAATCAGATCAAACAAGTTTTCTCTCTTCTCTCAAGAAAGGCTCTCTTTTCCAATCCCCTTTGAAGATCAAGAAGAGCTTAAGGAAGAAGACGGAGACTTCAAACTTTTTATCCAATTTTCGTGGATTCTTCATATATAAGGTATGGGTTTTTCACTCTTGGGATTCCTTTCACCAAGAGGTCCTTTTAAAGGTAAGTTTTCAAGAACTTCCAATACTAGGGTTTTTACTCTACAAAATGGATTTTCTTCCTAATTCTAGATTTATGATTTTCGATGAAAAGTAAGTGTTTTCTATGGTTGACTTCACATGAATTGTTGAGTATTTGATTTATAATGTTTGAATTTTGTGTGATGCATGATCTTTCTCTAATTGATGGTTTCGAATGGGTTTTTTCTACTACTTGATAACGTGTAAACGTTAGGATTGGAACTAAGACTTGAAAGAACTCTTTAATGACCCTTTACCTTATCCTACATTATGCCTTGATCTTGTATATGATTTGAAGAGTTGTTCTTGATTATGATATTGAGTAATTCACTATGTTATGGTTATGAATGTTGTAAGTTGAACGTAAGTTCTTGATTAAGGTTCTTTGAAGCAAGAGGTAAGTATTCTAAAGTTGTGATTACTCTACAATGTTTATGTTAGCCTATAAATCATGATGCTATGTTATGGGAGTATGTATGATGTTTCTTTGTGTATATGTTGGGCTATGAACATATTACTTTTGAGATCATGATAAGAACACAAAAAAATGCAAGTTACGATATTCTCTTGTATGCTTTACGTAAGGTGACTATGTTGTGTTAATCTCACATACGAAGGGTTATGATTAAAGGAAATTCTCATCTAAAGCTAAAGAGATCATGATCATGTTTATATATGGAGTTAATCTCCTATTATATATGATAAGTTATGATAAAATACAACTTAAAGGTTATTCAAGAAAGGGACTTAAGCTAAGCACCGATGAACTAGATATGAGAGGTGTCCCTTCCCTAGTTGGAAGGTAGGTCACAATGACTCTCATGAGATTGAGGATGCCATGTAATGTGGAATATGGGTCTCTAAGACATCTCCTAGTTCTTTAACTATGTTTCCACCATAGGATACTAGCTAGTGGATCCACCTAGTAAGCTATGTCATGTTAGGTTGTACTTTGGCTGGTAGACCACCTTCTTTCGGTGTGGGGTCTTATGACACCGGATTCCATGTTTGTGTCACATGGTCTATGTCGATTAAGGCGAATGTTCCCTCATGTAAAATGAAAGACAAGTAAATGGACATTAACTAGGGTGATTTGAGGAGTTTACTAAGTATAGGTAGGGGTATGCGACTCTACCTAGACATTGCACAAGTTGACTCTAAGGGAAGTCCTAGGAGATCGTTCTTATGAAATATGATAACATGAAAGATATATGTTTATGATACATGATGTTACTCTTGTATTATGTTGGTCATTATGATGAATATGTTACTGGGTTATATTGATAAATGAAGATATGACCACTTATGTTACAAATTATATGAATCAAAGCTTTACTCATGGTCTCCTATCTTATCTACTTGGTTGTGTGGGGTTATGGGGTTTCACAAGACCATTGCACCTGCAGGTTGGGTATGGGATCATTGGTAAATGTTTTGTATGTTATGTTTATATGATACTATTGAATATGAAATGTTAACATGACTCTATGAAAATATGTCTCTGATTATGATCATACTTTAAGTTGATGGAATCCTTAACTTGTATATGTTCTATGGTATGTGCATTGAAGACATTCTTATGACTTAGCATGCTTTCCAAAGAAATGATAAATGATCCTTTTTCATGCATGTCCTTAAATGTTATGTGCATCTACCCATACTTAGTACATATGGTGTACTAACCACATTACTTTATATTTCCACAAATGTAGGGTCCGGCCATTGAAGATTAAGAAGGTCGATTGAAGAACCTTGGAACTCTTTCTCCAAGTTTTGGTAGGTCCTCATGTCTGGGGATGCTATTTTTCATATTCCATCTTATGAAGACATTAGTAGATTTTAAGAATAGTCTATGTCCATTTATGTTCTTTGGATTCTTTTGTATTAAGTTCTATATGACGTATTGACTAATTATTGGCTAAGCCTAGATTTGTACTCTTTAGATGTTTCTATATATGTGACACAAGTTTTTAGAATATCGTATGTCATTATGAATGTTAAGTATGAAGTCTAAGTATACTTCAACTAGAATGTAAAAGTTTAATTTTTCCGCAATTTTTACTGATCACATATTATGACGAACGCTAAGGGCTTGTCTTAGTCTTCTGAGATGACAAGGACGCCAATCGCATCTGGGGTGTGCTCTCCGGGTGTGACAAACTTGGTATTAGAGTATGAGGTTAAATATCCTTAGGATCAATGTCTCACTAAACCACATTACCTAGTGTCTAGTTCATGGTTGTGAAGCACGCCACTATTGTGGACAAGAGGCTATGTGATGACTAGTAAACTTTACTTTTCTTGATACTCCTATGTAGTGCCTTTAGAGTTTTGACAGTACGTGTAATTCAGCATCTAATACCTTTTTTGTGGTTTTAAGCGATGAACATAAGAAGGACAGCCGCGAGAAGAGTAGGAGAAGAGATTGCTAATACGGGAGCTACTCTCCAATGCAATCAAGTTCCTCCTCAAGTGCAAGCTGCTACAAATGATCAAGTTCCGGTGAATCCTCTGGCTATTATGGATGGTGAGGTGAGGGAAGCCCTGTTCCAAATGGCCCAAGCCATAACCACCCCGTAACACCCTAAAATGAACAAAGGAAAACTAGATCTTCGTGGTTTTTTCTTAAACTAATTTTAAGTTAAAATGAGTTACATTAGTGTCCTTAGGCAGTGTGTGAAGTTTGGAGGTCAATCGACTAAGAACGTCCATGACGTTCGGACGGTGTGCCTTAGAAAGTACTTGTGTGTCTTGATGTGTTTGAGTGAGTTATACGTGTTCATTTTGCTTGAAATTTGCATGAAATGTTCTTAAGAACTAGAAGACCATGTTTAGGGGTTTAAAGTTTGGGTACGACCCCACATAGGACAGACAAGGGGCCCTAGATGAAGGGCCCACGACTTGGACCAAACTGCCAAAGCAGTGACCAAATGACGACCCACAGGACGGTCCGTTGGTTCACCAACGGTCCGTCGACCATGGCAGTCGATTGGACCTGAAAGTTCAGTTGGCCAGGCTCCAAATGGAGATAAGTCTCAACCCACGAGACCCCACCAACACCCCATCCTTTGACAAATGGTCCGTTGGTTGGTCCGTTGGTGAGACTGCCCAAAAGCTGTCAAAGGGGCTGCCAAGTCTTGGGGTGTTTAGTAAATTCACCCCAAGTATTTTATGAACCTACGGAGTTATTTTTAGGGTTATTTAGATATATTAAAGTATTTCAAACGCTAAGACCTAATTTTAGACCTCACTTCCCAAAACCCCAAAACCCCTCTCCCTTAGAATTCTCTCTCAAGTCTCTTTGTAGCTAGAAGTCAAGAAGGACTAGGGTTTGGACGTGTTATTCATCAAATATCAGTGGGTTGTCTTGAATTTTAGGTATGGTATCCATCCTTGAACACTCTTCCATTCAAGGAGTCAATTCCAAAAGATTTCAAAAAGGGTTTTCAAACTCTACTTTCTTCTATCTTTGATTCTAAGCATGGGTCTTCTTGTAAAAGTGTTTTGATGATTCAAATATGTTTATTCTAGCATTAATTGATGATTATAAGGTCAAAAACCTTATGAACTCTTGTTTATTCATATTTCAAACTTTTAGCTTGAGAAATGGGTTAAATGATCATGTTTGTGTAGAGAATGAACTTGCCTTATTATGATTAAATATTGAGAAAATGTTTATAGGTTGTTATGGCTTGGTTACATGATGAGTTTCTTATATTGTATAGTTCTTATGATAATTTGATCTTGAGTGGTATGGTCCATCTTCTTGGTGGCGGTGTTTACTTGATGAATTTGTTATGTTTAGTATGTATTGAGAATTTGATATTGAAGGTCTAATATGTGAAATGCGATATTGGAAATGGGTCTTGTAGTGTACTTTGTGAAGCTTGAATTGTATGTTTGACCTAGATTGGGTCTAAGTTAAGTATATGATTTTGTGAAGCATGTAAAGTGTGTGAGTTGATGAATGAAGGTCTAAATCATGTATAGAAATAATGCTTGTATGTAAGGTGTGCTCACATGTACACACACACACTTAAGTGAATGTATGAAGTTAAGTTGAGTAAAAAGGGGAGTCTTGGGGTGAACACTCTTCGTGAGTTGAGATGAAGTGTTTAGTAGCAACCCCACTATTCCTAATTAGCTTTCCAAGATAGGTCGGAGTATGAATGCACTTCTTGAGTTGAGATGTGGTGTTCACTAGTTATCCTTAACCTATAGTTTATGATGTTGAGAGTTTGTGGGAGTTATACCTAGCACCGAGAGGATATGAATAAGGGGTGGTTACACTTCGTGATTTGAGATGTTGTACCCAATATACCTCTTGAGATGAGTACTGTTATTAGAGAATGAATTACTTATTAGCGATCTCCTTATCCCTTAACTATGTGCCCACATACGTGTAGCTATTGGGAAAGCCATGTAAAAGCTAAGAAGCATGACCTTACTCTAGGCAATTGAGGATCCCTCATCCGATAGGGGTTAATATAGGGATTCCATGTCTAGATCTCATGGCCTTTGTCGGTTAAGCTAGCCTCCCACAAAAGTAATGAAAGTAACAAGTTTTCTAAAATCATGTGCTACTTATTTGAATTGAATGAACTAAGTCTTCTAAAAGAACGTGCTACTTAGGTAGGTGGTGGTATGGGACGCTACCTACCCATTGCACTAAGTAGGACCTTCCGAAATGGAAGACTTAATTCCAAACCTTCTAAAAGAGTTTACTACTTAGGGTAGGTGGTGGTATGGGACGCCATCTACTCATTGCACTAAGTAGGCATTCCAAAAGGGAAGATTTGGTGTTTTGTTGGGTGTTCTTCTAATGTGTTCTGATTTGAGTGGTGACTTGTTCTCCCGAGGTGAGTAAGCCGAACTGGATAGTCTTGAGGATCACTTTGGTGTGCATTGAAGGAAGTGTTTAGACGTTTCCTTCATGTCTTACCTTGGAGATTCTTAGGATTATCCTTAGGTAGGGAAACTCCTACGGAAATGAGTTCATTTCCTCATTGGCAATACCTTGGAAGTTCACCCTTGTTAGAGTCTTTTTAGTTCACTATAATAGTTTTGGTAATTCACTGTAATGTCCAAAAATGGTTCACTGTAATGTCAAGGTAAGTTTACTGTAAAGTGGGGAAGTTCACTGTAAATGCTCTTTTTTGGCTAAAATTATGGAAATCTTTTTTTAAGTGTTAAATTGTGTTTCTTATGTTGTTTTGCTTGTAAATTCATGAATGTTACAATTATTTGGCATGAATGCTTATTTTACCAAAATGTCCCTTTTTAGATGATTTTTGCATATGCCATACTTAGTACATTGTTTGTACTAACCCCATACTTTTCTGTACCTTATAAGTATAGGTTGTTGGAAGCTTTTGAAGGTTGAAGTTGAAGCTTGGGAAATCTACTCTCTCAAGATTTGGTATGTCCCCATATATTCGAGGACATAGTTTTTGTTTCCTAGTTTTATTATTAAGACTTATTATCTATTTTCCTTTAACTTAAAGGACCGTGTTCCTAAGATATTATGTCGTATCTTAAATGGCTTGTAACGATGAGATTCTCTAAGTATTTATGAAAGACTTCCTTTATTTAATTATTCGTGAAAAGTTTTAAATTCCACACTACTTTTCATGTCTTATGTGATGAACGATAGTTAAAGGGCTTGAATGATACCCCAAAGGGTCAAGTACGCCTAGTCACAATCCGAGGGTTATCCCTATCTTCTAGGGGGTGATTTCGGGTCATGACACACCCAAGCTCAGGCTATTATGGCACAAGCTAACAGAGAGGTTATATCTCAAGAGAACCAACATGCTAGTACTATGGCTAGCCGTTTGAGAAATTTTACGAGGTTGAATCCTCCTATGTACTTTGGATAAAAAGTTGATGAAGACCCCCAAGATTTCCTTGATGAGGTCTACAAGATTTTTTTTGCTATGGGGGTGAGTACTATTGAGAAGGCTGAGCTTTCTGCTTATCAACTCAAGGACGTGGCTCAGGCATGGTACATCAGTGGAAGAATAGTAGGGCTTTAGGAGGCCGTCCCGTGACTTGGGAGATCTTCAAAAAGGCTTTTCTTGACAGATTCTTCCCAAGGGAGCAAAGAGAATATAAGGTATAGGAGTTCATCAACCTTCGTCAAGGAGGTATGAGTGTTAAGGAATACTCTTTAAAGTTCATTAAGCTGTCCAAATAAGCTTCCTCTTTGGTTTCTAATGATACGGATGAGATGATCCCTTTTGTAATGGAAGTGTGCGAGGAAATTAAAGAGGAATGTCGTGCAACCATGCTTCATGACAATATGGATCTGTCTATATTGATGGTGTATGCTCAAAAGGTTGAGGATAGTCGTTTGAGAAAGAAGAATAGGGAAGCCAAGATGGCAAGGTCTTCTGAAAGCAATTCTTGTAAGAGTAGGCTTGATGTTCAAGACAAGCCTAAGTTCAAGAAGAGGTTTTCAAATCAGGTACCTTCTAATTTCTTCAAGAATCGCAATGATAGAGGTTCTAATCCTAAACTTCAAAAAGGGAGAAATGTTGATCCACCAAGAGAAAGACCAACTTGTGGTAAGTGTGGTAAAAACATGTGGGTGAATGCCTTGTTGGAACTAATAGTTGCTATGGTTGTGGCAAAGGTGGACATATGGTCAAAGATTGTCCTAATGTGAGAAGTTAAATAAAGGGTAATATCCAAGATCAATCAAGCGGTCCTAGTTCTGAAGCTCCAAAAGGAACCGTTTCTATGCACTCAAGGCTAGGGGTGAACAAGAAATCTCTCCCGACGTTGTGACGGGTATGTTACAAGTTTTATCTGTTAATGTTAATGCTTTGCTTGAAATAGGTTCTACCCTTTATTTTGTTACACCTTTGGTAGCTAGGAAGTTTGATGTACTTCCCGATGTTTTGATTGAACCCTTTTTGATTTTTACCCCAATGTGTGACTCTACAGTCGCAAAAAGAGTCTATAGGAAATGTCCTGTGATGTTGCCCAATAGAGTTACTCTTGTTGATTTAGTAGAACTGGACATGTTTGATTTCGATATTATTTTGGGAATGTATTGGCTTCATGATTGTTTTGCTTCCATAGATTGTAGAAAAAGGGTAGTGAAGTTCCAATTCCCTAATAACCCATTTTTGAGTGGAAGGGGGGAAATTATATGCTAAGGGGTCAAATCATTTCTTGTTTAAAGGCTTGTAAGATGATAGCCAAGGGTTGTTTATATCATGTGGTGAGGGTTAAGGATCTAGAATGTGAAACTCCTTCTATTGAGTCAGTCCCTGTTGTGAGATAATTCCCAAATATTTTTTTAATGACCTTCCAGGAATTCCTCCCGAATGGGAAATTGACTTTGGCATTGATTTATTACCGGATACCAATCCAATTTCAATTCCTCCTTATATGATGGTTCTGGCTGAATTGAAAGAATTGAAGCTCTAACTCAAAGATTTACTAGACAAGGGTTTCATTCAACCTAGTATTTATCCATGGGGTGCTCCGGTCTTGTTTGTTAAGAACAAGGATAGGTCCCTCAGAATGTGCATTGATTATCATAACCTCAATAAGGTCGCCATAAAGAACAACTATCCTCTCCCTAGGATTGATAATCTATTTGATCAGCTCCAAGGTACTAGTTACTTTTCCAAGATTGACTTAAGGTCAGGATATCACCAACTTAGGGTGAGAGGTGAATATGTTCCCCAAACAGCTTTTCGAACTAGATATGGTCGCTATGAATTCCTAGTTATGTATTTTGGGTTAACAAATGCTCCGGCGGGGTTTATGGACCTAATGAATAGAGTTTTTCTAGATTACCTAGACTAGTTTGTGATTATGTTCATTGATGATATATGATATACTCTAAGAAAGAAAATGAGCATGAGAGTCACTTGAGATTGGCCTTGCAAGTCCTCAAATAACACCAACTTTATGCCAAATTTAGCAAGTGTGAAATTTTGCTTAAGGTCAGTTGCTTTTCTTGGCCATATTATCTCTGGTAATGGTGTAGAGGTTGATCCGAAGAAGAAGGATGCAGTCAGAAATTGGCCTAGACCTTTAAATCCCACAGACATAAGGAGTTTCTTAGATCTAGCCGGCTATTATGGATTTTCGTCCATTGCTTCTCCTTTGACAGCTTTAACCCAAAACAAGGTAAAATTTGAGTGGTCGGAAGCTTGTGAGAAAGGTTTTCAATATTTGAAAGATAAGCTTACCTCCGCCCCGATTTTGACCTTACCGGAGGGTAATGAAGGCTTTGTAGTGTATTGTGATGCTTCCCGAGTGGGATTGGGATGTGTCCTCATGCAGCATGGTAAGGTGATAGATTATACTTCTAGGCAACTTAAAGTTCATGAGAAGAATTACCCAACACATGATCTTGAGTTAGTTGATGTAGTTTTTGCCTTGATAATATGGAGACATCACTTGTATGGTGTGCATGTTGATGTGTTTACTGACCATAAAAGTCTTTAATATGTGTTTACACAAAAGGAGTTAAATCTCTGACAGAGAAGATGGTTAGAATTGTTGAAGGATTATGACATGAGTGTCCTTTACCACCCTGGCGAGGCCAATGTGGTTGCGGATGCTTTGAATCCTATGACTATGGGTAGTGTGTCTCATGTGAAAGAAGAAAATAAAGAACTTGTGAAAGATGTTCATAGGTTGGATCGATTAGGTGTGCAGTTAGAAGATTCTCCAAATGGTGGTTTTACGGTTTATCATAACTCTGACTCATCATTAGTGGTGGAGGTTAAATCTAAGCAACATCTTGACCCTCTATTGATGGAGTTGAAGGAATCGGTACTTGGTAAGCTCAATGAGTCATTCTCCCAAGGGGGAGATGGTGCTCTTAGGTACCAAGGGAGATTATGTGTACCCGATGTTGAGGATTTGAGAAAGTGAATTCCACAAGAAGCTCATGATTCTCGCTATTCTATACATCCGGGTTCCACCAAAATGTATCATGACCTTAGAGGGGTCTATTGGTGGGATGGTTTAAAGAGGGACATAGCAAAGTTTTTTGCTAAGTCTCCAAACTACCAATAAGTTAAAGTTGAGCATCTTAAACCAGGTGGTTTAACCAAAATCATGGTTGTTCCTACATGGAAATGGAAAGCCATCAATATGGACTTTGTTGTTGGGTTGCCTCGAAACCGAAGGCAAAGTGATTCTATATGGTTTATTGTTGATAGGTTGACCAAATCTGCCCATTTTATTCCTGTTAAGTCTACTTATACTGCCGAAGATTATGTAAGAATCTACATTAATGAGATTGTGAGTCTTTAATGGGATTCCTTTGTCCATTATTTCGGATAGAGGTGCCCAATTCACTTCTCATTTTTAGAAGGCTTTTCAAAAGGGTTTAGGTACTCAAGTGAAACTTAGTACCGCTTTTCATCCTCAGACAGATGGTCAAGAGGAACGTGCCATTTATACACTTGAAGACATGTTAAGAGCCCGTATCATTGATTTCAAGGGAAGTTGGGATGATCACTTACCTTTGATTGA
The DNA here is from genome assembly GCA_016801875.1 of Solanum sitiens. Taxonomy (NCBI): domain Eukaryota; kingdom Viridiplantae; phylum Streptophyta; class Magnoliopsida; order Solanales; family Solanaceae; genus Solanum; species Solanum sitiens. The sequence continues at coordinate 15,788 of JABWTJ010000070.1, read as the reverse complement.
GTTCTCTTACTAGAATAGCTATCATTCGAGCATCTCCATGTCACCTTTTGAAGATCTTTATGGTAGAAGGTGTATATCTCCGGTTGGATGGTTTGAGGTTGGTAAGTCCTCAATTCTTGGTCCAGAGATTATCTATGAGTCTATAGAGAAGGTTCGAATCATAAGAGATAGATTGAAGACAACCTATAGTAGACAAAAGTCTTATGTCGACAATAGAAGAAGAGACCTGAGTTTGAAATAGGTGATCATGTCCACTTGAAGATTTCACCTATGATAGGGGTAATGAGATTCGGTATAAAGGGGAAGTTAAGTCCCCAATATGTTGGTCCTTATGAGGTATTACAACAAATTGGAAAGGTTGCCTATGAGTTGAAATTACCTAGTGAACTAGCTTCGGTTCAACCGGTGTTTCATGTGTCTATGCTCAAGAAATGCATAGGTGACCCGGTTTCTATTATGCCTATTGAAGGTTTAGGGGTGGATAAGAATCTCTCCTATGAAGAGGTTCCGGTTGATATCCTAGATCGCCAAGTCAAGAAGTTGAGAAACAAGGAGGTTGCCTCTGCAAAAGTTCTATGGAGGAGTCATCTTGTTAAGGGTGATACATGATAGGCTGAAGCCGTCATGAAGTCCCGCTACCCTCATCTTTTTAATCCTTGAGGTTAGACATTCCCCTTGAAAGAGAAATTAATGAATAATCATGAAATTAACTTGTTTTCCTAAGTAGGTGCATGTTTGGTAAAAGTTGTACCAACTAGAGTTTTAAGAAAATGTCTTCATACTCTATTCTTGCACTTATGTGAAATATGTATGCATGTGTTTTCTTGAGATTTTGCTGTTTAGTTGTTGTCTTGATAAGAACGATAGCATGGTAACCCTTTGATGCATTTTGACCTTATGATAAGGTTGAGAAGGAAATTCCTCACTATATGTTATGAATATGGAGCTCTTATATGTTTGTGCATCATGAATTGGGTGCTATGTGTAATGTTATGGTATGTGTTATAAGGAGTTGTGAAGTACTACTATGAGTTGTGACTCATTATGATTTTATGTTGTTGATTGGTTGGGCTTCTAGTATTGAGTCTATTCCTTATCCTCCAAAAGATTTTAGTGTCATTCGAGGACAAATGTTCCTAAGGGGGGATAATGTATCACTCCGGAAATGTCATGACTTAGACTAGGGCATAATCTATTAAATAAATTATGTTTCCAGACCTATACTAACGTAATAAACTCATTTATAAAAGGTTAGATCCAAAACGACAAAGAAAGATCTTGACGTCCGGAAACTAGATAATTTGAACTAGTTGATGTCCCTATGTTTGGCTAAGGTTTTGAGGTGTCAAATGAAGTACAAAATTTATAAAGAGACCTTGGATAGGTAGTATGTAGTGAAAAGAATCTAAACATCCGGTAACGACACCCCAAGGACCACCCGAAGGGTCCTCAGGGAGGACCCAAACATGGGTGGGCAGGCAGCCTTGCAGCCTGCGAACAGGCAGAATTGGAGGCAAGGTGCGCGACGCACAACCTGCACGCAGGCCACTGCCTCCTGATTTTAGAGGAAGACGTGCGACGCGAGGCTGACACACACCTCACTGCCTCAACCCAAAATATAAGAAAAATGACGGGATTTGGCCCCGCGACACACAGCCACTTCATAGAATCGTTAAAATCATAATTTTGGTAATTAAACTTCATAAAAAGACCCATTTAAGTGGAGGGTATTTTGTGTAATTCATAGGACGACTATATATGGATATTAGGTCAGTCTTAGACCACTTTTACACGTTTCAAATAAGATCAAACAAGTTTTATCTCTTCTCTCAAGAAACGCTCTCTTTTCCAATCCCCATTGAAGAACAAGAAGAGCTTAAGGAAGAAGACGGAGACTTCAAGCTTTTCATCCAATTTTCGTGGATTCTTCATATATAAGGTATGGGTTTTTCACTCTTGGGATTCCTTTCACCAAGAGGTCCTTTTAAAGTTAAGTTTTGAAGAACTTCAAATACTAGGGTTTTTACTCTACAAAATGGATTTTCTTCCTAATTCTAGATTTATGATTTTCGATGAAAAGTAAGTGTTTTCTATGGTTGACTTCACACGAATTCTTGAGTATATGATTTATAATGTTTGAATTTTGTGTGATGCATGATCTTTCTCTAATTGATGGTTTTGAATGGGTTGTTTCTACTACTTGATAACGTGTAAACGTTAGGATTGGAACTAAGACTTGAAAGAACTCTTTAATGACCCTTTACCTTATCCTACATTATGCCTTGATCTTGTATATGATTTGAAGAGTTGTTCTTGATTATGCTATTGAGTATTTCACTATGTTATGGTTATGAATGTTGTAAGTTGAACGTAAGTTCTTGAATAAGGTTCTTGGAAGCAAGAGGTAAGTCTTTTAAAGTTGTGATTACTCTACAACATTTGTGTTAACCTATAAATCATTATACTATATTATGGAAGTATGTATGATGTTGCTATGTGTATATGTTGGGATATGAACATGTTACTTGCGATATCATGATAAGAACACGAAAAAAATGCAAGTTACGATATTCTCTTGTATGCTTTACACAAGATGACTATGTTTTGTTAATCTCACAGACAAAGGGTTATGATGAAAGGAAATTCTCATCAAATCCTAAATAACTCATGATCATGTTTATATAAGGAGTTAATCTCGTATGACCTATGATAAGTTATGATAAAATACAACTTAAAGGTTATTCAAGAAAGGAACTTAAGCTAAGCACCGATCAACTTGATATGAGAGGTGTCCCTTCCCTAGTTGGAATGTAGGTCACAATAACTCTCATGAGATTGAGGCTTAATGTTAGGTTCTACTTTGGCCGGTAGACCACCTTCTTTTGGTGTGGGGTCTTATGAAACCAGATTCCATGTTTAGCTCACATGGTCTATGTCGGTTAAGGCGAATGTTCCCTCATGTAAAATGAAAGACAAGTAAAAGGAAGTTGACTAGGGTGAGTTGAGAAGTCTACTTAGTATAGGTAGGGGTAGGGGACTCTACCTCGACATTGCACAAGTTGACTCTAAGGGAAGTCCTAGGAGATTGTTCTTATGCAATATGATAACATGAAAGATACATGATGTTACTCTTATATGATGTTGGTCATTATGATGAATATGTTACTGGGTTATATTGTTAAATGAAGAGATGACAACTTATGTTACAAATTATATGAAGCAAAGCTTTACTCATGATCTCTTATCTTATCTACTTGGTTCTGTGGGGTTATGAGGCTTCACATGACCATTGCACTTGTAGGTTGGGGATGGGATCATTGGTAAGTGTTTTGTATGTTATGTTTATATGATCAATTGAATATGAAATGTTAACATGACTTTATGAAAATATGTCTCTGATTATGATCATGCTTTAAGTTTATGGAATCCTTAACTTGTATATGTTCTATGTTATGTGAATTGAAGACATTCTTATGACTTACCATGCTTTCTAAAGAAATGATAAATGATCCTTTTTCATGCATGTCCTTAAATGTTATGTGCATATACCCATACCTAGTACATGTGGCGTACTAACCCCATTACTTAGTCTGGCCATTGAAGATTAAGAAGGTAGATTGAAGAAGCTTGGAACTCTTTCTCCAAGTTTTGGTAGGTCCTCATGTCCGGGGATGCTATTTTTCATATTCCATCTTATGAAGACATTAGTCGATTTTAAGAAAATTCTATCTCCATTTATGTTCTTTGGATTATTTTGTATTAAGGACTATATGGCGTATTGACTAATTAATGGCTAAGTCCAGATTCGTACTCTTTAGATTGTTCTATATATGTGAGACAAGCTTTTAGAATATCGTATGTCATTATGAATGTTAAGTATGAAGTCTAAGTATACTTCAACTAGAATGTAAAAGTTTTAATTTGTTTTGCAATTTTTACTTATCACATGTTATTATGAACGCTTAGGGCTTGCCTAAGTCCTCTGAGAGGATGAGGACGTCGGTAAAATCTAGGGTGTGCTCTCTGGGTGTGACAAGTACACCACCACGAATGGGTCCAAATAGGGATGAAATATCTTGTTCATGAGTGTGCAAAAGGTAGCGAGTGCATTGGCCAAGCCAAAGGGAATCACCAACCAGTCTTAAGCTCGACATCTTGTCATGCATGCCGTCTTTGGCTCATCCCCTTCTGGGGTGCGAACTTGGTAGTAGCCTTTCCAGATATCAATCTTGGTAAAGTACTTGGCCTGTCCAAGTCTATCGAACAAATCTCCGATGAGAGGTATATGATATTTGTTCTTAATTGTTACCTTATTCAACGCCCGATAGTCTATGCATAAGCACAATGACCCGTATTTCTTCTTCTGGAATAGCACTGGCGTGCCATAAGGTGCCTTGGATGGACGGATATGATCGACTTTGAGGAGCTCTTTCAACTGCTTCCTTAGATCCTCCAATTCGGGTGGATCCATGCGGTAAGGTGCATGTGCGGGAGGCTTGGATCCAACCTTTTTACTCAATATTGTGATCTACCTCGCGCCTCGGAGGTAGAGTCTTCGGCAGCTCATCCTGTATCACGTCCTTGTTCTCTTCAAGGACTTTCTCTATGATCGGTGGCAAGGACTCTATAGTACCATTGTCTTCTCGCCAACTTGCAATGGTATCAAGGAACGTCGGTTCTCCTTTCTGTAGGCCCTCACAATCTGCATGGCCGATAAGTAGGCATGTCCTTCCTTCTTCGGCACCTTGACTAGAGGTACCATGCATGAACTCTTCCTGCTCTATGACCATGAGTCGTTGGAGGTAGGAGTCGAATATCGTGTGGCAGCGCTGGAAGAACTCTTGCTCGAGAATGATATCAAGTATATCTAGAGGAGTGATGGTAAATTTCGTCTTTTCTTGCAACTTCCCTAATATGATGCTTACTCCTTAGTCGACCCTACATACGGGAGTCGGTGAGGTGTTAACCGTCTTGAGGTAGGAGTTGCTTGGAACATAGTTCAGCCCTAACCTCTCTGCCGCCATCTTAGTCATGATGTTTGCTTCGGCCCTGGAGTCTACCATGGCACGATCTGGTTGTCCATTGAGGGAGACTACATACTGCGTGCTAAAGTCTCCTGGATTCTCAGTGTTCTTGGCAATCACACAGCATAATCCTACCATGCCCAACTAGGTCATGCCCACGTCATGCCCTTGATCTTGTACGTCCTTCTCCTTTCGTTCGTATAGGATGGCATCAAGGTTCTTCATTTTGGGGATCTAGCATAGTCATGCGGTCCACCGCATATGTAGAAGCCATCTTTTTTATTGGTCTGCGCCCATTTCTCCGTGTAGTTCTGGCGCACGAACCGCTTATTGTCTGGCTTGTGGGGGTCGTGCATCTTGGGGTGTGCCTGCTTCTCCTTGCCTCGGCCACGATCTCCCCCACCTTTGACATGACTACTCCTTGCATCCCTGCCCTTCAATTTTTCATACCGTTCATGCTTAAAGTATGTCAAGGACTCGGTTTGCGTGATGGCTTCGTCTATGGTCTTGACCTGTCGCCTCTCCAACTCCGTCTTGTCCCAATTCTGCAACCGGTCCATGTAGTGGAACAACATGTCCTCATCTGTGAGGTTGGGAATTTGAAGTGTTAGAGTTGTGAACTCTTTCACGTATGCCCGAATGCTTCCCATTTGCTTCAATTCTCGGAATTTGCACTTAACCTGGTACACGACGTTGTTAGGGAAGAAGGATTTCTTGAATTCCTCACGGAATTGCTCCCACGTGTTGATGTTGCACGTCCCCCTCCCAATATCGGCTTCTTTGTGCCTCCACCATAGCATGGCCATCTCGGACAGATACAACACAGCAGTGTTGATCTTATTCTCGTCACTCTTCACCCAACTACACTTGAAGTAGTTCTCCAAGTGCTATAGAAAGTTCTCTACCTCTTGAGCATCTCGGGTGCCTTTAAATATGGGTGGTTTGGGGGACTTGAGCCTGGCCTCCATATCACGTTCTAGTGACATAGATCCTCAAGTCTCTGCACCTTCCTTGAGTGTTTTCACTTCGTCTTTCAAAGTTTTAATCTTGCTTTGTGCGTCCACAAGTTGACACTCCAAGGAAGTGATGGCCTCCTTCATCTCGAACTTGGCCCGCTGGCGTCCCTCCAACTCCTTATGGATGTTATCGATCTCTTCAATGGTGAAGTCCTCAAGGGCCTTAAACTTGCCGTCGACCACATTCAAGTGCCGGTCTAATATCTCCAAGGCCTACCTTGCAACCTCCACTCTTGCCCATTCTTCCCCAGCAAAGACGTCGATGGCGTCCTTGCCAACTTCATCGTCACTTTCTTCGGTGGTCGAGGGTGGGGGAGATGTTAGCGCCTAGCTTGGTGTGGTATCGGGCAGCACCACCTCATTACCCTTTTGATGCTTCTTTCCCTATAGGTTCTTCTTTCCATCATCTACACGGATGTTGGTGGAGCTAGAGCCGTTCACGTCTCCATCGGTAGACATTCCTTAGTAAACTTGGCTCTGATACCACGTTGTCACGAACTTAGAGTATTTGCTAAAGCTCTGTGCGGCCCTCGATGACTTACTCACTAGTCTTTCAAGATCTTGTAAGTTCAAGGAAGCCTTTAAGACTTAGAATCTCTAAGAGAATGCTTTGAAAAGACTTAGAAAGAATAAGAAAGAGAGCTTTGAAGAAGTCTTTGTATATTGCTTTGAGAATGCTTTACAACTTGAGTAGTGCCTTTGCAAATGAGGGGCACCTCTATTTATACTACTTCCTAGGGACTAAAGTGCAATTAATATTTACTTTACATGTCCCTAAAATATTTACACTTTTGTCCCTTTTTCTAGAGAATTCTACATATGTTAAGACATTTTTTAGACTTCTTGGGAATTCCAAAAGGTTTTAGAGTCCTCCGCACAACTCTAGAACGTTATGTCCCTCTCCGGACGCAGAATCAGATTTGAATAGTGGCAGGACATCACAATAGGCTGTCCTTCATGAGGTAAATGGGTGTCCGAGAAGAATGCATTTGAAATGTGCTAAGTTGCTTGAGAGAAAACTTATTTCCATCTAAAGTTTAGCCTAGTAATTGTTATCTTACAAATTTTCTATCGAAATCATGTATCCAATGATTTATCTCCACTTGTATTGCGATCACACCTCAAGAACTTCTCCCCATACTTGATTTTCCTTATTTTTACCATTTTTACTTTACTTGTGACAAAGCCCCCATCGATATTTGACACTTTTGTGTCACTCCCCTCGATTTACAAGATGTTGTCCATCATCCTTCCTTTGGTAGGAGCATTGTTGGAAATGCCAAGATATTCAAAATTCATGAAAGATATGTTTACCAAGAAAAGGAACTTAGAGTATCAAAAAATTGAGGTACCTCAATACTGCAGTGCAATTATTACAAAGCATTTGATCACCAAGAGAGATGACCCAGGGGAATTCACCATACCGTGCACCATTGGCATGCTCGAATATGCGAAAGCTTTGTTCAATTTAGGAGCAAGTATCAACTTAATGCCCTATGTGATATTAAAACAACATGGTTTTGGTGAACCCAAGGCAACAACAATAAGGCTTCTTAAGGAACATCGATCAATCAAGCACCCTGTAGGGATCCTCTATGACATCCTGGTAAAAGTAGATAGGTTCATCTTCCTGGCCGGTTTTGTGATCTTAGACTGTGATACTGATGCTGAAGTAGCATTATCTTGGGAAGGCCATTCTTAGTATCCGGGAGAGCATTGGTGGATGTTGAAAGCGGGAAATTGAAGTTCCAAGTGAATGATGATGAAGTAACTTTTAACATCTGGAAGTGCATGAAACACCCAAGTGATATTCATGTGGTGTCTACTGAAGATGTTATTGATTAAGTAGTGGCAAGTGTGAGCCATTCGATGCACAAAAATGAACCTCTACAATCTGTGCTTGCTAATTATGATGAATTCGAGGTTCAAGTCTATGATGAAATGGTGGTTTCCTTAACAGGATTGGGAGAGCATACAAGAAATCCAATTAAGTTGGTTATCGATATGAAAAATAGGGAAAACCCACCTACGAATCCATCAATAGAGGAACCGCCAAATCAAGAGCTGAAAGTTCTATCATTTCATCTGAAATATGTTTTCTTATGAGAAAATAATACCTTACTTGTGATCATTGCATCCTATCTATTGGAGAGGCAACTGAAGTTGCTAATTCAAGTGTTGCAAAAACATATAAAGTCTATAAGTTGGACCATAACTGACATCGTAGGCATTTCTTTGGGTATCTACACTCACAAGATTCTTCTTGACAGTTAATGCAAATCTAATGTGGAGCAACAACGTTGGTTGAACCCTCCGATACAAGAGGTAGTGAAAAAGGAGATCATGAAGTGGCTCGATGCATGCGTAATTTACCTGATTGGACATAGTAAATGTGTAAGCCAAGTGAAATGTGTAGAAAAAAGGGTGGTATAACAGTGGTTCCTAATTCAAAAAGCAAACTTGTGCCAACTAGACCAATGACCGGGTGGAGAGTGTGTATAGACTATAGAAAGCTTAATTCATGGACAAAAAAGGATCGTTTACGGATGCGTATTATGGATCAGATGCTAGATAGGCTGTCAAAAGAGGGTTTTATTGTTTCTAAGGTGGGTACTGCAGATACAATCAAATCTGTATCGCATTGAAGATCATGAGAAAACCACCTTAACTTGCCCTTACAGGACATTTGCATTCAAAAGAGTGCCATTCTGACTATGCAATGCCCCGACAACATTCCAATGTTGCATGTTATCTATATATGTGGAAATGGTTGATAATTTTATGTAGGTATTCGTGGAAGACTTGTCAGTCGTGGGGGATACATTTAAAGAATTCTTAACACATTTAGGGCAGGAACTCCAAAGATGTGTGAACACTAATATGGTTCTAAATTGGGAGAAATGTCATTTCATGGTAAAGGAAGACATTTTATTGGACACAAGGTGACATAGCATGGGTTGGAATTTGAAAAGACAAAAATTGAGGTTATTGAAAAAACTACCCTGCCGATCTTAGTGAAGGTTGTTCGTAGATTCTTGGGGCATGCAGGGTCCTATCGAAGGTTCATTAAAGATTTCTCAAAGATTGCACATCCACTATGCAAAATCTTAGAGAAGGAGGTAAAGTTTTACTTTGATGATGCTAGAATGGTTGTTTTTAAGAATTCGAAATAGAACTTAGTTTCTACCCTGATAATCATCTGTCCAAATTGGTGTGAATCATTTGAAATAATGTGCGTGCAAGTGGTATGTCATTGGGTGTTGTATTGGGGCAAAGTGCAACAAAATGTTTCACCCAATATATTATGCAAGCAAGACTCTAAACAACGCTCAGCAAAATTATAGAGTCACTGAACATGAGTTATTTGTGGTGGTCTATGCATTTGAAAAACTACCTCTGCCAATCACAGTGAAGGATGTTCGTAGCTTCTTGGGGCATTCAGGGTTCTAAAGAAGGTTCATTAAACATTTCTCAAAGATTGCAATTCCACTATGCAAACTCTTAGAAGAAGTGACGTTCTACTTTGATGATGCTTGCATGTTTGCTTTTAAGAATTTGAAAGAGATCATAGTTTCTACCTGAAATCATCAGTACAAAGTGGTCTAAATTATTTGAAATAATTTGTGATGCCAGTGGTATGGCATTGGCTTTTGTGCCCATAGCCTCTTTTATTTATTCTTAATTTTTCGCTGGGAATTGGGAGGTTGTGGGTTCGAACTCCCACAGCCTCATTATTTTTGCTTTTAAATTCGCTTGAGAATTTGGGAGGTTGTCGGTTCGAACCCCCACAGCCTCATTATTTTTTTAAATTAAATTCACTAGGCTAGGCATTTTGGCAGTGAGGTTGTGGGATCGAGCCCCCACAGCCTCACCTTATTTTATTATTTAATTCGCCTGCTCCTTTCAAGCCTTGAGGTCGTGGGTTCGATTCCCATCTTTCACTCGCTGCCTGGAGGTCGTGGGTTCGATCCCCATGCCTCCCATTTATTTATTTAATTAATCACTCTCTCCTTTTTCTTCCAGCAGCCCGAGTTCGATTCCCCCAACCCCATTTTTCATCCCTTTTTTAGCGAATGATAGTAGCTACACGGGTGAGGTCACAGGTTCGAATCCTGGTTTCCTAACCCTTTTAAAACTCATTAAATTTCCAGTTTTCTCTATTAAACTTTTGTCTAAATTAACATTTCATAGTTGCTGGAAATTTTGGTCATTTTTCAATTCATTTTTATCAACGTTTTCACTTGATTCATAGGGTGTATTCATATAGCATTTTAATGCATTTTTAGGCGCATCTTTCATAGACTTATTTGGCTAAAAGATTGTTATTCAATCAACCACATTTCATTACAATGAACATCACGTTGTGTACAACTTTTGCACATAAAATACAAGTATAAAACATGCCATTTCACACCTCCAACAGTGACTAAGTTCACTGCCAAACGTGCACACACACATCATTTTTTTTGATCACACATTGGTTGTCATTTTCGTGATTTAATGTACATAAACATATTCACATTCAACACAAAAACATCACACATACCTAAATCTAGCAGCAAACAAACCCAACCTACGAATCATTGGGAGCTAGTGACAGGGACATGCAACGGGGAACAACCCTAGTTTTTGGAGTGAATATCTTGAATCTTAAGGGGTCTCTTGGGAAAGGGACCAAGAGAGAATAAACCCATACCTTAATTGATGTTCAAACGTTGAATTTGCTGCCCAAAACCCTCTCCAAAATCAGTCCAAGCCTCCTCCACGTCCACACCACTCGACGGACAACTTCTCTTTGCCTTAACATTTTTGGTTACTTTGTTTTTATTAAAATTTCATGTGAGTTCTTCAAGTGTGAAGAACTCTTGATATAATTTCTGTTCTTGTACGTTTTTTAGGAAGAGAGAAAACAAGAGAGTTCAACGTGAAATATGATAGACGTGAGAGAGTGAAACGTGACAAGTGGTTTAGGCTTAGGTAAGGACTTAGTCAAATTAGGACTCTCCTTAAGAAACAAAAAACTGGTTTATTTAATTATACGTGAAAGGACCACTTTGCCCAAACGAAAATCAGATTTTAATCAACAATTAAATCATCAATTTGTTGCTTCCATTGGGGCTCAAACTCGGGTGGGGTGACCTTCGCGAAATGGGTCATTTCGGGTCAACCCTACCCTATCCGGCTCTTTTATTAAATTAATTAAATAATTAATTAATTCCTTAGGGTAATTACAATATTACCATTGGCCTGGAAAAGACCATTTTACCCCTGGACCCTCAAAACTTAAAATTTCATCTTTTTAAGTCCGGTAAAGACTCCTTCGAATAAATCTTCGTTTTCGAGAGCCTTACATGGTTGGTTCCAACCTTTCCAAGCTCAACTAACTCTCCAAGTTAGTTGGCTTGGCCGTAGAAAGGGTTCTGAGGTCTGGTTCTATGCGTATCAATCCGTGTGAACCTTGGTCTAATCGCAAGCATTCTTGACACCTTAAGCATTTATCTTATTCATTTTTAGGGTTGTTACATTATCCCCCCCTTAGGAACATTCGTCTCCGAATGACACTACCACTACATATCGTAATGCCAGTCAGATCATAACATAATCATTATGCACAGTCAAGCAATAGGAACAAAATACGGAGAGATAAGGAAACATAGACTTAAGAGTAGGAAGTCTAACCTCAAGAACTGAAAAAATGAGGGTAGCGGGATCTCAGGTCAGCCACAGCCTCCCACGTAGCACCCTCAACAAGATGATTTCTCCACAATACCTTCACTGTGGCAATCTCCTTGTTCCTCAGCCGCTTGACCTGTCTGTCTAAGATCTCAACAGGTACCTTCTCATAAGACAAGTCTTCATCAACCCCCAAACCTTCTACATGTAGAATTGATGCTGGATCACCTAGGTACTTCTTCAACATAGAAACATGAATGACTGGATCAACAGAAGCTAGCTCCGCAGGCAATGCTAACTCATAGGCCACCTCACCTACACGTTGTAGGATCTCATATGGCCCAACATACCTCGAACTCAACTTCATATTCCTGCCAAATCTCATCACCCCCTTCATAGGTGATATCTTCAGATAGACCTGGTCACCAAAATCAAACTCTAAGGGCCCTTTTTTGTTATCTGCATATGACTTCTGCTGACTGTAAGCAGTAGCCAACCTGTCCCTAATTACTCTGACCTTCTCTAAGGCCTCATGAATGATCTCAGGACCCAAAATGGATGACTCTCCAACCTCGAACCACCCAACTGGATATCTACACCTCCTACCATACAGTGCCTCAAACGGTGCCATCCCAATGCTGGAGTGATAGCTATTATTATACGAGAACTCTATCAATGGCAAATGGTCATCTCAGCTACCTCTGAAGTCAATCGCACACGCTCTCAACATATCCTCCAATGTCTGAATAGTGCGCTCTGCCTGCCCATCTGTCTGAGGATGAAAGGAAGTGCTAAGCTTTACCTGCGTGCCCAAGCTCTTCTGGAAAGATCTCCAGAAATGTGAAGTAAACTGAGATCCTCTATCTGAAATAATAGACAAAGGAATCCCGTGCCATCTCACAATCTCATCAATGTAGAGTCTCGCATAATCCTCGGCTCTGTAAGTAGACTTCACAGGAATAAAGTGAGCAGATTTAGTCAATCTGTCCACAATAACCCATATGGAGTCATGCTGCCTCCTTATAACGCCCCAAAATGAACTAAGGTGAACTAGAGCCTCATGGTTGTTTCTTGAGTTAATTTTAAGATAAACGGAGTTAGTTTGGTGTCCTTAGGCAGTGTGCAAGGTTTGGTTAAGTTTGGAGTTCAATCGACCAAAAACATCCATGACGTTCGGATGATATGCCTTAGAATTTACGTGTATGTCTTGGCGAGTTTGGATGAGTATTATGTGTTCGTTTTACTTGAAACATGCGTGGATGTTCCTTAGACCTAGTCGAATTAGTTTAGGGGGTTGACGTCTGGGCACGACCTCACCTAGGATCCCAAGGACTCTAGATGAAGGGCCCCAGGACTTGGACAAGTCTGCCCATCAGTAGCTCACGACGGCCATGGCGACGGTCCGTCGTACTCAGGACGGTCCGTCGTACTCAGGACGGTCCGTCGTACTCAGGATGGTCCGTCGTACTCAGGACGGTCCGTCGTACTCAAGACGGTCCGTCGTACTCAGGACGGTCCGTCGTACTCAGGACGGTCCGTCGAGCCAGGGCGTCGTGGGTGACAGAGAGTGAAATTGGGACAGGCTCCATTTAGAAGCCAAGTGTTCCTCGACGGAACCCCGTGACTGTCCGTGGTGGACGTGACGGTCCGTCGAGGAGGTCTCGTCGACGAAGCCTGCCAGTGCATGATTTAAAGGCTACCAGCTTAGGGTGTTTTATGTAAATACACCCCAAGACTTATAAGACTCTCTTACACCCTAAACCTAGAGAAGAGCCCCCTTTTTTCTTCAAGATCCAACTCTCTCTTTCTCTCAAGAAAACTCTCTCAACTCTCTTGGAAGCTAGAAGTCAAGGAAGGATAGGAGGACGGATTGGGACTTGTTTCTTCATCAAATTCGTGGGTTTCTTCCTCCTAAAGGTATGGTATCCATTCTTGAATACCTTTCCATTCAAGAAGCCAACTCCCAAAATGGTTTTCAAAAGGGGTTTTAAACTCAACTTCTTCTAAACTTTGATTTCTATTATGGGTCTTCTTGTAACTAAGTTTTAATGGTTTAAATGTATTTATCTTGGTTTGAATAGATGGTTTTGATGTAAAAACTCCATGAAACTCTTGTATATGCATACTTCAACTTTTGGCATGAAAATGGGTTATGTGAGCATGATTTGAGTAAGGTATGAATTTGGGTCTTCTTGTGTATGTCATGTTGGTGTAGCTACTGCCCTAAGGGCCTTCATATGGTGAAATATTGATAAATTGCTTATGGGTAATGATGGTTTGATTTGTTGATGAGTTGCTCTTATTGTATAGTTCTTATTATGAATTGCTATTTGAGTGGTATGGTCCACCTTATGGGTGGCGGTGCTAATTGATGAACTTGATGTTACTTAGTATGGTTTGAGTATGTGACCTTGAAGGTCTAATATGTGAAATGAAGATATATTGGAAATGGGTCTTATGTTGTGTTTGATGTAGCTTGAATTGCATGTTTGACCTAGTTTATGTCTAAATGAAGTATATGATTATGAGAAGTATGTAGAGTGTGTAGCTTGATGAATCAAGGTTAAAGTATGAGTAGAACTTGATGAAGATGAAATGATGCTTATATGCAAGGTGTGCACATGTACACACACACTCTTCTAAGATTTGTATTATGTCAAGTTGAGCAAGAAGGGGAAATCTTGAGGTGGACACACTTCGTGAGTTGAGATGTAGTGTCTAGTAACAACCTCTCCATTTCCTAGTGAGCTTTCTATGATAGACTTTTATGTTGAGAAATCCGTGTGGAGTTATGCCTAGCACCGAGAGGATATGAAGGGGAGGTGGATTGCACTTCGTTAGTTGAGATGTTGTAATCCAAAGTACCTCTTGAGATGAGTACTCCTCGTTAGTAGAGAGTGAGTTACTTAATAGCAATCTCCTTATCCCTTAACTATGTGCCCGCATAGGTGTAGCTATTGGAAAAGCCATGTAAACGCTAAGAAGCATGACCTTACTCTAGGCAAGTAAGGATCCCTCATCCGATAGGGGTTAATATCGAGGATTCCATGTCTAGCTCTCATGGTCTTTGTCGGTTAAGCTAGCTCCCACAAAAGAATTGATTTGAAACTAATTATCTTGTGTATTGTTGAAATTGTGTATGTATGTCGTGAAGTGCTCAATCCACATTAGTTACCAAGTAGGAGCATTGAGTGGGAGTAGTAGTATGGGATGCTATTCTCACATTGCACTCGGTGTGACCTATACCTACTATGGGAGAAGAGTACCTTCATGAAATCCATGTGAATGAGTACTATGGTGTAGTGTTATGGAGGATTATTGTGGAGTACTTGAGTAAATGGAATCCATTAGGAGTACTAAGTGGGAGTGGTAGTATGGGATGCTACTCTCACATTGTACTTGGTATGACCTATATTTCCATGAGTGTTTTGCATATGTTAGCCAAGGGCGTGGATTTGATTTCTAACGAAGTAAGCCTAAGATTAGGTAGTTTTAAGGGTCGCTTTGGTGTGTTTTGAAGGGAGGTGTAATGAGAGCCCCTTCTTGGCTCACCTTAGGGAGTCTTAGAATAACCTTGGGTTAGGGCAACTTCAAAGAAAAAGGGTTCATATGACTTGGACCGTGCCTTTCACTGTAAGGTCTTCATGGTAAGAATTCAAAATGTTCATATGATGCTTTATTCAATTTTATTGCAGTTAGCCAAGTTAATTGAAATGTTCCTTTGCTTACTTTAAGTTGGTAAGATAGCTCATATAAAACAGTATTCATGTTGATCTATGTGGGTTTGTTCTTAGATTCATGAGGTTATTTTTGAATTGCATAAAAGCTATTTTACTACCAATTCCCTTTTTGCATGTTTTTGCATATTGCCATACTAGTACATTGTTGTTACTAACCCATACTTTTTATACCTTATGAGTATTAGGTTGGAACAGCCTTTGGAGGACGAAGTTGAAGTTGGGAATTTTATCTCTCAAGACCCTTGGGTATTGTCCTCATATATTCGAGGACCTAGTTTTATGTTTCTTAGTTTCCTTATTAAGATAAAACATGATTTATCTTTTTAAGGGGGGGT